>OY992531.1:222203343-222535843 GCA_963921185.1 Dasysyrphus tricinctus
GGTTGTCGAATATCATTGGATGAAAAGTCAACAATTCTTGATCGAAATGCAGTTTTGCTTCTAGAGAATCTTCAGATAAGTGGTTATCGACCTGGTAATCGACACATTATGTTCGATTATGAACATACAAAATTTATTCTCAAATATCTTGCAAAATATCATGCTTTACCAATTGCATTGCGTCAAAAGCAACCACAAACATTTTACAATGATATTTTGCCACATTTTCGACGGTATGACATAAGCAAGGAAATGAATACGGAAATTGAAAAAGAGTTCAAAGAGGTATAATTTGTATTTGATATTTTTTCTTTTCATGAAATTATTTGTTTAATTTTTAATATTAGACAGTTTTTGAAGAAGCCCGTCTGGCAATGGGTGATGATGTAAGAGCATTTGAAAGGTATATGGAATTGGTTACAATTTATCACAATTTTATGGGCAATACCGAAGAATGTGAAGATGGATTGTTTACAACTATTGCGCATTATGATTTATGGACGAACAACATAATGATCAAGTATGGTGAGTATGTCTTCGAATGACAATATTTTTACTGCATGATTCAATAAAACAATCTTCTAGCCTCTCGGAGTGATTTTAAAAAACTTACGAGTACTTTTTGTTTTTTAAATTTACATTAACAGAATTCTGAGCCAAAAATCTGAATTATTGAATCAAAAAAACTTAGTTTCAAAATATTCAACTTTTAAGAGAAAACTTTATCATCCAATTTAAATTTTTAGAATTTAGTAAAATGTTTGTTCTTGTTGATTCTCATTAATTCAGGGGAGTTATTTTTTGACTTATTTAATATAATTTTGCTACTTTATAATATCATATGTTAGCTTATAGTTTAAAAAAATTATTTCTCTAAGCCCTAATGAATTCACTCTCTATTAAATTTTAAAGGCGCCATTAAAAATTAAAAATGTACATGTTTTCTAAGAATTAGCAGAACTTCTGACTTTAAATGGAGACTTTAAATTTAATGTAAGATTAACTAGAGCTAGATCTTAAATAAAATCAGTTTTAATTTAATTTTAAAGTTTATTTTACGAAATTTAGTGTTTCTTAAAAGAAATCATAACATATTCATTATTAAAAAAAATGTATCACGTTTTTAAATATTATTAAACAAACTTTAAATACATTTATTTATTCCTCAGATAAATCTGGAACACCGGACAAGATAAAGATTGTCGATTTCCAAATATCACAGTACGAGTCTCTAATGCACGATCTAATATTTTTCTTACTAACTAGTTGTGATATATTTGTCGTTGAAGATCACTTTTATGATCTCTTGAGATATTACTATTCTGAGTTTATTGATATGCTGCAAAAGACTCAATGCTTAACAAATGAATATAGTTTTGATAAGTAAGTTTCCTAATTTACAAATTTATAAAATAAATGTTTAAAAATAAAAATTCTTTGACATTCCAGATTCAAGAAAGAAATGTACCGTATTGCTCCAATACAAATTCATCATGCTGCAATTTTTATGGCAAGAGTATTACTGGCCGAGGAAACACATCTACCTGATGATTTCAAAGATTATGATTTGGGAATGCTCAAAAATCCACCATCGAAAGCTTTGTTGCAAAAACTGCGTGACATAGTTGGGATATCACAAAAATTTGATTTTTTTTGGTGATACAATAGAAAAATAAAATGTTGTGATATTAATATTAAGATAAAATAAATACTTGTGTACATGTACTCGATTTTGTGCTCAGATTATTATATTCTTTGAATTGTTAGGCTTTAAGTATTCATTTTAGATAAGTTTTGGAGAACGGTACTCGTGATATTCCAAGAATTAAATTTTGAAAATTTTATTGAAACAGCAATAGTGATTTAAGGTATTTAATCTTTTGATGTTGAATACCTCAAATAGTCAATCCTATTGAGAAATTCATACGAAGAACAGTTCACACGAAAAAATGTAATGCATGACAGGGTCGTACGTACTTGCCCTTTATGTTCAAGAAGTTTAGAATTCTCAAAATTGTATAAAAAGATGGACATAATACGAGAAATTCTTTACATTTGTTCTTTGAATTGCCAAAATAACTTATTTAATATTATGAGCTGAACTCTTAAACAATAATATGAATTTAGGTAAAAAAAAATTTTAAAAATCGTTTAAGCGTTTTCTGATAAATTATTCGCACGAGTACGATAACTTTGGCGCCAAAGTTGATAACGGTTTTTTGTAGAGGCGTCAAAAACTAGCCTCGTTTACTACAGGTGGGAAGGTCTATCTCACCCCATTTAGGATGATGGGTAATTTTAGGAAAGAATTACTTAAAAGGAAAATAAAAATATTAAAAACCAATGGAAACACTATCAACTAAGTACCTACTATACCGTTTTTGAAAGCCAGAAATCTGTTATTTTATCTTAAATAAAAAAAAAAATCGCATCATGTAAGCTCAAAAATTGAAAAAAGCTTAGACCAGTTTTTTTTTCAAAATTATGAAATGAAGTGCTTAATTGGCTTTTGGTGGTCAATGCGAATATCAATTCTGAATCAAACACAAGAAACCCAATGATTTTTTGTCTTCTAATTTTTCAGAAAATTGAAAATTTCTAAAACTAAGTTTTTATGGTTTTCAAAAAAAAAAAAAATAATAGAAAAAAATAAAAACACCGATTTATGGAAATTTTTGAACAAAGGTGTTCAGGAAACTGAATTTTTTAAAAATCTTTTTCTATTTTAAGTCAAGTAAGAAAATCACACCTTTCCCCTAAACGGAGAGACATGCAACTCATCCCAAACATTTTTTTTGTTTCAGTCGTTCCAGCGCCCTCTAGCGTTTTTATGCATTTTATGCAAAATACCCTGTACCTATAACTTTTCTTTAAATTTCCAAATCACTTTAAAATAAAAGCAAATTTGTGCGACCGAGTCGTGCCTTTATTTTAAAGTATTTTCAAGGAAAAATAGCATTAGCTATGAACATTTGAAATTGAGGCCTCCAGAATAGAGTGTAGAGAATAGAAAATCAGTCATAAGTGCAAAGGGACTGGGGCCAGGGAACTGAGTGTTTTCAAAGCTTTTGCGCCAAGAACATAGTAACGCATTGTACAAAAAAAAATAAAAAAAAAATATTAATAAGCCTTTATTATCATATTAAAAAATATGCCTGCTTACATAGAAATTTTTTCTGTAAATACTCATCAGGTTACTGAGAAACTGAAGGGACAATCCATGATCTTTTGCAAAAATACCTTTTTCACAAATAAAATAACAAACGAACCTAAGGTACCGATACGATTTTATTTTCACGAGACTTATAATGCTTCACGCTGCTAGATCTTTTAGGACAAGAGTCGGGTACATTTTAACTGCAATTTTTTACTAAGCTGAATTTCTTGATGGAATATGTTAAAGGGTGCGACCCGAATGTAAGTAAATCCAAGTTGTCGTTACTGGGAGGCAAGAGCGTTAGCCGCCATCTTGGAAAACGCGTTTTATCAAATATCTCGTGAACCTTGCATAGAACAAATATAATGGTAAATTTTTTTAAAGCTAATATTGTTGTGAAAAGCTTTTTAAAATTTGTTTTCAAATTGATTTTTTTCAAAAATACATACTTAATATTGACTTTAAAATTTAATTTCCCAAAAACTTTTCACAAATACAACTTGATTTAGAAAAACAAATAATAAGATTTTTTGGGTCACGATGTACGATTGTAGGGTTGGGGTCGAAATTCTGGCTGGGTCAAAATTCTTTTATCAAAATTCTGCTTTTCAAAATTCTGCTTTCAAAATTCTGCTTTTCAAAATTCTGTCTTTCAAAATTCTGATTTTCAAAATTGACTTTTACAAAATTCTCTCAATAATAAAAAGAAGTTTTGGAAAATGTTAAAAAGCACGCGCTTTTTAACATTTTCCAAACCTTCTTTTATCATTGGCAGAATTTTGTAAAAGACAATTTTCTCAAACTTGTCTCATCAAAACTTTTGGTTTTAAGACTGCTCTTTTGTCTAAGACAATAATTGTTACTAGAAGCATAGTTTACAGTTCCGCTCGGAAAAAGACAAAGCTTTCTAAGCAGTTTTGCACTTTTTCTCTGCATAATTTTGTATAATATTCTAGACGAAAAATATTTTCCTTGGCCCAAGCCATTGAATCATTAACTTACCCTTAATTAATCATGTATGGGTCTAAAAATGGAAAGCAATTATTTTTGATACAAAAATTATTTGCATGCAAAAAATGCTGTGAGCTGAATATATATAATTTTTTTAAGTGTAAACCAACCATACAAACAAAATTTAACCCCACTATTTTTCGCACGCAAAATAAATCCCGGCCAATTATTTTGCATGAAATTCCACGATTTTATTTTGCATGAAACTGTAAGCCAACGACCATACTAGTTTCGGGTTTCATCTCAAGCAATTTGTAAACTAGGCCTTCATTACACAGCTTTTGCACTTACAATTACAGCTTCATTTACCCGTTGAAGTATAAAAAAACAAAATTTCTTCCAGATGGCAAGATAGTGTTGCACTGAATTGTCTAACAATAACGTTGAAAAATTACTTTTTAGTTTACCGTTTTTGAGAAAAACAGAATTAGCAGAATTTTATTGCTAAAAATTTACTATACAGAATTCTGAAAAACAGAATTTTGAAAAGCAGAATTTTAAAAGACAGAACTGAAAAAAAGCAGAATTTTGAAAAATAGAATTTTGCAAAGTAGAATTTTGAAACCAAAATTTTGACCCGCTCCCACGATTGTATACATAAATTGAATGAAATTCCACCGTGTCATGAAGCACGATCATGACACATCGGCCACGCTGCTTATTCAGAAACATTATATCAGCTCGCAACAACAACAGCAGCATCAACCATTGCAGTCGCAACAAGTACCAGCTCAACTGCAAGCGCAAACAGAACACCAGTATAATATTTGCAGACGAACTTAAAAGAAAATAAAAAACAACACTCACCGCCAAACCATATTTCAGTACCAGTTTCAGTTTCAGTCAAGAGTCAATCGTCATCCCGTGACCACGACAAGTGAAACCCGGTCAATACGTGTGCGGGCAATGAACCTTTAATCATTTTGATTAAAATTAAACAATCGTATGGTAAGTTCGTTTAATTTCTTGTTTATGCACACAAAGTGGCATAAGTTATAATTTTTCATTTCTGAATTAAGAATACAAAACTAATAGGTAATTCCTCATGAATGACAAGGACAAGCATATTCTGATCATTTATGCCAGATTTACACGTTTGGAAAACTGTCAAATACAACAACAAAATAATGGAAAACATTATTCTTTTTGTCATTACAATGTCGACTTTCAACTCTAGAGATCAAGCATTACTCATTCATTATTTTCACAACAGCCAGCGGCATCAGTGGTGTGGTAGTAGCTGGTAGGAGAAGAAGATTCGGATTTTAATATTGTTCAGTCTACTCTCAGCTAAGCTCTTTTTATATGACATACAAAGACTTTCTTGATCTTCTTACTGGATTGTGCCTCAAAAATATTATAACAAACGCTCAGGGTCAAACTGAAACATTTTCGATTTCCCGTTTTGAGGCATGTGCGTGCAATGTGTATTAGGATCAATTTCTATAAAATATTTAATACAGGGTCTTTTATTAAGCGCCCTATCTTTTTTGTAGAACTTATATAAGTAAGGACTCTCCTTGTAATTTGTTTCCTATTTTTAAACAAAAATGGCGCCCAATATGTGGAAAATGGTTAATTAAGTAAAAACTCGTAAATTACTTGGAAAATTTCCATGATCAAAATAACGATGTATGTTTTAAAAGAAAGGTTTTGAGTAGACTCACCTCGCGTAAAATTTCAGTGTTGCCACTTTTCGAGTTTTTGTTTATTCTACCATTTCCCACAACTTTGGGCCCCATTTTTGAAAATGGGGTCCAAGCAACAGGATTACGAATATATGACTCCAGCTAAATTACGTCCTTAGCATATCAAAAATAAATTAAAAATAAGGTCCCTCCCCCACAAAAAGTGCAGGGATTTCAATTTCCTGACTGGAAAACAGATTGGGCGCCATTTTTCAAAATGGTGTCCAAGCGACAGGATTACAAAAATGATTTCCGCGTTTAATTTCATCCCAAATATGTAAGAAATGAATTCCAGTCATAAAAAAAGGTCCCAACCAAAAAACGCACGGGGTTCGGTTTCCTGACCGGGCTGTAACGAACTCAAATACAAATATCTTTTCCGTTTAAATAATATTTTGACACAATTTGATAATATGTGTGGATTATTTTAAGGCGCTGCAGTAAGTGAAATATTGCATGGACAAAAAATTGTCAAGGTACAAACTGTAGGTAATAGTGTTTTCAAGAAATTTTGGAAGGGTATTTTTGCATTACAATAAGAGACAAAAAATATTTGACTGCAAAAAAAATTTTACTCTATTCACGAATTCACTCTTTGATTCAAGAAAGTGGCAACTCTGCAAGGGGCTTATGGTCGAAAATTTGAACTTTCTGTATCGTACCCTAACGAACTCAA
Source organism: Dasysyrphus tricinctus (assembly GCA_963921185.1). NCBI lineage: Eukaryota > Metazoa > Arthropoda > Insecta > Diptera > Syrphidae > Dasysyrphus > Dasysyrphus tricinctus. The sequence continues at coordinate 222,209,876 of OY992531.1, forward strand.
TACAAAATTACTTCCCCAATCTCTTTTTGAAATGTAATCTTAATACACTGGACTATTATGCCACTCTGCCGGAAGAGCGAAAAATTTACTATGTTAAGCCGGCCATTCACGTTAAGACGGTTGTAAAGACTGCGGCAAGAATCGTATCTAGAGATTTTCAATGCAAAATTGACAGGCTCTATTGTGAATGAACTTAGAGTGTACTGAATGAACCTTGCAACCGTCCCTAAGACTGTCTCAACGTGAATGCATGCCAAGCTTTAATAAATGTAATAGCAATAATAGACTTGTCATGATAGAGAAAATGGAAAAGGTAGGTCTCACAATTATGTCTGTCTGTCTGTTTGTTTGTTTCTCTGTTTGTTTGTACATCTGTCTGTCTATCTGGTCTGTCTGTTCTGATTTAGTCAAATCGGCTGCATCGATTTTCATCAAATATGGTACCTACATAGTGGTTTTGGTGAAAAAACTTGTGCAGGGAATACCACAAGTTTTTTTTTTTCTTACTTTTTAAAACTGAAGATAGCGATTTTTCTTATCAATTTTACAAAATCTTATTTTTCTCAAAACAGCTCCACATTTTTCCATAAAAAAAATCAACAAATTTATTTTAGTAAAGGCTACCTCTGGTTGGAAAACCATTTTTCAAATATGGTATTAATGGTATACATTCCAAACAACAATTTTTTTTAATTTTAGTTTTTTTTTTTTTAACGGTGCGACTGGTTTTAGTATTTTTTTTTGCAGTCGCTCCCAAAGTTCAAATAATGTTGTATTAGTCCAGTCAATTTGTGCTCAAAAAGGCTCTTTGCGAGCAAATTGTGGGGTAGTTTTGGTTTTTTTCCTCCTTCATGTTTTCGAGGGTGCTGAATCCGAATCTGAGGTTTTCCAACAAAATTTCCTGACGCAACATGGAAAAAAAATGCAAAAAATGATGCAAAAATGCATTTTTTAGGAGTTTTTCACTAATGGCTCGAAAACTACCAACTATTCGAAAATTATATCAAAGTACCATTGAAAGTATACACAATTTCCAATAAATCTCTATTTAAGGTTTTTTTCTGTGACAACCCATTTGGACTCAAGCGCTAGTCGAAAATGGACGTATTTTTACTGCTTTCGAAAAGCACTAAGAAATTACTTTGTGTGACAAAATTTGAATTTTTGTCTCTAACATGAACAAAGATATATTTTTCTGATGGTCTTTGATGCACTAAGTTCGAATCTGGCCTTGAAATTGCTCTATCACGTCACGTTTTTGAGATATTCGAATCTAAAAATTTGAAAAAAAAAATGCAATTTGTATGCAAATTTGGGGTAATATTTGTTCTCGAGTTAATTTTTTTTCGATAAAATGCTTATGGTCATTCTGGAGGTATGAATATTTTACTCTAAAATTCTTTTTGAATCTTTCAAATACCTCCATTTATCTTCGAGAAATCGTTAGTTTTCGTCTTAAACTACCTAATTCGAAAAATCCCACAATTTGCTCGCTTAGTGCCCTTTCGGGCACAAATTGACTGGATTTTTCGAATTAGGTAGTAAGACGAAAACTAAAGATTTCTCGAAGATGAATGGAGGTATTTGAAAGCTTCAAAAAGAATTTTAGAGTAAAATATTCATACCTCAGAATGACCATAAGCATTTTTTTAGAAAAAAACCTGCACTTTTATGACCGTGAAGTGGCCTTTCAGAGGGCATACTTTTTTTTAATGACCCAAATAGGGTGGCAAAAGAAACGAACTTTAAAAACTCATAGAAGAAATCTATGGCTGACCAACTGAAATTAGTTGACTTTAAGCCTTGGTTAAAATTTATATCAAGAGCTGACCAATTTCTAGGACTAATTGACCTTTTCCGACCAATTAGATACCATTCTCTTTTTAAATTTCCCATATATAAGGTGCCAAAGGTCCAGTTCCGGATCCTTTTATTCCATTCTTAATTTTTTTGTTTAAACTTAAAAAACCAAAACATTTTTCTTTTAAATTTTACGATGCAATAATATTTTAAAAATTTGGAAGTTATTATTAAAAATTTTCATCAAAGGGGATATGGTTTAATTAAGGAGATAGATATACGGACATAACCCGTATAGAGTTGATCACAACAAGACCAACTCTAACCTACATAAAATTGCAAGTAACAACGGAAAAGTGTGGGAAATTGAATAATTTTGTTTAAATAATTTATTATTCTGACAAAGTAATTTACAAACAATAGGTATCTAGTACATAAAGATCAAATACAATCACAATAACAGATATTGAGTGCAACGAACGACCTATATTATATTTTTTTTTAAATGCCAACCTACATAATAGCCTGTGACAAAGAGTTGCAGGGAGAAAGATATAAGATTAAAAGTTATATAAAAACTTATTTTGAATTTTATTAACCAACTGCCTCTAGTCCGCACCTTCATGTTCACTAATAAAAATAAGTTTTCTTTATGTCTACTTGTTCTAGAGCAGTGTTTTTCAAACTGTGGGTCGCGACCCCCTAGGGGGTCGCCAAGAATAACTAGGGTGGTCGCGGTCGCAAGCCATTAGGTGCAAGATACTAAAAAACTTAACACAACATTTTTTAGTGAGACGGTTGGAACTATTTTTCTTTTATTAAATGTTTAAAATTGGGTGTATCTTTGAGGCGTTAACAATTTAAGCATTTTTCTATTGAAGGAAGAGAACGTGAGTTTACATAGGTATGAAGTGGTGAATGGCACTATCAATCTTAAAGCCTCTTTTTCCAGCTCTAGATATTTTCCTCTTCTCTTGACTTTATCCAGAAATTATGAATGGTTCTTACATTGAATTCAGAGCATACCATCTGCAGCTAAATCTATAAGATTTACTGTCATCTCTACCGATGGAAGATCAGCCAGATGGACTGATATATTCAAAAAAGGATTAAGTATCTCTGTTCACTTCCACCTTCAGAATAGAGATCTGGAAAGTCACTTAATAGATTCTTCTCCAAATTATGCAAACCCTCATGAGAGGAATGTGAGCTTACTATCATGACATGGATTCATCTGCTGAAACTTCTGAACCCGTGGAAAAGAATCATACATTTTTGCTTGCAAATACTCTGAGCACCATCGAAGTTTTGTGAGGATTCCTCTGATTTTGTCTTTTGCAGTAATAATATTTTCTTGTCTCCCTTGGAGGCTCGTATTCGAGATGTTTAATTCGTCAAAAAGATCAGCGAGAAATAATAATTTTAAAAGCCAAGTGGGGACAGAACAATGATTTGAATATCCAAATTTTGAATCTTGTACAAACATCAATTATTCAGCTTTTAATTCCAAACTCGTGTTAATTAGGCAGAGGGCCAACAGCAGATTTCAGGTGTGAGTGATAGCAAAAAATGTAGTATGAATGCAACTTTGAGGGTAACCATGTTAGCCGAAATTGGTTTTCACCCTTCCCTAGATTTTAACGATTTTTTTAACAGACTGGCAGGGTGAACTATATACTCAAATGATCTCAGATTTCGTGATATGGGATCCGAAGAGCTTATCTAGGGAGGGATGAAATTTAATTTCGGCTAACACGATTACCCTCGTGTTTTATCACTAAGGCTCCGGTTTACAAGACTTTTTTTTTAATGGCCTTTAATGAAGCTTTTGACGCCCATACTTCTTTTTTTGTTATCAATCACACCCAAAATCTGCTGTGGTGACGTGAAATAACACCAAACGAAATATAGCCAAATTTTGAATTTGGCCTTATTTCCATCTCGAAAACGAAATAACGCCAAATTGGTGTTATTTCTTATGCCCGATGGAAATAACACCAAAAAAATAATCGAAATAAAACCAAATCTATCGCAAGCAGTTTTTTGGCTTTATTGCAATGCGAAAACAGAATTAAGGCCAAATATTTCTTGAGAATCGTTATTTCGGCTATATTATTCAAAGTTTCATAAAATACAGATTCTTTAACTGCAAAAGAAATTTTGCATTCACCCAACCTCGCACCCACTCCAAATCCTATATCGAGCCCAAGCAGGGGGGTTGCAGGGGGGCAGCATGCCCCCCCATACATACCTCACTGTTTATTCGTGAATTTTAAAATTTCACAAACCAAATAAAGGAGAGGATTTATTAGGTTTGTGAAGCTTAAAAATACGCGAATAAACAGTGAGGTATGTATGGGGGGGCATGCTGCCCCCCTGCAACCCCCCTGCTTGGGCTCACTATAGGATTTGGGGTGGGTGCGAGGTGAGTGTATGCAAAGTTTCTTTTGCATTGAAATAATCTGGAAACTTCGAATTTATTCTACCAATACACTTCTTTTCAATACTCTCCTTATGTCAGGAAACAAAATTTCAGTTTCGGCAGAATTGTTTGAAAATATGAAATAAGTTGAAAACGAAATAAAGCCAAATTGGTCTTATTTCGGTTTCATTAATGAAATAAAGCCAAATTTAAAATTTGGTCTTATTTCGTTTTTGAAAACGTAATAAGACCAAATTTTTTAATTTCGGCTTTATTTCGTTTGGCGTTATTTCACGTCACCATCTGCTGTGGGTGCTTAATCTAAATACTTTTCCTTTTGTCAACCATCTGAGCTCTGTTTGACAAATGAGATTTTGATGGGCTTGATTCATGTCACTTTTTAAATAACTGATAAAGTATTATTATGAATGTGGGGGTCGCCAGAATTTTTTTTACTAACAAAGGGGTCACGTACTCAAAAAGTTTGAAAAACACTGTTCTAGAGTAAGTATTGATTTCTTTTAAAATATAATTTGTTAACCGAACATTTGATTATAGTTCAAAAAATAGTGGTTTTCGTAGTTATAACAGCTTGTAGTTAAGAGATGTAAAAATTAGCTTCAAAATACACAGCAATTTTATGTAAAGTTTTCTTGAGGAGAGATTTAAATTTGTCATTTACCTCACCTAGAAAGTGTATATGTGCCTTCCATAGTCAAGTTCCTTATTTTAAATTGTCTCAAAAACGTCTCCAACGTTTTTGATTAAACCTTGCGCCTGTACCCGTTTTTCTTATTTCCACATTTCTTCTTAAATGGCAAAAAAACAAGCTCTGTATATTAAGTAGATCCCTCTTTAAAAAGTCATCTAGCCTTGGCCACAAAATTTAAAATAAAAATATTCAAAAAATATTTTAAGAACTGAAAGAGTTTTTTTAAGAACTTGATAACTTTTGATAACATTTGCAACTCTACCTCCTAGTTATTTAATTATTATTCAATTTTCAGTTTGACGCTATACAGATATTTTTATATTTACACTAGTCAACGTAATTAAAGGAACAATTTTTTTTCAATTTTTGTTAGCGTTTTTTGAAGAGGTGTATCTTTGTGACGAGTGGTCGTATTGAGTTGAAATAAAAAGCATTTTACAGCTTTATGTTTTTTGTTTCGAGATTTGTTTGCAAACAAATTTTTTTGAAGTACCGTTATTGCGTTATTGCAAAAAATGAGACGAGACAACAAAATTATTTTTTTTTATTTTTTTTGAAGGTCCTCATTTCTATGAATAAATTTTTTTGAGTCAATTAAATGTCATGATCAGATACCTTGTTTATTCAGCTTCAATTCAGTTTTTTTGTTGTTGTCGTACGATTTTTTTTTACATGGTTTATCTGTCTTTGAATGAAAAAAGATACTTTTAGCCTTGATTACCAATATCTCAGCAAATAATGATGTTATAAAAAATTCAAAGACAGTTTTGGAAATTTTAGAAAGCGTTTTACAAGATTTTTTTAAGATTTTGTAGGAATTATTTTTTTTTACCGTTCACCGTTAGTTTAAAAAAAGTACTAAAAACCGACGTTTTGTGGTCTTTTCGTAAATCTTTTTTTTTCTTTGCAAATATTAATTGCATGGCTTGCGTTGGTATGCAAATTTATAGACTTTTAAATCATCAATATTCTTGTAAATTTTCAAATTGATTCATCGAACCGTTTTTCCTCACCAAAACTTCAAAGTCTTACAAACCATGTAAAGGAACAAATATTGTGTTGTTCCTAAACAATGCGTAGTCGTCATCAAAATGACAAGAAAACTGTAATTCCAGTGGATTTTTTTTCACAGTTTTGCATTTGTTAGATACTTTTTTGAATTGAAATGAAATAAAAAGTACATTAAACAGAAAAAAAAAAAAAAAATTTCAAAAATGTTTCAAACAAAAAAACTTGATTTTTTTTTTAATTTTTTTTTTGGAAAAATGTACTTTTTATTTCATTTCAACTCAAAAAAGTATCTAACTAATGCAAAACTGTTAAAAAAATCCACTGGAATTACAGTTTTCTTGTCATTTTGATGACGACTACGCATTGTTTAGGAACAACACAATTTGTTCCCTTACCTGGTTTTTAAGACTTTGAAGTATTGGTGAGGAAAAACGGTTCGATGAATCAATTTGAAAATTTACAAGAATATTGATGATTTAAAAGTCTATAAATTTGCATACCAACGCAAGCCATGCAATTAATATTTGCAAAGAAAAAAAAGATTTACGAAAAGACCACAAAACGTCGGTTTTTAGTACTTTTTTTAAACTAACGGTGAACGGTAAAAAAAATAATTCCTGCAAAATCTTAAAAAAATCTTGTAATACGCTTTCTAAAATTTCCAAAACTGTCTTTGAATTTTTTATAACATCATTATTTGCTGAGATATTGGTAATCAAGGCTAAAAGTATCTTTTTTCATTCAAAGTCAGATAAACCATGTAAAAAAAAATCGTACGACAACAACAAAAAAACTGAATTGAAGCTGAATAAACAAGGTATCTGATCATGACATTTAATTGACTCAAAAAATTTTATTCATAGAAATGAGGACCTTCAAAAAAAATAAAAAAAAAAGAATTTTGTTGTCTCGTCTCATTTTTTGCAATAACGCAATAACGGTACTTCAAAAAAATTTGTTCGCAGACAAATCTCGAAACAAAAAACATAAAGCTGTAAAATGCTTTTTATTTCAACTCAATACGACCACTCGTCACAAAGATACAGCTCTTCTAAAATGCTAAAAAAAATTGAAAAAAACATTTGTTCCTTTAATTTCGTTGACTAGTGTATATTATCTATAAGTTGTAATCTTAAGAAGCACGGCGCTCATTATCGGTTGCAATGTAAGATCAACATTAAGTGATTTGATGAACGAAAGGAAAAATCGAAAAATGACATTGCAAAAAGTGTTTCTCAGTGCTATAAAATATCTTCAACCTTCAGAAACAAAACGTTGTACTGTGTATATTAATCTTTTACGTATACCTACCTACCTTCTACCTATTCAAATTACTATAACAAAATGCTATGCTATGAATGACATACTTCATATTGTTCAAACATTTAAGCTATAAACATCAATTGAATTTAGTATCTACCGAGTACCTAGTTGTTAGTACAATCAAATAATTGCATAGGGAGACTTTAATATCCACATCTGGTTCAATTTCTTTGTGTTTAAAAATATACATAGAAACGTATTTTAGTCAAACGAAAAATATTGTACTGATCGGAGTGTTTTACAAAGCATTGTAAGTGAAATTATAAATTTTTGTGCAGTTATTAGTTCAAATTATGTAAATAAACAGTGATTAGGCCTTGTTCGTTTAAGCACGAGACCGTGTGTGTATAATTTTTTTGAACCAAAGCTTGAATAAAACCAAATAAATCACTGTATCTTGTACTCAACTTTGTGATTATTTGTGGGTTGACTTGCATTAATTTTAAATTGGTTGGTATTTAGCTTGTGTTTGTTTCTTGTGGGAAAAATTGTGCATATTCTTGATCTAACTTAACATTTTGACAGGGTATTGGAGAAATATAGTAAATATTAAAACAAAAATATCAGTCACCTTGTGTCATTGTCTATCCATATATCAATTGATATACAATCTGTGTCAACAATAAGAAGACAACATGCCATAGGTACACAATACATAGTATGATATTAATCGTTGAATTTCTGCGTATTACTTCGTGAAGAACTCCCGAAAAAATGCAATTTTGTATCATTTGTTTCCATGTTGCGTCACGCTAGTCGCAAACCTCAGATTCGCATTCGGCTCAGACTCAAACAAAAAAAAGAAGGAAAAATCAAAATTACCCCACAATTTGCATGGTTAAAGCACAATAATGACTGGACTAAACTTACTTACTCTACTTTAGATGGCGCTTACAGTCCAGGGTGGACTACGGCTTCAACCAACAAGCCTCTCCAGCCAGCTTGGTCCCTAGCTAGCTGCCTGCAGTTACGCACTCCAAATTGGTTGAGTTCGACAAAGTCCTTGACGACTTCGAAGTTGTACCTATCCATCGTAAAGTTTTGCCCGAGTCGACGATGTTGAGATTCCTTTCTCGATGATAGCATATACTTCGTCTTGTTCTCATTAACAGCCAAACCCATTTTCGCCGCTTCCGATTCAATACTTGCAAGCGCGCCGGTAACAGCTCGATTCGTTCTCCCAATGATGTCAATATCATCTGCATAAGCAAGTAGTAGAACTGACGAGTTGCGTACAATTGCTTCAAGTACGATGTTAAAGAGGTTTCATGATAACTCATCGCCATGCCTCAAACCTTTCTTGACATCAAATGGTTCGGTGGTGTTCTTGCCGACTTTGACGGAGCAACGAGATTTCTCCATCGTCATCCTGCACAAGCGGACGAGTTTGGCAGGGATGCCGAGATGCGACATGGCTCTGTATAGTTCTTCTCTATCTACGCTATCATACGCGACTTTGGAATCGATAAAGAGATGGTGTGTATCGATTTGAAACTCCTGGGTTTTTTTCCAGAATCTGTCGGAGTGTAAACATTTAATCGATGGTTGATTTGCCAGGCCTAAAACCACACTGATAAGGGCCGATCAGATCGTTAAAAAACGGTTTTAACCGATCACAGAGTACAGATGACAGGATTTTGTATGCGACGTTGAGGAGACTTATACCTCTGTAGTTGGTACAAGTCAGAGCATCTCCTTTGCTTGTGGATGGAGCTCACTATACCGAGGTTCCATTCATCGGGCATACTTTCTTACGACCAAATTTTGGAGATAAGTTGGTGTATACTCCCTACCAAGTCATCTCCGCCTGCTTTGAATAGCTCGACTGGAAGGCCATCTGCACCTGCAGCCTTGTACGCTTTAAGCTTGGCTATCGCTAGCCGCACGTCATTTAGGTCGGGTGGACGGAAATTTTGGACTGGACTAAACAACTTATTAAAAACAAAATAATAACAAAAAATTGAAATAAATCATGGCCCTCATCAAAAAAATGCGTGAGAGACCATAACGACATGCGCAATATCATACGACCTCGGGTAAACAAAATTTGAGCAACTATACAGACAAAAATTTGAGCAAAATATGTAGAGACAAAAAAAATCTATTGGAAAATAGCTGTCACCAGAGGCACACTCAGGATTTTTTACAGGGGTGTCAAATCTTCCAGGGGGGTGGCAAATCATGGGCTCAGGCAGAAAAACCGCAAGTAATTCATAGTAAAAAATTACAAATATGTTAGGATAGAGTGGTATTTTCCAGACCCAAGGGAGGGGGGCAAATAACCCTTCTTGCCCCCCCACCCCTCTGGGGCTTATGGCTATCACCACTTCAGCAGTACCAAAACTGAGACTCAATCTTAATTTTGCACTGAACTGAACCATGATTTTCGAATCAAATTTGCACAATGAACAGCGTTGTTCTTGCGAAAACCTGTCCGTAGGTAAAATGGCAAGCACAGTCATCTGGTAACTGTCAAATTTACTGTGACTAAAAAAAGTGTTGACGAAAGTTTAAAAACTATACCGCGATTTGGAATAAACTGCTTAAACACCTTAGGGCCGATTTTTCAATTCTAGAATCCTGATAGCATGGAGCAGAAAATATCAAATTAAGAAGCCAATCCTTGGTGTGTTTCACCTTCCAAAGCCCATTTGTTTACATTGTTGTATTTTTAATTTCATTTCGTGTCGAAGAATAGATGTGAATTGCAACAACAACAAGACCTGTGCTGATTTATGTGCAGAATGACTAGTTGATTCCATGTGTGCGTTCTTCACTGCTTTTCACAAATACTTTGCAAATCTTATCATAACAGCTGTTCGTTTCAGCTTGTAGGCAAATCAAATTGACAGCTGAGCATTGGCTTCTTTATTTGATACTGTCTGGCCTAGAGGTTAAGTCCAAGTTGACTCCTGAAATGTGTTTTCAGTCAATTTAAATCCAAAGTAAATTCAACTACATACTGAACTGAATAGAATATTTTGACATGTGCATGTTAAAGATCTATTGAAATTTTTTAAGAAGGCGCGATTTCTCATATGGCGCTATCTCGATTTGTATAGTGAAGGGCATGAAAGGGTGATTATATCCATAGTGTCGCATTTCGATTTTAATAGAATTTTGATAACTCGAGATTGACTTATTTTCAGGACTATAGCAAACTCCGATTTAACTTGGAGTTAACTCAGCACTGAAAAACTTATAACTTAAAATATTTTGAAAACTGTTCCGATTCCATCAAGCAGTGTTGCTCAACCATGTTGTTCCATGTAAACCCCCCTAATGAGAATAGAATAAATAGTACAGCTGTTTTAAGTCAGTCAGTGGCGTAGCTAATGGGATAGGGTACAAAAAGGGCTCTGGACCTTTGGCACCTCATATGAGGGAAATTTGATAAAAAAGATGCCATCTAATTGGTCAGAAAAGGTCAAGTGGTCCAGAAATTGGTCAGCCCTAGATAACTTTTAATCAAGGCTTAAACTTTCTCAAGGTCGCTCAAGGTCTAAAATTAAATTTTTGCAAATTTCCCAAAAATGAGGTGTCAAAAAATCGCTATGACCTTGAAATTTTTTAAATTCATTCATATAGATCTAGACATCTTTCATGTGGTACACTTTTTTGGCAAATTTCCCTAAAATGAGGTGCCAAAAATCGCGCGTGACCTTAAGCGACCTTGAGAAAGTTTAAGCCTTGATTAAAAGTTATCTAGGGCCTGACCAATTTCTGGGACCAGTTGACCTTTTCTGACCAATTAATGACCAATTAGATGGGATATTTTTTTGAGGTGCCAAAGGTCCAGAGCTGTACAAAAGGGCCACATACAGATACGGAACATATTTTCTTCAATCCAAAAAAGTGAATTGTTTTTCAAACCATTTAAGCCGATTTGGAATCAGAAAACTAAGTGGACAAATTCAATTGGATTTCTGGAGCAAGAGAAAACTGTGAACAAGGCCGATTTTGGGATATTTTTTTTTTTTTTAAATCCATCCTTCAATGGAATTTTATAATTGATAACTTGACAGATAGGGAAACAAAACTATATTTTGATCCAAATTCTAACCACTTTTTTCCGGAGAAGTAAAAAAAAAACTTCAAAAAATTTTGGAATTTTTAGAGGTTTTTTTAATCCATCGACATCGTAGCCATTCTTCAATGGAATTTGACAGTTGATAGCTTGAAAGATGGAGGACAAACTATATTTTGACGGAAAAATTGCATTTCAATCCAAATGTTTCCAAATAGTCCTAAAATCGCCTTTTCCCAGAGAAGAAGAAAATTAAAATTTTCAGACATTTTAGAGGTATTTTCATTCATCCACATTATATTGTTCCTCATCAAACGCAGGCGATCAATTTTTCTTGCTCTGCAAATGCTTTGAAAGAATCTGATTTCTGTATGTAAGATTTCCTAATTTATTGTGAATTGAAGGAAATCTTATAATTTTTTTAAATTTCTAGCTAAGCTACTTTTGACTCGTGTTTTTATCTATACACCTTCAGAATTTGTCTGGAGAAAAAAAATTATGTAGAGATAATTTTTTAAATTTGTCTTTGCTCGATCTGCGTTCTATTGTCAAAACTCTATGTGTATAGGTTTTTAGTATTATATCTAAGAGACGAAATATATAAAAAAAAAAACAAATGGAAGGATTTTTGGCACACAGTCTGTTCAACCGGGTCGCAACGTATGTGACTACTTTCAACCGTCGCACAATGGTCCGTTTGAGTTTCGGCGACAAAAATAATTTCTCACTCCAATTCTTAACACAAATTAATGAAATTTGTACACTTAATGATATAGGGGATGCTTAATTTAGTGGTAATGCCTATTTTTTCTCCTTAAAACACGGGGTTCAAAATAAGGTCAGAACATGGTCCCAAGTTTCAAAATTAAAAAAAAAAAGTTATATCGAATTCAGGAACTGAGTCAAATTTACGTTTGAAATATTTTGAAATATATGCCTGACTGTATACTCTTACACAGACCTGTGTACTTAAAGCATAAGTACAAGTACCAGTACAATTACCTTGTACTTGAAATTTTTTAAGTACCAGTACAATTCCTTGGTACTTGTACTAAAAAATTTCAAGTACCAGTACCGGTACTTGTGCTGGTACTTTAATTCCACAAAAGTACTTGAAATTTTTGTATTGATTACATTTGTACTTTTGAGATGTACTTAAATACTTTTCAATTCCTTTTTAATTCCAAAAGTACTTTAATTCCTTTTAATTACTTTTAATTCCTTTTCGAAAAAAAATACTAGAACTAATATATGTCTTAATAGTACAGGTAAAATAGGATAAATTAAACAAAAAAATTAGTACCATCATGAAACTTGGTGAAAACGTTTCATGTACTATGAGAATGAAAAATCAAAAGAGTCTATAAAATATTTCACATGGAAGGGTGTTTTTTTAGGGGGAGAGGGGGGAAGTTGTGGTGTATCAAACAGAAAAATTAACTTTGATGCAACATATTCATATGACACGTGTTTTTAAGGTAGTTTTAAATGCTGAATCAAATGAAACCGAAATCAAGTCGATACGGCCTCCGTGAAAAAAGTTATTGTCATTTTTATGTAAGGATGACTATATATTCAGTATAAAAGGCTTGTTTTCGCCAGCTCATCAGCTCTCTCATTTCCCTGTACATCACTGACCGGGAACCCAGCAGAGTCTAATGTTATGCTGCATGCCAAGAACCCTAAGCTCTTCGAATATCAGTTGCAGAAATTGCTTTTATTGCTGCTTGGCTATCAATAAAGAGGGTGATATCAGCTCGTGGTTTCGCCATCATTGATATTTGCGTAGCTTCTTTTATTACTGCCAAAACCTCGGCTTGGAAGACACTGCAAAAGTCCGGAAGTCTGAAGGAGCTAGCTAGTCCCAGATTTTCCGAGAAAATTCTTGTACCAACTCCAGTGCCCATCTTCGAACCATCAGTGAAGATAGTTATCGTAGATTCATTACTGAAAGGTTGGTTGTTTTCCCACTCCTCTCTATTAGGAAAAGAGGTAGGGAAGGGTCTGTTGAAGTTAAAATGGGGTGTTGTGTAGTCTGTGCAAACATTATTTCCCACATATCTCTGCAGAATCTTAGTATGACCCGATGTGCTTTGCTTCCAGCATTTAGTCTGACTTAGTTGCAGGGCACTGTATGCTGCAGATTCTTGCACGAATAGATCTAGGGGTCTCAAGTTGAGTATCGCTTCCAGTCCCGCTGTGGGAGTGGTTTTCAACGCCCCCGTAATACCTACGCATGCTAATCTTTAAACTTTCGTCAAGGTTTTCAGGTTTGTTGCTTTCTCAGTTGCGTTCCACCAAACTTAATTACCGTAGGTAAGTATCGGTCTAACTACTGCCGTGTACATCCACCTGATAATTTTGGGATTGAGTCCCCAGGATTTTCCATAGATCTTGTTGCAGGAATAGAACGCAACGATAGCTTTCTTTGCTCTTTCTTTAGTGTTGAAACTCCAGTTCAGTTTCTTATCAAGGATCATACCCAAGTATTTGGCCTGATCCGAGATGAGGGTACCATTTTAGCCACAGGTTTTATGGTACTAATCGCAGCATAACCCCAACCCTCAAAAAAACACCGTTTAACCACAGATATTTTTTATAGACTCTTCTTATTATTGATGTTCATGACAAATGAACCATTGTTAACAAATTTCATCGACGGACCATTATTTTCAACTGGTTTTCGGTAATATTTGACTTTTATACTGAATATATAGTCATCCTTACATAAAAATGACAATAACTTTTTTCACGGAGGCCGTATCGACTTGATTTTGGTTTTATTTGATTCAACATTTAAAACTACCTTAAAAACATGTGTCATATGAATATGTTACATAAAAGTTAATTTTTTCTGTTTGACACACCCACAACTTCCCCCCTCTCCCCCTAAAAAAAAACCCTTCCATGTGAAATATTTTATAAACTCTTTTGATTTTTCATTCTCATAGTACATGAAACGTTTTCACCAAGTTTCATGATGGTACTAATTTTTTTGTTTAATTTATCCTATTTTACATGTACTATTAACACATATAGGTATTAGTTCTAGTATTTTTTTTTCGAAAAGGAATTAAAAGTAATTAAAAGGAATTAAAGTTCTTTTGGAATTAAAAAGGAATTGAAAAGTATTTAAGTACATCTCAAAAGTACAAATGTAATCAATACAAAAATTTCAAGTACTTTTGTGGAATAAAAGTACCAGTACAAGTACCGGTACTGGTACTTGAAATTTTTAAGTACAAGTACCAAGGAATTGTACTGGTACTTAAAAATTTTAAGTACAAGGTATTTGTACTTAAATTGTACTTAAGTACCAATATACTTAATTACTTTACAGCTCTGCTTTTACATATAGAAAAATGACTTCGATATTGACTTGTACAAAATTTAAAGAAGATAGTCCAAAATGTTGATAAATGTCCCAAGGTAATCTCTTGGAAACATTTCTCAACATTTGGGACTATCTTCTTTACTAATTTTAATGCTGGTTTTTAATTTTTTTTGTTGTATTGGAGATTATTTTTAGACCTAATCTGATCGAATCTGTTAGAAATTTGAAGGTCAAATTTGGGATCAACTACTCAAAAACTCGAAGAAATCAAAACTAATCTAAATAAATAGTTTTATTTAATTTAATAAATTATTTTATTTCAAGAATGGGCTCGGGAAAAGATTTTTGTCGCCAAAATTCAACAAACAGACCACTGTGCATCGTTACAACAGTTCGATTGACAGTCTTTTCGAATGTCCCAACGTGGCCCGCTTAAGTTTTTTTTATTATTTGTGACAGTTTTCTTCAAAAAATATATTAAAAGTATGAAAATTAAGTTCTTGGAAAAGTTGCACTTCTTATTTGACGACATTTCTCATCAAATTTTGTATATAATTTGTATGCATATTTAGGAATTTTACCTAAATTTTAACAATAAATTCTAGAATTTCAGCATGTCGGGGTCTTACGATAACAAATTACCTAAGCCAACTTCAATTATACAGAAACTGGGAAGTAAATAATAAAAGTTCGTTGTTTAAAAGCAATAAACAATTTTTGTTTTATGACATGCATTGTATAGAGCTATGTGTCACGGCATACAATTTGTTTTGCTGTGACAAAAAAGAATTTTAACAAAAAAAAAATCATTAATCATATTTATTGCAATATGTACCTAGGTATAATTTAAAAATATTGCTAAAGATAAAAAATTGTTTAGTCAGGTAATGATTTTTAGTTTCCGGAATAATGTTAATAAATAAAATTTATATGGAATCCATATTGTATCTACTAAAGAGCTTTGATAATATTATTTGTTTATGACCAAATACTAATAAGCTGTTTTTTTTTAACAAAAAAAATTGAAAAAATTTAATTATAGATTTTAATTATCTACATACATACATTTATACATACCTAACAAACCTATGATTATAAAAAAGTTGTCTCGCGTGTCTTTGACTATTTTATAAATTATGATGAATGCACGTAATACAATTTTTATAATTATTTAAACTAATAGTGATATTTTATATCACAACAAAAACATAAATGTTAAAAAAGGAGCCAAGTTCTTATGTGTACAGGAAACCTGTGCGTAAAAAGTCTGCCAAAAAAGTAATGAAATCTAAAATATATGCCAAGTTTTAAGTTCATGAAGTTTAATATAAAATATCTTAAGAAGAGTAATATCGAAACAATTCCAAATCATGACAGAAATTTGGTAATTAATGATTACTGATTAATATTTGGTGGGTTCACTGGTCAAGTTTTCATACATTTTAAATGTGTGATTAAGTAAGTATTTAAGAGAAAACTTGCCAAGTAAATCCACCAAATTTTAATCAGTAATCATTAATTACCAAATTTCTGTCATGATTTGGAATTGTTTCGATATTACTCTTCTTAAGATATTTGATATTAAACTTCATGAACTTAAAACTCGGCATATATTTTAGATTTCATTACTTTTTTTGGCAGACTTTTAACGCACAGGTTTCCTGTTCACATAAGAACTTGGCTCCTTTTTTAACATTTATGTTTTTGTTGTGATTTCACTCCTTTTTGCAAAGATTTATTTTGCCAGGTGAAAGTAAAGCCCTACCGCTCTACAAAGTTTCATAATTCTACGACAACCGAAATTGCTCCATACAAATAATAGCAATTCTGATGAAATGGGTGGATGGCACCACCCCCTGAATGGACAATTTCAAATTTTCGATTTTTTTTCTTTTCTAATTACTCAAGTCCTACCGACCTACCAATTTTCATCGTTCTACAACAATCGGAAGTGCTTCAAATAATTTATAAGAATATTTGAGAATATGGGTGGATGCCACGCCCCCTGAACTGAAACTTCCAATTTTTCGATTTTTTTCTTCTAAGTACTGCAAGGCCTACTGACCTACCAATTTTCATCTTTCTACAACAATCGGAAGAGCTCCATATAATTTATAAGAATTTTTAAGAATGTGGGGGGATACCACGCCCCCTGAATGCAAAATTCCAATTTTTCATTTTTTTTTCTTTCTAAATACCTTAAGCCCTACCGACCTACCAATTTTCATTGTTCTACAACAATCGGAAGTGCTCCATATAATTTATAAGAATTTTTAAGAATGTGGGTGGATGCCACGCCCCCTGTATGGAAAATTCCAATTTTTCAATTTTTTTCTTTCTAAATACCTCAAACCCTACCGACTTACCAATTTTCATTGTTCTACAACAATCGGAAAGGCTCTATATAATTTATAGAATATTTAAGAAAGTGGGTGGATGCCACGCCCCCTGAATAGAAAATTGCAGATTTTCGATTTTTTCCTTTGTATGTACCACAAGGCCTACCGTTATGCGAAATTTCAAGTTTCTACGATGTCGGGAAGTGCTCCATAGTTTTGATGATCTGTCAGTGAGTCAGTCAGTTACGGTTTTTGCGATTTTTGAAGTCCAATATCTTGGGAACTACTAATGCTAAAGAGTTGAAATTTGGTGAGCCACCTGTGTTTGATCAGTTCAGCAAATACTCCGAATTTGAAGTTTCTGACTTTATTGGTACTGAAGTTAGAGGGGGGTTGAAAATCGCCTGAGTTTGTTCCTGTAAAAAGGGTGTAGTGCCGCGAACTTGGCTGGGCACTACCGTGCCCTTTGATTTCTCTAATTTGCGGAAGATTTCATAGCTGTTAATATAGGCCATTTTCGAAAACGTCAAATCAAAGTTAATTCGATCGTCAAATGATCCATCATTTTTTGACGTAAATTGCAATTGTCAGATGAATTCATCCTGCTTGCACAAAATCGGTTTGATGAACGTTATTCAAGTAACTCGCAAAAGCATTTTATGTTCACAGACGTGCTATCTGGTTTCTCAATTTTTTTTTATCGTCAACTCGACTGTTATTACTGCACAGCTGCACCGCAGATGATGTTTTCGAACATATGACTTAAGCAGTTTGCGTAAAAAAAGATTAAGTGCCAGTTTTTCATTGCAGAGTTAGCTCTGAGCTGGACCACACGAGATTATTCCCGCATTTCTTCAACACGCTCTACAGATAACAACCCCATGGCTTAGGGTAATCTTTAAAAGTTGTGTTAAAGTTGTCTTTATTCCAAACGCTGGAAACCGACAGACTCGACTGCAAAGGGTTATAGACCAATAAGTCTCTCCTCGTCCTCAATACACTGTAGAGAATTATTGATCTGCATGTCACAGACCTTCTTAATCCAAACATTTTGTGCAGCTACCAACACGCTTACCTTAAAGGTAAGTCAGTGGAGACTGCGTATCACGTCGTTTAACAAACTGAGAAAAATCTCTAGCACAAAGAACACACCTGGTACGTCTGTGAAGTTAGCAGGGCAACTTTCACCCACGCAATTGGGACCTTGACAGGAATTTGCATTTTTTTGCATTTCAGCCACGCAATTGGGACCTTGACAGGAATTTGCAGTTTTTTTGCATTTTTTTTGCATTTCTATTCCCGATTTTGCAGTTCGCCAAATAACGGTGTAATTTAGTGACCTGCTAACTTCACAGTGAAGTTAGCAGGTCAGTATGGAATTTTTTTAAAAAAAAGGACTTCAAAATTCTGACCTAGCCTATTCTTGAAATGCAAAAAAACTGCAAATTTGGAGCCTTACTGCAAGTTCCTAGCATGTTGGGTTCCTGAGGTACACCATGTGACCTGCTAATTTCACTGTGAAGTTAGCAGGTCACTAAATTACACCGTTATTTGGCGAACTGCAAAATCGGGAAATATAAATGCAAAAAAACTGCAAATTCCTGTCAAGGTCCCAATTGCGTGGGTGAAAGTTGCCCTGCTAACTTCACAGACGTCACCCTGGTAGCATTTTTGGACATTGAAGTAGCGTTTAACAATGTAAAAACAGAGTCCATTAAATCTGCTCTGGAATAGGTTAGAGTAGAGTCTGCAATTGTGGACTGCATTTATACCATCCTCAATGGTAGAATCATAAGCTCGCAACTTGGAGATACGATTGTTGAGAAAAAAGTTACAAGAGGTACTCCACAGGGGGAGCGCTACGATATCCCGCAAACCAAAATCTCGAATAACGAAATCTCGCATTTTTTTAAAAATCTCGAATAACGAAATCTCGCAAATTAAAAATCTTGTTTTTCATAATCTCGCAATTACAAAATCTCGCTTTTCACAATCTCGCATTTACAGTTTGAACCTAAAAATCTCGCAAATTTCAACCAAAATCTCGTAATTTAAAATCTCGCAAATCAAAATCTCGCAACTTCAAATTTCACAGCAACGAATCACACACGACTTTTAGAATTTTTTTTTTTTTTTGAGAATATACCTACCCAAGAGCACTTTGGATAATTTTCCTTCCAACTAATAACTGTACCTGTCAATAAAAAAAATGTGTACATCCTTTATTACTGTTAATAACCTCTATAATCATTTACGCGTTCATAATGGAACTAAAAGTATTTTCTTGTTCAAGGCCAAATACGAGTAATGCGATTTGCACATGACACTTTACAACTGGATGTACCATCTCTATGTTCTCTCTCCTTCTTGTTCTTTTGAAAGCAATAATATTGAAAATCAAAAGTTCAAATTAATAAATAAAATCTCGCGCGAGATTTTAATTTGCGAGATTTTGATTAAAAAAATGTTTTTGTGCAATGCAATTCAATTTTGCGAGATTTTGATATGCGAGATTTTAGTTTGCGGGATTTCGTTTTTTGCGAGATTATGAAAAGCGGGATTTTGTAATTGCGGGATTATGAAAAGCGAGATTTTGTAATGGCGAGATTTCATTATGCGAGATTTCGAATGCGAGATTTTGATTTGCGAGATTTCGTAGCCAACCCCTCCACAGAGAGGGGTGATTTCGCTTCTCCTTTGGGTTCTGGTTGTTAACAAAATTCTTACAAGGTTTAGGAATCATGGCATTAAAATTGTGGCCTATGCAGACGACATAGTAATTTTGATATCGGGCAAGTATCTTACCACCATCAAAGATATTATAGATATTATTATTAAAACTTTCCAAAAAAGCTAAATATCTTGGAGTAATCCTTGATTCCAAGCTATCATGGAAACGGAGCACAGAGGAAAGAATGAAAAGAGCACTCTGCACTTTCTATACCATGCAAGAAAACCTTCGGTACACGGTGGGGTATGCGACTGCACGTCATTCAGTGGATGTACACGGCGATTGTTCGTCCCATACTAACCTACGGTTCTATCATTTGGTGGAAGGCTGTTGAAAAAGTAAGCTATCTCAAAAACCTGAACAAGGTACAGAGACTAGCCGGTATAGGAATAACGGGGGCTCAGAGGTCTACGCCCGCAGCAGCACTTGACGAGTACATAAGATGCACAGCAGCCAAAAGCGCAATTCGACTCAAAGAACTGGGCTCTTGGAAGCACAGCACCTACCATACCGTACCAAACAATGAACGAGCATTGCATACCACCGAGGTCCCAGTACAGAAGAGGATACGTATTTGCCGCCTGCTACGACGTCAGGCCTTTTCCTTTGGAGGTGGCGAAGTACTTGCAAGTACTTTGCCAGCTTTTTTCAATGGAACACAACAAACTGCTTTCCCATGTAAAATGTATCTACTCGCGCATGAGAGCATGTGCAGTTGGTAGTACTAGATTAGGGTTTTCATCTACTCGTAAGTACTTCGCCACCTCCAAAGGAAAACGGCTGTCAGCAACAAGAGGAAAACAACTGGCGGTTGGTTGCGTCAGCAAATGAAGTTCATTCGCGTTTTTACAGTCCACAATTGGTTATGCCGGCAAAGTTGACTAGTAAGGGTGGGAAATCCACCAGAAATGAGATTTAGCCTATTGAATAGACCGGAAAATTAGGGGTATTAAGGAACAATTACGTGCAAGGGTTTTTATTATTGAATATGTTTGTTTGGCCCATAAGCATGCTACTAAATTCACCCATGCGTTTCTGAGGGAATGGTCAAACTGGCCACTTTTCAATATTTTTGGTGTAACTTGAAAACTAAGCCGAATTTGACAATTTTACAATTTTTGTTCAAAATTAAATTTTCTATTGAAATGGATGGATAGTTTGGAAAATTTCTTAAAAAAATTTAAGCAGGAAAAGGAACAAAAACCAACCTAAAAAAAATCAAAAAATCAAGGATATCTAAATTTTTTAATAAATTGTTAATAACTTCTTTTTAAGCAAAGATAGGGTCAAAACATGCAAGGACAAAATTAAATAGAGACTAAAGGCTTTAATATGGTATGTTCAAAAATTAATATTTGTTTACAATTGACAGAGATATTCCCATTCAAACCATATCATTTCTTATAATTTTTCGCAGTTTTGGTCGGAAAGTCCCTTTTTCGGACAATATGGCAAATTTCACTTTCGTAAAAATGTTCGAAATCAAAATTTTGATATAATATGACATTAGAGCTATAGAGAACTTGTAAAAAGGATGTAAGTCCGCAATTTCGTTTTTCGGCTGTTTTTAAATGTTTTCAGACCTACAGACCGAACGGGCCTGGTCCGATTAACATAAGATTTGGTACTAGGTGATAGGAACGTTGAATTCGTCATAAAGTACAAAAAAATAGGCTTTCGGGCAAAAACTGCGAAAATGATAAGAAATGGTAAAGTTTGAATGGCTATATCTCTGTCAAGTTCCAAACAATGTGGCTTTTTTAACATGTCATAGTAAGGCCTTAAGACTCCAATTTACTTTGTTTATACATTTCTTGAGCGTATCTTTGCTCCGAAAAAAGTTATGCGCAATTTAGAAAAAAATGTATAAATTTTTGATTTTTCAATTTTTTTTTTGTATTGGTTTTTGTTTACTTTTCCTGCTTAAATTTTTTTAAGAAATTTTCAAAACCATCCATTTCGATAGAAAATTTTGAACAAAAAATATGTAAAATTGTCAAATTCGGCTTAGTTTCCGAGTTATACCAAAAATACTGAAAAGTGGCCAGTGTGACCATTCTCTCACAAACGCATGGGTGTATTTAGTAGCATTTTCGGTTTTAAGCATGCTTATGGGCCAAACAAACATACTCAATAATAAAAACCCTTGCACGTAATTGTCTATTCAATAGGCTAATTCTTCGTGCATTAGAAAAGTCTCGCTTTTATTAGTTGAATTAATATAGAAGTACGCTGCTGGCTGCTCTTGTGTACCAGTTAGAAGCTTCAACACTTTTTGGCTTACGCCGTGAAATACCTTCCCCCCCGTCCGCTTCTTTATAAACTTCGTTCTGCAGCCGCTTTTAAGACAAGGGAGTAGGTCCTAACCTACGTTGTCTTGAGCTCCGGTCAGACTAGGGAACCCATCCCACCACTTCTCCGCCGAAAATAAATTTCGTTCTGCCGCCGCTTTTAAGACCAGGGAGCACGTCCCAACCAATGGTGTCTTGAGCTCCGGTCAGACTAGTGGACCCGTCCCACCGCTTCTTCGCTAAATAATCCGGTGTGATTGCTTTGAAGACTAGGGAGTACGTCCCAACCTACGCTGTCTTAAGCAACCACCCGAATTGGCGTAAGTGTTATTTATTTTAAGTCGAGATTATATTTGTAAAGTATATGAAATACCATGTTAGCATAAACCTAAGCATTATGACTTTTGTAAATATATGAAATACGCTGTTATAAGAAAACTTAAGACCTTATAATAAAATTTATCTGGAGTTCCGAACTTTTTACACACCGAGTTTCACTGCTTTCTACGGTTATACCCTGGACCCCGCTGACCTATCGCAGCTGGAAACAAAAAAGCATCACAATGATACAAATGAAAAAGCTGAGCTCGTCGGAGATCACAATTTTCGTGGAAAGCCAAGCTGCTATTAAAGCTTTAGCCAGTGAGACTATAAGATCCAAGACTGTAGCAAAATGCCAAGTCAAACTGAATAATATTTGTTACACTAACCGATTCAAACTCTGCTGGGTTCCTGGACAGTGGACATAGTGATATAGAAGGGAATGATATAGCAAATGAACTGGCAAAGAAAGGGTCAGTATCAAGTAGAAACAGTAGTAGCCACTGAGATATGGGACTAAACATCCCAATCGGTGTGATTAAAACGAAAATAGACCTAATAACAAAAGAGCAAATCAATAAATCCTGGAAGACTAGGAACGACTGCGTTATCTCTAGAAGTTTATGGCCTAGAATTAATGAAAAGAAATCTCGGTATATTTTATCATTGAGTAAAAAGAATATTAGAATCTTGATAGGTGTACTAACGGGCCATTGCGCCATTGGCACAATGTTCACCAGACTGGGTGTATACTCGCACCCAATTTCTGCAGGAGCTGTCAGAACGTAGAAGAAATAGAAACCATTAAACACCTGCTCTGTGATTGTCCAAACCTCCAAACAAATCGGCTCCGTTATTTTGGAAACTGCAGGTTTGTTGGAGAACTGGAGCGCAGGTTTCAATGGCAAACATGAGAAAATTCATAGAAAGCACAGGCTGGTTCGCAAACGAATCAGTCTATGTGAACCATTAGTTAAGGTGCATCTCTGCCTTCTTTTATAATGGGATTACAATGGACCAATAGGCCCTCGTGTACGCAACAGCCTCTGTTCTGTGCACGCCCCTCTTAACCTAACCTAACCTAACCTCTACCTCTGAGTTAAATAAGAGTTAGCTAACCAGGACAATACATCAACCCCGAGTTAACTCTGAAACAGTTTTTCAGTTAAAGATAAACTTTATCTTTCAGCTGTCAAAAAGCTATTAAATTTGATGTGTGACACTATGAACAACATCACCCTTTTACGCTTTTTCTTATCAAAATCGGGATGATGCCAAAATGGACTATCCGCAAAGATTTCAATAACAAAATCAAGATGGCGGCACACCGAAAAATGTTCTCATTTTAGTCCGTAAGTTAACCCACCAAAGTAGGTGAGTTAACTTAACATAAGCTATAAATTGACCGAAAAATATGTTTCCGGAGTTAACTCAGGAGAGACTAGGACGTGATCTCGCACTGTAAAACCGGCCCTTAGTGTCGCACATCGACTTCAATAGATTTTTGACAACTGAAATATAATATTAATCTTCAACTAAAAAACTATTTCTGAGTTAAGTGAGAGTTAATTTATTGTCAGGATAAGCTAACTCAGAGTTAACTCTGCACTGAAAAACTAGCCCTTAAGGTTTAAGTATAGGCACGGATTGCTAAATTATCTACAAAATTAATGTAAAACATTTTATGTATTTATTGTATAATTTCAGATCATGGCTGAACCTCCGAAAATTAAAAATCTTGCCAAAGTGATTGAGCCACATTTAGATGGTGGACAATTGGTATCATATTCTAGTCGATATCTCACCAAGCCAGGTGACAACTACGGCAGTGTTATGCTAGCAATATCTGCAAATATCCGTCAAATTGATGGATCAATAGAAGAACTCCCTCTGGTGGCAAAACTACCACCACTAACTAATGATATTTTTTGGAATATATTCAATCCGGAAGTAACATCACTTCGAGAAAATGCCATATATGAAAATGTATCACAAAATTTACTGGAACTTCAACGAGATAGAGGAATTCCAGAAACTGAACTTTTTGACCTTTTCGCAAAATCTTATGGTTGTCGAATATCATTGAATGAAAATGCAACAATTCTTGATCGTGATGCAATTTTGGTATTGGAAAATCTTCAAAATAATGGTTATCGAGCTGGAAAACGACAAGTTATGTTCGATTATGATCATATTAAGCTTGTTTTGAAATATGTTGCAAAATTTCATGCCTTACCAATTGCAATGAGAGAACTAAAACCTACAAAGTTCGATGAAGTTATACGATTTAGATTTGCTCGTTATGATATTAATTCTCATATGGATCCAAAAATAAGTGATGCATTTAGAAAGGTTTGATTCTACTTTTTTTTTTGCAATTTAATAATAAATTGTGATTCATACGAACTTTGGTTTCAGCAATTGATGGAGGAAATTAATCTTGCATTAGGAGATGATGTTAAAGCAGTTGAACGCGTTGGTCAGCTAGAATCGTTGTACCGAGAATACATGAGCCAATCGGACGCCTGCGAGGATAGTCTCTTTACAACAATAGCTCATTATGATTTGTGGATTAACAACGTTATGATTTTATATGGTAAGTGGTATAAACTCTCCTATGTATGTTCATTAAAAAAAAACATATCCCATTTTAAAAAAATGTGAAAATGATGATAAAGTTATGAATTGTCAGTGATTGGGCGCCATTCGTTAGTAATTGGTCCTGTTATGATTGTCAATTATTAAATTGATAGTTGATAAACCTTGAAATTTGAGTTCTTGAACTAAATTTTTTTTGTAAATCGATGAACTTTTCGCATATAATTTTTAATTCTCTTAGATTTACAATGGTCTGCTTCAATTTCAAGTGTGGTTTTTAAACATCGAATTTAAAATTTATCAATTATCAATTTGATAGTACCTAATTGACGATCGTTATAGGGGTGAATTTCATTTTGTTTAAATTTGATTTCTTTATAGATGAAGCTGGTACTCCTATTAAAATGAAAATTGTCGACTTCCAGATATCGCAGTATGAATCATTGATGCATGATTTAATATTTTTGTTATTAACTAGCGTTGAGACGAAAGTTTTGGATAAACATTTTGATAACTTATTAAAATATTACTACGCAGAATTTATAGAATGTTTAGATAAACTATCAGTTAATACAGAAGACTACAGTTACGACAAGTAAGTACCGTTCAAGCTGAAAATATTTACTTATAAATTATAATATATGCCTGCAACTCGGCTTCATTTTTTTTTTAGACATAACTCGCACATTTGAGATAAAAGTTTCTAGCAGTTTTTTGTTATATGGGCATACGTCTGAATCTCATATAGGGAAAGTGAAATAACCCATAATAACTGTTGCGCAGCACTATAATTCTTTTCTCCCTTCACAAGTTGCGTCTCCAGTGTTGTAACCCTTTATGACCTTTATGAGGTATAGAACTTTTAAATGGAATAAAACACATATTTTTTTTTTTAAATTGACATGAATGAAATTTACTTTCTTCGGAAGATAATCTTCTGGAATTATAATTTTAGTATGATTTCTGGCACATGGCCACCACGGCTGACTCGGACGTAGTCTAATCTGGAGGTCCAATTTTCGATGACTTTTTCCAACATTTGTGGCCGTATATCGGCAATAACGCGGCGAATGTTGTCCTCCAAGTGGTCAATCGTTTCGGGCTTATCGGCGTAGACTAGCGACTTCACATATCCCCACAGAAGATAGTCAAGCCGCATTTAATCGCACGATCTTGGAGGCCAATTCACGGGTCCGGAGGCGGAGCGGATGCGGAGCTGATGCCGAGCGGATGCGGAGCGGAGGCGGAGCGGAGGCCGAGCGGAGGCGGAGCGGATGCGGAGCGGAGGCGGAGCGGAGGCGGAGCGGATGCGGAGCGGAGGCGGAGCGGATGCGGAGCTGATGCCGAGCGGATGCGGAGCGGAGGCGGAGCGGATGCGGAGCGGAGGCGGAGCGGATGCGGAGCGGAGGCGGAGCGGATGCGGAGCGGATGCGGAGCTGATGCCGAGCGGATGCGGAGCGGAGGCGGAGCGGAGGCCGAGCGGAGGCGGAGTGGAGGCGGAGCGGATGCGGAGCGGAGGCGGAGCGGAGGCGGAGCGGATGCCGAGCGGAGGCGGAGCGGAGGCCGAGCGGAGGCGGAGCGGACGCTGAGCGGACGGTGAGCGGATGCCGAGCGGATGCGGAGCGGAGGCGGAGCGGAGGCGGAGCGGAGGCGGAGCGGAGGCGGAGCGGAGGCGGAGCGGAGGCGGAGCGGGGACGGAGCGGAGGCGGAGGCGGAGTGGAGGCGGAGCGGATGCGGAGCGGAGGCGGAGCGGATGCGGAGCGGAGGCGGAGCGGAGGCGGAGCGGAGGCGGAGCGGATGCCGAGCGGAGGCGGAGCGGAGGCCGAGCGGAGGCGGAGCGGACGCTGAGCGGACGGTGAGCGGAGGCGGAGCGGATGCGGATGCGGAATGGAGGCCGAGTGGAGGCCGAGCGGATGCGGAGCGGAGGCCGAGCGGAGGCCGAGCGGAGGCGGAGCGGATGCGGAGCGGAGGCGGAGGCGGAGCGGATGCGGAGCGGAGGCGGAGCGGAGCGGAGGCGGAGCGGAGCGGAGGCGGAGTGGAGGTGGAGCGGAGGCGGAGCTGAGCGTAGGCGGAGCGGAGGCCTAGCATCCTAATGAATATATATTTACTCCATTGTTTTGATGTGGAATAACCAAATCTTAATTTTTGTTTTAAACAAATTCTTTTGATATTTTAAAATTTATAGTGGGTTTCGCTTATAAAATTACTAGTTTTATACTCGGCGGATGCCGACCGGACACCAAGCGGAGCCAATTTTTCTTTTTTCTTACAATAAAAAATGATAATAAAAAGTGTAATGACGGTTAATTTTAAAATTGTGTGTTTTCTTATTCTCTCGTGAATTGGATGCTTCCTCTAACGCCATTTACAAAAAAGCCTTTAGTCCGCTTAATTTTCGGAGTTATAACGGGTAATCGCACTCGAAAATTTTGTACCTATTCAAATGAACGGGAGTGTTAGTAGAGGAAAAATAACAAAATAGTGAAAAGACTCATATATAACTAAAAAATAATCATCTTTGAAATATCATTTTTTTGCTTCAATAACTAAAATTTCATTTATCAACTTTGGAGTTCAAAATGTTATATTTTGAAACTTATTTCATAAAAATAAATCCTGCTTCTAATGCTTCAACTATTTCTTAATAAAATTGCAATGTCTAAAATCAAAATATTTAACAGTCGAAAAAATTATTTTTGTCCGCCCCTGAACCACAGTGCGGCATACCTTTCTTGAAACAATATTAATTTGTACATTGTACATTCCTACTTAAATATGAAACTTAAAAAATGTTTTTAATTTTGTTTTCAGATTAATAGAAGAACTACACCGAATTGCTCCAGTACAAATCCCTCATGCTTTGTACATGTCAAGAGTACTACTAGCCGATGAAAAAAATGTCCCAGAAGATATTAAAGATTGTGATGAAGACACATTTAGCTCACCACCATCTGAATCCTTGCTGCAAAAACTACGGGACATAGTTAAAATTTCGCAAAAATTTGGATTTTTTTGGTAGTTTAAATTGGAGTAGGTACAGGTGATGGAACTTCTACTACTTATTTATTTATTTTTAAATTAAATTTTTTTTATTTTCAAAATAAACTTTTGTTTAGTTTTTATGTATTTTCACTGTTAGTCCAAATTTTTTTAATGAACGTGTTTACTGTACATAGTGTATTACAATTCCTTTTATAATGTCAAAATGATTATGTATTTGAAAAAAATTGAAAATAATAATGCATACATACATACCTAATAGTTTTCTATTTATTTACTATGGATTAAAAATAATAACAATAATTTCTACAACAAATAATTCGATACCAAAAAATACTACACATCAAGTGCTTACAATATCTCCAAGTTGGTAGCCGCCGGATACTGGTCTTGGCTTTATGTCAGGACTTGCTAAACTTGTAAGTGCGAATGTTGATCAAGGAAAGAATTGCAACATTAAACCTATGGCCCGACAGGTTGGAGGTTAGTGAACCTCCGCTATAGGGACTAGGCGGAGACCCTTCATGGATCGGGAGCCGGATAAGTAAGTAAGTAAGTATGAATAACATGTTCACTTTGTTTTTAGTTAAGAATTTTTTTCTTTTCATTGCACTCTTTATTTTAAAAAGTTTCCCATAAAATTAAGCAAACTTAATATATACTACATCAATTTCATAGTTTCTTAGAAGTTGCATACGCCAAAGACCAACCTTTTTATTTGCCTACTTTTAATATGATGATATGATTTACAAACGCAATGCCTTACTTTAAAATAAATGAAACAACTCCTGTGTTTTTGTAAGTATAATACAAAAAGTAAAACTAATTTTTCTGTGCATTTTTTTCTGAAACTGAAGAAAGTGTTAATAAATAGAATATATAGGCACATAAAGGTATGTACATACATACAATCAAAGATTATTGATCTTATTTTTTAAATTTTATAGTAAATATACTTACGAGTACAAATTATTTTCCAGAATACCTGTTATTAGTGTTAATTAAAAAAATTAAATAGCAGATAGAAGTTACTCCTTAAATCTTTAATTGAAAATTTATAATAGCTATATTGCGTGTGAATGTTCATATACATAAATATAGTTTGAATGCCTTCTCTTATCACTTTAATATGCAACTAAATAATATCACTGAGGTTCAGTTTTGGGATAAGAATAAGCGATTAATTTACAGTTGTTGATTTGTTTTTCTTTTTTTTTAAGATTCTTCAGATTTATTTAAACTTTAGTTAAAAACACTTACTTCGATTAGGTTGCGTCAGGTAGTCGAGGTTATTTGTATTGTAACGAGAATAAAAAATCTATTTAAACTTAAACATGGTAACATTCTCAAAAATATTTTATAAAATTATTTAAGAAAATAGAGAAAATAAAAATTTCTAATAATCTTAAATATTTAAAAAATTATAAATAACGTTTTTTTTTAACTTAAAATCATATTTAACATGTTTACATATTAAGATAGCGCTTTATTTGAAAATGTTTAAAATTCTACTGTGTTACCCCTTATAAAAGATATCAAAGTACCTGTATTACGAAAATTCTGTTTTTGAAAACCAGTGTCATGGAAAAAAAAAATTGCTTCGGGTGTTAAATTTTCGTTAAATGGTCGATTTGATATGTGAAAATAAAAATTTCAGCTGAATTTCTTAAAAGCCTATACCGTCTGAGTCAAAAAGCTCCCCGAAACAGTTTCTTATGAATACCTTCCTAACCGTTACTCCTACAGAAAAAATGTTAAGTGCTAATTTAAGTATAGGAAAATAAAACTTTCACTTTGAAAAAAATCCGACAAAGCTGAATGAAGGAAAACCGGGTCCTAAACGCTAATCATGTATCATGTATTAGTCTTTACTGATGGTTCCAAAACAAACGCTGGGGTAGAGTCAGGCATCTTCTCAGACAATCCACCCATAAAAAGATCATTCTAGCTTCCAAACTTCTGCAGCGTTTTTCAAGCGGAAGTGCTTGCAGTCTGCAAGGCTGCAAAATATCTTTCAATATGTGAACTGACAAACAAAAATATTGATATCTTCATAGATAGCCAGGCGGCAATCAGAGCCATTTCGTCAATTGTCACCAAGTCAAAACTGGTTGATCGCTGTCTTAGTGAATTGAGATTGCTGGGCCAAACGAATTCAATAACCCTTCGATGGGTCCCGGGTCACCGTGACATTTGTGATAACGAAATGGCTGATGAACTGGCCAAAAACGGTTCATTACTTGAACCGAGCCAAACTGTACCTTGGGTACTTATGCCACTGGAACAGGAAAAGAGT
Organism: Dasysyrphus tricinctus; assembly: GCA_963921185.1. Lineage (NCBI taxonomy): Eukaryota > Metazoa > Arthropoda > Insecta > Diptera > Syrphidae > Dasysyrphus > Dasysyrphus tricinctus. The sequence goes on from OY992531.1 coordinate 222,240,081, forward strand.
AGAATCCACCTAAACTTCCTCAAGGCCGCTTATGACAGATGGTTAACGATTGACACTTGTCGAGTTTCAAGGAATCTTTGCCCGGATATTTCAAAGAACAAAACAGAATATTTACTAAAGCTAAGCAGACCTCAATTGTCCCTCTTGGTTGGAATCCTTACGGGTCACAACTCAATGTAAACCCACATGAGCAGAATGGGCATCAGCACATCTGACTTATGCAGAGGGTGCCAGGACGAAGAGGCGGAGGAGGGCCTTTTTCACTTCCTCATGTGAATGCCCCAGCCTAGCCAGAACAAGAAAACAGCCCTCGGAGAATATTTTTTTTACTGGGTCCCCTGGGTATATACCTCCAGTTCTTGGGGTTATAAAAGTAAAATCGGAAATAAATGAAAAAGATTATGATTCGCTCTGTAACTTCTAAACTTAACCAATATCCTTTGAAATCAAATATTTGATAATTTTGTCTCTTTTCACACCTTTACTTTCATAATATTTTTTCTTTTGAATAGAATACACCACCAGAAATTTCAAATCTAGCTAAAGTTGTAGAAAAACATTTAAATGGCCAAAAACTGATATCGTATTCAAGTCGATATCTTACCAAACCTGGTGAAAACTATGGCAGTGTTATGCTATCAATTTCCGCTAAACTTCAAAACGCTAATGGTACAATCGAAAAACTACCATTGGTAGCAAAATTGCCACCTTTAACGAGTAAAGAACTTTGGTTATTATTCAGACCTGAAATAACATCTTTGAGAGAAAATGCAATTTACCTAGATTTATCACCGAGTGTGCATCAGCTTCAATTAGAAGCTGGAATACCCGAAATTGAATTAGTTGAATTATTTGCCAAATTCTATGGCTGTCGTATATCATTAGACGAAAAAGCCACAACACTCGATCGTGATGCTGTTTTGGTATTGGAGAATTTACAATACAGTGGCTATAAGGCTGGAAAGCGAAAAAATATGTTTGATTTGGATCATATAAGACTTGTATTGAAATTTGTTGCCAAATTTCATGCCTATCCGATAGCACTGAAGAACAAGCAATCAAAGAAATTTCAAGAAGATATTTTACCAAAATTTAAACCTTACGGTTTTAATGAAGTAGCTAAATTTGAAATAAGGGTAAGTGACACAAAAGATTATCAACAACACTGTGAATTGAAGAATTTGTTTAAATTTATAGCAAATGTGCAAAGATGTGAAGATGGCCTTAGGTGATGATATTGAAGCAATCAATCGATATGAAGAATTAGACAAATTATTTCGTGGCTATATTTGTAACATGGTTGATCACAAAGATGATAATAATCTATTTGCAACTATTGCTCATTTCGACTTATGGATTAATAATATAATGATACATTATGGTATGTACATACTGAACCTACCCTCTTTAGCCTATTTACCATTTTAATTTATTACTATTTCTAAATGATTTTTTTTTTTTTTTTCATTTCTTTTCCCCAATCTCTAGATGACACTGGAACCCCTATCAAGTTGAAAATTGTCGACTTTCAGACTAGTCAGTACGCCTCCCTAGCACACGATTTGATACTATTATTTTTTACCAGTGTACAAACTGAAATTCTGGAAGACCACTTCCACCACCTCCTCGAGTATTACTACGTTGAATTCATTAATTGTTTGAAAACAGTGTTATGTGACATCAAAGAATATAGTTATGACAAGTAAGTAGAGCATAGCATTTTTGTTTCTAAAAGCTTTAAAGCGTTTTTATTGACTGTGTTCTCAGATTCTTTCAAGAAGTCAATAGGATTGCTCCAGTAGAAATTCCTCATGTAATATTTATGTCAAAAGTAATTATGACCGAGGATATAAATTTATCTGATCAAATGGATTTAAAAGCGCTTCAAGGTCCTCCATCTCCAGCACTGCTAACGAAAATAAGAGACATAGTAAGATTGTCTAAAAAGTTTGGGTTTTTTTGGTGAAATAAATATAAAATATTCTTTTTGTTTTTTTTTTAAATAAACCTATTTAGATGATATTGATAAGAAATAATTAAATATAAATTAAAAATTAAAAATCAATATTATATTTCAATGAGCTTGGTGGCAGGTCACTCAAGTTGTTGTTGTTTCAATCAATTTTTCAACTCTTTCAGTTTGCATCGTATCAACAAAATGTTATCTTACTGTAAGACTTGAACCTGAATAAACCCTAGTATCTTAAACCATAAAAACAAGTGCCTTCACATGCAATCATACCCAATCCGTCATTAACACATAAAGATAAAGATAACCATCTTAAATAATTATTTTATAACTGACAACAATATTTATTTATTTTCTCAATATTTTTGTTTAAAGGCATAATAAATGAAAATTTGTAGAAATAACTATGTATAAGTATTTTTTAAATCTTAAATGCTATCAAAATTAAAAAGAAAAAAAAAGAAGAACCAAAAAAAAAGAAAACGTCTTTAAGGCGCTCGTCCCTCTAGCTTTGCATGTAATCTTTCTGCAATGTATTGCCAGTATTTTCGACGAATAACATCATGTTTCCTGGACATATCATCACATAATGAATAGACTTTCTTTGCATATAATTCCTTCTCAGAAGCATCATCGACATTTTGAAGGCATTTCTCTTCGTACAATTCAATAAGGAAGGCCACCAAATACGGAGATCTTGAACCATTTCCATAGAGTTCAACAATAAAATCAACAACATCAGCATGTTGATCTAAAGTGCCATCGCTTTGCTTCAATAAACCACGCAGGAAATTCCAAGCACTTTCGTTATTTTTCACAACTCGTATGCGATTCATGGTGTACTGCAATTCACGTTGAATAACTTCGGGAGTGAAGCCAAAATGTCGCAGAACAAAGAATCTTTGATTCCATGCGGAATTGTTGCGAATGTCTTCCGCAATAAGACGATCCACATAACTAAGTTCATTTTCATATAAGCTTTGAAAGAATGATGATAATATAGGAATGAAGAAGGCTTAAAAAAAAATATTTATATGAAATTACTTACTCATATGTCCGTATCACCCATTGGCGATGTTGCCATGCATGGTAATTTTTTGCATCCATATTAAGTACAACTCCGGTTAGATCTATCTCATGAGAGGGATCTTTAAGAGTCTCTACAATGACTCGACGATGATGCCATACTTGGTAGTTTTTGGGATTATCGCGAATTACATCCTCAATATATTCCAGTTCATCGTATAAATTACAATTTAGTTCATTGAGGATTTCTCGCCTAAAACAAAATTATATAAACAGCCATAAGAGGCTTAAGTGATTTTTTATTTCATACAACCTAACGACTCTAAAAGTAACTTATGATTAAAAAAAGTTATAAAGTGGCCAAGCTTCGAAGATGTTTGGTGAATTGAAAAAAATGAAAGAAAAAGTGTGAAAAACTCAAAGTACTGAAAACGAATGATTTCTTCTTTCATTTTGGATTTCAAAATTATTTGATTTACTACTTCGAAGTACCTGTTTGGATATTTGGAAAAAATCGGTTCAGCCATTAAAGAAATTATGTATACTGAAATACCCTAAAAATAAGTATAGCTTAAAAAAGTCTAAACCATACTTCCATTTTTCGAGTTTCGCAACTACCGTCATAGACGTATCAGTTATGAAGTTTAATCATTTTAATATTAAGATTGCACCTCATTAACTCATGTTTAAAGTTCAAGAATGAATTGTGAGTCGAAAATTGGAGTTGAAGAATATATAAAATGCCATTTTCAAAGTTGTGATTAACGTACACAAATATTTTATACACCAAAATAACCGCTGATAAGTCAATCCGTTCACAAAATAAAAAGTTATATTGCATTTTATACCCACGTGACGGCCGGTGCATATTGGTTCAAGTTGTATGGAGATGTGGTCTTAAATCTATACAATCTGAAGCACTTAACCAATGTTTAGATACTTACTTCCCTGGTAGCTCCCAAAACATTAATAGCTTCGACCATTATAGGTCTGATATAGATCCAAACAATCCACTGGGTCTGATTACCAGGGACAAGCTGCAATGGGCGCTCAACTGCTTTCAACCTGCGGGACCAGATGTCATAATACCAGCCGAATTCCAAAAGAATAAAGCTTTAATTCTGCCAATTCTGAAGTCTATCTTAATTAGTTGCTTAGCACTGGTCCACATTCCCAAGGTTGTGTTTATACCCAAAGCTGGCAAGTGTTCCCAAGTAAACCCGAAAGATCTCAGAACTATCGTTCTATCATCATTCCATCTAAAAACTTTATAACGATTGATTGATATCCATAAATGACATGCGAATTTTGTCTACGGATCAACATGCTTACTGTCAAGGAGAATCGGTGGAAACTGCTTTACACAATCTAGTAGGAACCATTGAATATTCCCTCAAACATAAAGAATACACTATGTTTGCTTTCCTTGATATAGAAGGCGCTTTAACAATGTCGATGCATCTGCAATCGTCTTAAGCTAAGCTTATATACAAGAAAGAGTTAAAGAGGCCAACGTGGCACTCTTCTCATGCGAAAAAGCTGTTGGGAATAAATGGGGGCTTCAACCTCGTATTCTTCACTGGTTATATGCCTCGATTAGACCAATCCTCACTTACGGTGTTTTAATGTGGTGGACTGCTCTAGATAAAGCGGTTAACTATGACAAACTTAGGAAAAAGTACAACGCTCAGCTTGTTTATTGTATAAGTGGTGCGTTTCGTACGACACCCTCTGCCGCTCCAGACGATCTGCTATATCTGACGCCCTTCGATATTTTTAGCAAACAGGTGGCTGCAAATACAGCCTAAAAGCCTCCTTACAATGGACCAAAAATAATATTGGCCATTCTATCATTCTGAATTCGTTGCGACCTCTACCAAGTCACATTGATTACACTATTCCAAAACCACAATTCAGCAAGAACTTTCAAGTCACTATTCCTCCTTGAACTTTCTGGGAGGATATGGCTTTTTTGGATGATCCATCGATTCATATCTACACAGACGGATCGAAAACTGACGAAGAGGTGGGTGGTGTTGTGTACTCAGAAAGACTAAAGTTAAGTCTCTCATTCCGTCTTCCTAATCATTGTAGCGTGTTCCAGACGGAACTTATGGTGATTTAAGAAGCCTTTTCTTGGCTGAAAGAAGACGAGATATCAAACACAGATATCCGCATCTGCTCGGATAGTCAAGCAGCTATCAAGTCTCTGGAATCGGTCTCTACTAACTCTATAATAGCCTTAAGTGGCTCTCTCTAATGGCGATTGCCCAGCAGTTTAACATACACCTGTGTTAGGTGCCAGGGCATAGAGACATCCCAGGTAATTGTAAGGCCGATGAACTCATTAAAAGTGGAACAACTCTACCTCTTCTGCCTAGCAAAGCAGATATAGGTACACCGATCGCTACATGTAAACTTATGCTGAACCAAGATGCATTAGGGAGAACAAACCTTAGGTGGGAAAATATCAAGACTTATTTGGCAATAAAACAAATCTGGCCAATAATGGATTTAAGGCGATCTAAGTGTTAGATATCTCTAAGTAGATTGCACATTAGCTCCGTGATTGGTGTTATAACCGGGCACTGTCTGCAAGCACGCAAGCACGACTGGCAGCCACTTCAACCGAACCTTACCAAACCAATGTTTGTGTTAGGTTTATTAGCTCTCCTAATCTTGAATACCACTCCCGAAGAAGCTGATCAAATTGTCATACTAGTGGCTTGTCAGCTCCATCTAAGCCAATCTTGCGTATCAAAAACCCACAGAAAGTTCAGGGAAAGTGGAGAGTTTGTGCAGAGGCCACGAACTGAACGTCCGCGATGCAATGAGAGAGATGACAGATTTATTTTTATGAAATTTCTCAGAAATAGTTATTTGAATGGCGTTCACATCCAAGAACAGCTCTGACAGATAAGAGGAAGCATCGTTAGGAGACAGTTAGGTGACGATTTAACGACGCCGGCCTTACCCCGGAACATCCTGTCACGGGACCGAAATTGACCGTCAAGCTCAAATATGATTTTCTCACGCACACTGCGGTTGTGAAGTTAACCAATGCAGACGAGTTATGTTCACGGATGAGTACAGAATGTGTTTGCATGAGTATACAGACGACCTGGCGAGCGATTGCACAATGCTGTTTCGGCGAAATCATTGCTTACAGGGGCGATCTGTTATGATACAGGCAGGCATTTCAATTGAGGGCAAAGGCAAACTGATTTTTGTGCCCCGTGCTGGTTGTGGCTGGAGGTTTAACTTCGGATCGGTATATCTCCGATGTTCTGATGGATCACATTGTTCCTTAAGTGCACGATAACGATCGATGTCAAAACTGCACAGGGAAGTGTCAAATTCTTTAAGGACGTCGGTATTGTCACGATAGTTTGTCCAGCGCTAAGCCCAGACTTAAACCCTATTGAGCATTTGGCGGACGAGATTAAACGAAGGATAAGAGCCAGAAATCAAGCCACTGAAACACTGCATGAGCTTAAAGCGACACTGGTAGACGAATGTGACGGAATTTCTCAAGATACAGTCAAGAAGCTCATTAGGTCAATGAAGAATTGTTTAGAAGCTCTATTAAGAGCTAGGGGAGTCAATAAAAAATACTAAGCTAATAAATTGCACTTTTTTCAAATATTTAATTTTCCAGCTAATCTCTGTTTCAATTTCACTCAGTTTTTCCTTACATGTTTCAACTTTTACGATAACCTCCAAAACTCTTGAAGTGATTGTAATGCCTTGATTTAAAGCTAATGATTTAAGCTTTTTAATTACACAATAAACGTTTATAGATCTCAATTACATCCAGAGCAATTATTGTCTTTAAATAAAGTGGGTGATTCCGTTTTTTTGCTCGTGAGTGTATTAAGTAAATTAGGCAGATGGGAAAAATTTACATTGTTTTTAGTGTTTTGTTTATCAAAGTTGTCATTTACACCGAAGCTTCAAGGGCAAGTATTGGAAAGCTACAAATTTTAAATTCCTATTGTGTACTTGCTATGATATAGGCGGCATTTCACCTCCCAATCAAGTTACTTGTCTCTGAAATTGCTTCTGCATTTGGTTCACAACTCACCTGGGCATCAAAACCAACACAAGCTCCTCTCCTGTTTAATTCATACTGAAACCTTGATTCAATAAAAGTTAGTTTATGCAAGCTGTAGGTCAAAATTTGGCTTTTATACAGTTAAAAATTAAAGCCACACAAACAATCAACTACATTAAGCCATTTTATATTTCAGAGCTCTCAGAAATATAAACTGGACAGTTGAAGCATTGGCAGAAACTAGCCTTACCCGTGTTTAAATTTAACACCACTAACAACACAGAAAATGAAAATTCAATGAAAACCAATTGTTGAGCTCAATTTATAAAATGTTTGAAATTTTAAGCAAGAACATTTTTTTTTAAGTTGTTAAAATATGCAGTGATCGGCAGTAGTATATATTAGTTAACTAAAGTGGACCCGCAACTATGCCTCTCCAACCATATACAAATTATCGAAATCGGTTGAATATTATGTGCGAAAATTGTACCACAAAATATTTGTAAGGCTATTTATTAGAAAATTATTTTAGACGAGGGTTTAAGTAATATTAATTAAACGATTTAACGATTTTTTATTGAACATTTATATACAATTTGAGCAATTTAAGTAATATGTGTTAGGGTTTAGTGTGTGCCATGCATGTTATTTTGTACAAGGAAAACCTTAAAAACTCAAGCTGAGAATCCAAAAATATATGCCTAGAAACATTTGTCCAGTTTAAATTTCTGAGGGCTCAGAGAATTTCCCTAGTTTTTCTGTCAAATTCTAACAGCCAATTTCTTCACAGAGTTCTAACGTTAGTACCGATCCTAGTCCTAAAGTTGATACTCAAATTTATATCTCTCATTTATTCATACTTGTGTGTATGAAGAAACAAGAAATACTGATTTGAGTACTAACTTTAGGACTAATACCAGTACCAACGTTAAGACTCTGTGAAGAAATTGGCCGTAAGGGAAATAAGTTTTAGATTTGTCTGCTCAGGTGAGTTCTCTGATATATAAACTGAATAATTCTTCGCTTATCAAATTTTGCCAAATATCTCTCGAACGCCACTACCTACATCTACAGTGCTATTTATAAACCCATTTTAAGCGATGTCTAACTTTAGACACCTGTCCAACTCCAAAATGTTAGGTATTTATAAATACTTAGCATTGACTAACTTATCCACTGAAATTGGTTGTCCAAATCTTTTTTGAAAGTAGACACGTTTAATGAATAAGGTGGGCAAATATTTCTGGTTTTCTAATTTTCTAGTTTTGAAATGAATGAAAAGATAGTTGAACGCGCCCCTAAGCGTACTAAAATTCATTAATTCATTCAAAAATGAATAAATACAGGCATTTCAGTGAATAAATGAGGCCACATTTGGGCAATTGTTGGAATGCGTTTCTAAACAACAAGTTGCCTAAACTATTTAGGCATTGACTAGCTGGACAACTGCACAAGCGTGCTCTAAGAAAATCTAATAAATATGACTGCTAATGGTTATATAACACAATGAAGTAGAGGCAATAACCTATTCAGCGATGTATGACTTAATCGTGTTGATTAGGTAGACCACTTTAACCAATCTCTTTTATTTTGTATCTAATATAATATCAAATCTCCCAGAACTGAAATACTATCGCAACTTCTATGATGAGATCATGATCTAAAATCATTCTTTTTTTCCAACAAATTAGAGAATAAGAAAAACTGTATTAAGTTCTTATGAATACAACTAGTAGCCTTTTTAAAAAACTCTTAAGAAAATAAGAGGGATTTAATTGGATTAGAGATGTTTTCTATACATAGGTAGGTGCTTACAAACTATTAAGGATTTTTACGAAAATTTTTGGGAAATTATTATTCTTTTGGGAATTTGGTCACTGCACAATTGATTTTGATTTCTTTTTAAAGGGGATTTAATTTTCTAGTAAATTAGTTCATAATGAACTGCATATCAACTGACTTTCCTAAACATGAAATATCTATGACAAAATTGTATAGTAATTTATTTTGTCAATTAGAAATCAATTGAGGCTTTTCCAAGTTGATTTCTACTGCCATGCCCCATATTATAGCATATTATGTATGTATTCGTTGCCGTTGTTAAAATAGCAACTTAAGACATTTGGGAATTTAATTTAAAGCAGATAAAACAAACATGACTCACTATCGTCAAGTTTTGTGGTAAGAGTTATGAGTTCTTAAATAAAAATCATTTCAAGCTAAGCTACCTACAAACAACTGGAGTGCCAAGCACATTATATTTTATTCAAAGCACATATCTATTTGCTAAGAAATATGTGGAATCTCACAGCAAATGTTTATTTAATTACTTTTATCAGGTACCATTTGCGTGCAAAACAAGTTTTTTGTACCTATTTGAAATTTAAACTCCAATAACAATCTTGGTGCAGCATGTTTCTTTCATAAAATTGCGTTGCTAGCTTTTATCTTGCAATCTATTATCAAGTCAGATTTACTTAAATAAGCTGAGTTATCATAAAAATACATACATAGAAGAATAGAAAAAAACAAACAATGAATTTACCTATATTGCCAGACTGTGTAGTTGGCCGGATTAAGTTGAAGGGCATCTTTAATGAGCTCAAGAGCCCTGAGGGATTTCTCTTTTTTGGCAAGAATGGCACGGAAATAATCATAAACCTCTCGGACTAGAAAAAAGATAATTAAAAAATGCACAGGTATTAATCAAACTTATTGAACAAAAAAAAACACATTCTTTGTTACATCTTGGACTGTAGGCAATGGAAACCACGGGATAATCACCGTCGTCTTGTGCGAGTGGTGTTATATCTGCCCATTCTTTTCTGCGGCTATATGGAATCCAGTCGGGTGAAAGATCTTCATCGGAGCTATCACTCATTTTAACTATTTATTATATTTATCAATGAAAAGAAATTTATAACAAAAACACCGTTTTGCTTTTGATGAATTATGAATAAACTTTCTACCAAAATTCTTGTTCTTGGCAGCAGAAGCAGCGATGGCCAACTTCAAAAAGGCATGTGTCAAATTTGACACAACAGCTGATGATGGAACACTTCGTGGAAAATGGAAGTTCCAATGAGGGATGTGTTCGTAAAGGTAAACTTATTCGGATGGAAGCGCAATACGATATCTTTAATGGATGGGTGTACACTGTGACTTATTTTTGAAGGAATTCAAAAAGAACCCTCGAAGCAAACTCACTAACAAGAGTTAAGGCTCCCCCAAACCAACGCGAAATCATAGCGAATCATTCGCAAAGGCGTTTTTTTGTTGTTGTTTAGCATTGTGTATCTTTCAAATTTTCTATTATTGTGAATGATTTCGCGTCGTCAGCGAATGTCTCGCTTTGGTTTGGGAGAACCTTTAAGGTGTTTTTTTCCAACTACGAAGATAATTGAATGAACAAAATGATGTCAGGGTTAAAATAAAAATGCAACAACAGTAAATTCTTTTCGAAAACTATGTGAATTATCACTAAGCTATAGATAGTTTGTATGGAAACATCAACTTTTTTTTTTGAAAAACCAAATCAAATAATTCCGTTTATTTCATTCACGTTGAAACGGTTATAAGGACTGTCGCAAGAATCATATAGATTTTCTATGTAAAATTGACAGATTCTATTGTGAATTAGCCTCGTGTCTACTGAAGTTCTTTGAAAATCTCTACGAACCTTGCGACCATCCGTGCGACTGCGTCTCAACGTGAATGCCGAGCTTTACTAGTCACGTCCCTTCCCCGTGTCGAAACTCAACACCACTCAAAAAATTAAAACTAGCTAAAAAATATTTGAAATTTGAAGCAAAAAATAATTTTTAATTTTTTTAATTTAATTTTTTGAATGTGCATAGTGAGCGGCAGTATAAAATGGTTCTTAGCTAAAATGGACCCACAGTGTTTAATTTTGTGATTCGCACACCAACCGCGACTATAGCTTTCCAACCAGATAAAATTTATCCAAATCGGTCAAATACTTTCGAGAAAATGGTACCAAAAAATTTATTGAAGCCTATTTATAAATAGAATTAAGGGTATTGTAATTACTTTCCATATTTGAACTATAACGACTCCGAAAAGCAAACAAACGAACCTGATAAAATATTACATTGGTGTCAGAAGTGGGATAAAACTTATTTTATCTGTGCACTCAGTAAATTTACTGTGTAGAAAGAAGTGAAAAAAAAAGACAATGGGTAAATCTTTGAATAATTTAAATTTAGTGAACTTAAGGCAGAACTGAATAAGCGAGATCTTCCTACAGCTGGAATAAGGAATCGTCCCTTCCCCGTGTCGAAACTCAACACCACTCAAAAAATTAAAACTAGCTAAAAAATATTTGAAATTTGAAGCAAAAAATAATTTTTAATTTTTTTAATTTAATTTTTTGAATGTGCATAGTGAGCGGCAGTATAAAATGGTTCTTAGCTAAAATGGACCCACAGTGTTTAATTTTGTGATTCGCACACCAACCGCGACTATAGCTTTCCAACCAGATAAAATTTATCCAAATCAGTCAAATACTTTCGAGAAAATGGTACCAAAAAATTTATTGAAGCCTATTTATAAATAGAATTAAGGGTATTGTAATAACTTTCCATATTTGAACTATAACGACTCCGAAAAGCAAACAAACGAACCTGATAAAATATTACATTGGTGTCAGAAGTGGGATAAAACTTATTTTATCTGTGCACTCAGTAAATTTACTGTGTGGAAAGTGAAAAAAAAAGACAATGGGTAAATCTTTGAATAATTTAAATTTAGTGGAACTTAAGGCAGAACTGAATAAGCGAGATCTTCCTACAGCTGGAATAAGGAATGATCTTATAATTCGTCTGCAAGAAGATTTAAGAAGATGTGGAAAAAACCCGGACACGTTTATATTCGACATTGAAATGGAAGAACAGCAAGAACAAGTAAGTACATCGGGCGTGACCAATATGCTTTCTCAGCTGCTCGCAAAATTTGAAGAACAAAAGAATCTTCTAGAACATCAAAGCCAAGAACAAAGAATCTTCTAGAACAGCAAAGCCAAGAACAACGTAGTGAACAAAAGAATCTTCTCGAACGATTCGAGCAACAAAGCCCAGAACAAAAGTGTCTGCTGGAAAAACAGACAAATATGCTCGAATGTAAGTTAGATGCATTTGACAATAGAATTATTGCCCTTGACGAGCGTGTCGATAAACAATTTTCTTCTATCGATAAACAATTGTTAACTGTCGATCAACAATTGTCTAATGTCGATAAGCAATTGTCGACAGTAGAATCAAAGTTCGAAAAAGTGGAAGATAAAATCGAATCCAGAAACCTGATGAGGCGATAAATTGACTTTTGTTTCAATTTCCAACGTTTCTCGACTATTTTTATCGCTGCGATAGTTACAGAACATGGGTCCAGGTGACTGTCCTAGGAGAAAGGAGATGCATCCACCAACCTTCGATGGACAAACTTCTTGGTCAATCTACAAAAAGCAGTTTGAGGCCGCAGCAACAAATGGCTGGGATGAGGAAGACAAATTCATAGCTCTGACGCTTGCCCTCAGAGGAACTGCTCCTGAACTGCTGCAAACCATACCAGCAGATAAGAGTGGCAACTTCAGTGCTCTTGTTCAGGCCATTGACAAACGCTTTGGAGATGGCCATATGCAAGAAGTCTTCCGTGTTCAACTCAATACTAGAATCCAGAAAAGGGGAGAAACTCTGCAACTGCTTCAAGCAGACATGGAACGATTGGCACATCTGGCATATCCAGCTGCAGGAGATGAAATTATCAACCAATTCGCAACAGAAGCCTTTGTTCGTGCTGTATCTGACATCAACCTTCAGCGAGCAATTCGAACGGCTGGAAAACGCACACTCCCTGAAGCATTAGCGTTCGCCCTGACTATGGAAGCAGCAGAACCGGCTTCTTAAGGAGTTCATCGGTTGAGAGAACTTGGAGTTGTGGAGTGTTCTTGCCAGAGAACTGCATTCCAAAGAAACCAGCGAGATGGACCTGCTCGATGCTGGAACTGTAACAAGATCGGACATCTCCAACGCCAGTGCAGACTGCCACCTAGAAAACTTCCATGTTGGAATTGCAACAGGACTGGACATCTCCAACGCCAGTGCAGATTGCCACCTAGAAGACCATGGAAACCAGACTACAAGCATATTGCACGCATGAAAAAGAAAAGGAAGTTGTTTCCATCTAGCGACTGAGAGCCGATCCCATTTACGATTGGAGTAAAAGGAAAATGAGGACTGCGCAAAAAGATGACTCGGGAAGCGATATATATCGCCCAAAAATGACTCCGCTGCAGTTAACTCCTACTCGGCGAAAGGGTGACAAGTGTGATTCCAAAGAAAACTACAAAGTTGGAACGGACGGATTTCAAGTGTGCATGGATGTCAGTCATTTCAAGGAAAATGAGTTAATGGTCAAAACTGTTGGCAACAGCGTGGTAGTGGAAGGTAATCATGAACGTGAAGATGAACATGGCTACATAAGTCGTCAGTTTGTACGGAAGTACCAGCTACCAAAGGGGTATGATGCCAAAGATGTCATCTCAACGGTCTCAATGGACGGTAGGTATCCTTACAATCAAAACTCAGCAGAAGGCATTGAAGAAAAACGAAAGGATAGTGCAAATTCAACAGACTGGCCCCATGAATCGGAGTGATAAGGGAAATGAAGAAGAAAGGCTGAGTGACGTTTATGAAAGAACAAGGGAAACAAGCGGGAGACCTTGTTTGGTTTTATAATTCCCAGCGTCGGAGGGGAATGTCACTGAAACTTCAACAAAATTGGGAAGGCCCTTATACTGTTGTAACACGAGTAAACGATGGCGTCTACCGCATTCGGAGAGGATTAAGAGGCAAAATAAAAGTAGTTCACAGCGACCGTTTACATCGTTATAATGGTGAAGGAAGTGATGGATTTGCTCGGGAAGATCAATCCTAAGAGGGGGGCAGTGTAATAACTTTCCATATTTGAACTATAACGACTCCAAAAAGCAAACAAACGAACCTGAGAAAATATTACAGTATTCATTTAACGGCGTAAAGTTGTCCTAAACGTAGTAAAATTGTAAACTTTGTTAATATGTCTAATTTTCCATGCCATTTCGTTGCAGAAATTAATTATAATTTTTTTTTTTCAAATCCTGAGGGCGCACGAGCGAGGAGGTAAACTCACTACCATACATACATTCAATAGGAAAAGTTTCTGTGTATTAGCAACTCGCTAAGCGATTACTGGCTCGTGTGGCCTCAGAGTAAAGCATCAATTCGTGCCCTATTACACGACGACCTTTCATGGGTCTTGAATTTCTCGTTCGCTCTCATTGAATTTGCAAAAATATTTTATCTACTTTGTCATACAATTATTTTAGACGATAAGGGTATTCATTCAACAGCGTAAAGTCGTCGTAAACATTGTAAACTTTTAAACTTCGTAATTCTGTCACAATTTGTATGGGAAATTTGACAGATTTACGAAGTTTACAACTTTACGATGATTACGACGAGTTTACGCTGTTGCCTGAATACCCTTATTATTTTATAAGTGGCATTAATTCTCTCATAAAGATTGTACAAAGCTCTGCATGGAGATCAAGATGAGCATTTTCACCTTGATAGTGACATTCTTATGACATTTTTTCGTTGATCACTCCTTTTTTACTACGTTCTTGTTTCTGTTAACGTGAAATTTCATAATTTGCTGCCAAAAAACCTAATGGGAAGAAGTCCCCTACTCTCAAATCACTATTTTTTTCTATTTTGTGCCTATTTCCACCTCGAATCGTGTTTATTCTTTCTTTTTTCACATCACACACGCACTAGTTTTTCTTATTTCGTTTGCACTTTTTCCACTTATTCTCGAATCGTGTTATTCGTGTTTTGTCCCGTGAATGACTTTTCTTGAATGAAATTGTGTATACATCGGGTGTCACACTGGTTTGATAATGTGTACCACAGTACACAAACAGGATAGGTATTATCTTGCGCAGATTGTCAAAAATGAGAACTGTCAGAAGGAATTAAAGATAGCGGTAATCGTGATGCCGCCCACCGTATTAAAACAACAACAAATCGAACAAATAATTAAAATAACAATAAAAAACAATTATTTACTCTCAAAATAATAAAATAATAAGGGTATTCATGCAACAGCGTAAAGTCGTCGTAAACGTTGTAAAGTCTTAAACTTTCTGTCACAATTTGTATGGAAAATTTGACAGATTTACAGATTTACAGATTTGACAGACTTTACATTAATAAATTCTAAAAGCTCGAAAAAATCACATTTTCTAAACAAGTAACAAATGAACACCAACATAGCACACAAACAATTTCAGTCACACATCACGATATCCACCATTTTCCACTGATTTTGACATATGCGCAGAACTGAAGAAAAATGAAAACGCTAATAATATTAGCCGCATTTTATTATCCACGTGATCTGATCCGGATCAATTTCTAACACGTGATTACAAAAACAACATGGAATCCTGCTTTTTATCTGGATCTATTTCAATGATCCAAAAATGACATTGTGAATGTGTCTCAATAGTGCCAAGAAAAGAGGCAACACGTGAAAAATAAACAAACATAATGCGAAAAGAGACGGGTAGATATACAACTAAGATCCTGCCTATTTTATTTACCATGATCTGATCCGGATCAGATCATGAGGATAATAAAATGCGGCTGTAACCTTTAATATGTGTACTGTGAATGTGCACCACGTTTAACATGGGAAAGCAGTTCTATGCGTTCTAGGCTGAAAAAAAATCTAATAAAGTAGGAATGACTTAAATGCCTGGTCAAACTGAGCCCGATCTGATCCGACTGATTCTTTGTGAAAAATTACAAATAAAATTTGATCGCCACGATCTTTTTTCCCCCATTGAAGATTAAGGCTCTTAAGGCCGTCATAATTTTTTTTTTACGCGTTCCTATTATTATTTTCAGTTAGATAGATAGATAGATAGATAAGATTTATTGATCCTTTTCAAATTAATTAACAATCAGTTTAATACATTAATTTTAAGACATGGCTTAAAGCCGTCTGCCCGAGTTTGACGAAGTCTATAAAAGTATTTAAAAAGATTCTTCAATTATCGCTTTTCTATATTTTGATGCTTTTTGACAGTAGGTATACAGTATATTCCAGTCATTGCCATTCAGAATGATTCTCATTTCCAATTCATCTAACACTTGTTTTCCAAAATACCGAAGTCTGAACTCTCTTAGTACAGGACACCTTCCTAAAAAATGGTAAACGTTCTCTCTTTCGTGTAGGTTGCATAGAGAGCAAATGATAGGTAAATCCTCCCTATGTGGGATAAAGTTCAAGTCCATAATTTCACCTCTGGCTTTAAAAACTGTAGAAATCGTATCGTTAGAGTACCTTTCGTTGAAGTAATTTTTTTCACATAGATTGTGATCTAGACTTGCATATATTTCTCTGTGTGCTGAATCCTTGACATGCTGAATGCTGTTAACGAGCATTTTCTCATCGACTGCAGAGAGCAAATTGTGGAACTCTTCTTTCAATTGACTTATGTTTTCCGTGTTTATTCTTAAGTTGTATCCACAGAACTCTGCTAAGGATTTCCATTCCTCATAGAACAATATTTTCGTCTCTATAATGTGATTTGCTATTCGTTTGATCAATCTATCACCGTTCAAAGATAAGCATCTCAAAATGTAATTAAAATGAAGCTTCAATGTATCCATAAATAGTGGAGGGAGACCAGTTTCAACCAACAACATGTTGTTTGGTGTACACTGTGGTAGCTTGAAAATCCTTTTTAAAAAGAAGCGAAGTAGTTTTTCTACCGTTTCGTAATGCTGATAGCCCCACACTTGGGCACCATACAACATTATTGACTTGGAAACCGCCTGGAATATTTCCAATTTGATTTTCATGGATATATTTTTATCTTCCATACAATTTTTCCACGCTAAGCTTATCGCTGACTTAGATGATGCAAGTTTCTCTTTTAAGTGAAGTTCCATGCTCATGTTACTACAGATGTGAAAACCCAAGTATTTATATGATTTTACTGTTTCTATTTCTTGTCCATCAAAATACCATTTTTCGTTTCTTGAATATCTCCCTCCTCCTTTTCTGAAAACCATTGTTTTTGATTTTGTTGTGTTGACCTTTAACCTCCACTCATCGCAGTATTTTTGAAGCTGATTTATCATTCTTTGTAATCTTTCTGGTGAGTCTGCAAGTAACACCATATCATCTGCATACATTAGCACCTTTATTAGAGTACCACCGATCCTGACGCCTCCACAAAGATATTCGGAAATATCATCGATGAACATCACAAATGCTAAAGGGCTAAAATTGCAACCCTGTTTTACACCTGTAAGAGTTTCGAAGAAGTTTGAAAGATGTTTTCCGTTCCAGACTGCTGATGACGTGGTCTCGTACAGCTTTTCTATCAGTCTACCAAATTTCCGTGATACACCAATATTATAAAGTTTATAGAAAAGTGCACTTCTGTCAACTGTATCGAAAGCTGATTTAAGGTCCACGAAGAACGCGTAAAGTTTTTTCTTAGTCCTGATAAAGTTCTGTGCAACAGTGGTATTATTTTCAGTTATCCGGATAGCTTTGTATTGTTGTAATCTCTTGTTAAAAAACAGCTGATATGACCGCTGAAGCAAGAACAAGCTCAAGTAATCTCGAAATTTTTGGAATAACTATAGATAACCCCGAGGCCACATGGGCTGGCAAGCAAGTTGCAGTACATCACATTTGTTCACTAACACTTACAAACCCATGCAACTTTTCTCATCAACTGGCATGAAGCAACTTGGGAGACTAGAAACTTTTTTGGAAAGTTTGACAGGTAGTGTATGAATCCAAGTTGCTTGTCATTGTCAGAGCTTGCCCGTAGCTCGTGTGGCCTCGGGGTTAAACAGGAACACAGTACACATTTTTGGTGTGTTTTATTGACCTTCTTAAGGCCTGATGGTCAACCAGAGCACGGTCCGGCGATCTTTGTAAAAATTTAAAAAGAAAATTTGATCGTCGCGTCGTTCTTACTTTCCCAGTGGAGTATTGATCGTCCCGTCGCACAGTACACATAATTAAAGGTAAAATCATTAGAGTTTTGATTTTTGTTTCTTCGGCGCTTACATAAAAAGTTTTGTCAAATGTCAGTATTTGTTTTTGTTTTTACGTGTATTTAAGTCATCACGCTCCCAGCCATTTTTATTTCTGACTATTTCAATTTTAATTTGTTGTTGTTTTTACGTATGTTTTCTTCCTCACGCTCACAGCCATTTTTTATTTTCGACTGACAACCTGCGCAGTATAATACCTTTACCCGGAGGCCACACTAGCGAGTTGGGTACATACATTAATTGTCAAATCACTCGCCGCTCTACTCGCTTCTCAACATGGCATTGAAAAAGGCAAGCCAGTTGACTAGCGAGTAGGAAAAGTTTCAATGTATTAGTAACTGGCTAGCAATTACTCGCTCGTGTGGCTTCAGGGTTAGATTTGTGTACTGTGGTCCCGTCGGACCACACTCTGTTTGACCAAGCCTATAGTGTGAACGTTAAGATACGTTCCACATCCAGCCATGGAGCTACCACCGATAGAGGGCGCTATAACTGCGGGCCACATAAACAGATTTTTATAAAATTAAATTTTTGTTTAGTCATTTCCGCTTATTAAATTATGTAAACATAAATGTACAAACATACCGTAGTTATAGTCTTTCAGGAATCTTTGATGGTGGTTAATTAATTGCTTAACCAAGGAATATAGGTACATAGATAGTTTCTAACAAAAACAACAAATAAATAAAATCTTAAAAACAAAAAAATAGTAAAGGTATTCATGCAACAGCGTAAAGTTGTCGTAAACGTAGTAAAGTTGTAAACTGCGTACATCTTTCAAATTTCCCATACAAATTTTGACAGAATTACGAAGTTTAAAACTTTACTACATTTAGGACGACTTTACGCTGTTGCATGAATATACCCTTAATTATGTAGGTTGTTAAATAAAACATTCAAAGGTGCAAAAAATCTTATCGGCAGAAAAAAAATATTTTATTCTGTTGTTAAATATTTAAAAGAAATAACCTCCCCATTCGGAGAAAGTATAAAAATTATTGATGGTGAATCCTTACAAACATCTTCAGACCATATCTCAAAACTTTGTATTCCATTTAAGTTAGTTTTTTTCTCAACCCACAAACGATTCAAACTATCTTTGCTCATCCGACATTGGCCCACTATATCACTAGCACTGCTACTCGATGCTTTCGAAGAAAAATCAATCTTTTCCTTCAAGGTTTCTTCAGTAGATATTGCCAATTCGGGACAAGATTTGGAAAAATTGACTAATTTTGTGGGACAATCTATATGAAGAAAGTAAACTTAGAGGATATGTAGTTTTGAAAAAGAAATATCTCTACTCAAACCTGTGCCAAATGAAGAACTTAAAAGCTCTTTCTTAGGTTTCTTTTGATTTATTGAATTTCTTCGAAGACTTGATGATAGTAGAAGAGTTTTGTCAATAGCTGAGAGAAGAGGTTCATCGGGAAATGGACCTAGTGCGTAGGTTAGACCCATGTTTATTTTTTGTTCATTATGTGTGTTGGAAACTTGACTTTTTCGTTTTTCAGGTGCTAAAGATGAAGAAATATTTGACATCATATTTTTTTTTTTGTATTTTAGAACATTCTTATTTTGAATTTTGACAAGAAGTAGGAAGAAGTGATGGCAACGAGTTTTCGAAATTAGTTAAGTAAATTAGGAATTGTGTAATGCTAGATTTCCACTCTTGTCTATTACTAACAAAAATTATGCCTGTTTGGTAAAGTGATTATTTAAAATTGCTAAGAAAAATTGTATTTCAGGTTCCTACTCTTACCATTATCTCTAGTTGTTAAAAAAAATGTGTTAGAGGGAATGACCAAAAAACGCTACTAAGCTAAATGAAGTCAATCCAGCCAATCCCCCACCATCGCTGCTGATGCAAAATCCCATACAAAAACTAACTATTAACTATTCGTTCCACAGTAGGTTATTCGATGAACGAAATTGATAATTGCTGCATATTTTTTGAAGAAGTCTACACTCTTTTTCGCACACAATTAATCAACCAGGCCATTTATTTTGTGCGGAAAAATGACATTTTGTGTTTTTTCATTACAGCGTGTGTTTTTTTTTTCATTTGCATTTGTTTTGATTTTTTGAATTAGGGTAACTGACAATGAATATTTTTTCGCTGCGTTTTCGTAAGCATTTCGTTGTCATGTTGGAGACCAACTAAAAATTTCGTTTTGCATAAGCAGCGTACTAGGGTTTGGTTTAGACTATAAGTTTTTTTTGGAAATTCCCTGGTAATTGTCCAAAGATAACTTACTTACTTACTTATCCGGCTCCCGATCCATGAAGGCATGAAGGGTCTCTGCCTGAGATATTGCGGTCTTCTATCAGTTGCGGTCCCTCGCACTCTACCTCCAGTAATCGAGACCAAGCGCTCTTGCGTCTGTGACCACCTGGTCCCTATAGCGGAGGTTCGGTCTTTCTGGTCGCCTCGAACCTGGGGGCTGGGATTCGAAGATTTTCTTGGCTGGAGCGTTGTTGTCCATTCGCTCGATGTGGCCGAGCCAGTGTAGTCGACGTGTTTTGGCTCTTTGGACAACATCCACATCTTGGTACAGCTCGTACAGTTCACGATTAAATCTTCTCCTCCAATCGCTCTTTTCGCATATAGGACCAAATATCCACCGAAGAATTTTTCTCTCGAAAGTGCCCAGTATCAATTCCCCTTTTTTACTTATCGTCCAGCACTCGGCGCCGTAGAGTAGAACTGGTAAAAGGTGTTTTGACCCCATTTGTTTGGCCAAACCGAAGTGGCAGCGGTTCGCTTGGGTAATTCTTCGTCAGATTTCCACTAAGGTGTCGCTCGTGGAATTGACGTTTGTTCCGAGGTAGGTGAGCTCCTTGACTACCTCGAAATTACTGCTACCAACAGTGACGTTTTGTCCTAGGCGATGGACAGATGAGGCTTTGTTTGTTGATAGCATATACTTTGTTTTGTCCTCATTCACTTCAAGACCAACGCGTTTCGCCTGTTCATCAATAGCTGTGAATGCTTCAAGTACAGCTCTCTTGGAGCGGCCGATGATGTCGATGTCGTCCGCATAGCCAAGCAGTTAAGAAGACCTGTTGAAGATAGTGCCTTCCATGTTAACACCACTCTTGCGCACTATCTGCTCCAGGACTAGGTTGAAGAAATCACATGATAGCGCATCTCCTTGTCTGAACGCTGTACACGTTTGGAATAACTCGGATGAGCTGTTACCCATTTGCACGTTGCACCGCGTATTTTGTAACGTCATGCGGCATAGCTGGATCAGTTTTTTCGGGATCCCGAGTTCCGACATCACCAATAGAAGCTCTTGGCGACTTATGCTATCATATGCGGCTTTGAAGTCGATGAATAGGTGGTAGGTGTCGACTTGAAATTCGTTGGTCTTTTCCAGGATTTGCCTCAATGTGAAGATTTGGTTGTTGATCTGCCTGGCCTAAAGCCACACTGGCACGTGCCGATCATAGTGTTGCAGAAAGGTTTTAGACGCTCACATAGTACGTTGGATAGGATCTTGTAGGCAACATTAAGCAGGGATATGCCTATGTAGCTCTTGCAGGACATAGGATCGTCGGGCATACTTTCCTCCTCCCACACTTGGTTGATGAGCTGGTGCATACATCCTACCAGGACATCTCCTCCATACTTGAAGAGTTCCGCAGGTAGGCCATCCGAACCGGCGGATTTGTTGATCTTAAGCTTGTGGATGGTTTTCTTAATCTCGTCAGTACTGGGTGCTGGGACTGGATCTTCATTGACTGGTCTTATGCTTTTTTTGTTCCTCTGTTGCCTCCTCTACATAATGCCCATCAAGCAGTTGCTGGAAATGCTGCTTAAACACGTCTACAATTCCTTGTGCTTCGGTGTCTAGGTTCCCTTCGCTGTTTCGAAGAGCTTGCGTGCTAGTCCTATAACCAGATGCCACTTGCTTGGCTGTTTTGTAGAACCGGCGGGTGTTGGTGGCAGTGATAGACTCTTCAAGATACTTGAGCTGAGATGCTGCGCGGATGCTCTTTTCTTTTCACGGTACTCCTCTCTTGCTGCTCTTGTTTTCCGTTGCAGCATTTGCATTCGTGCATTTTCCGTCTTCTGCTTCAATACCGCGCATTCATCATCATACCACGGGTTCTTTTTTCTGGGTGGTTGATAGCCTATGGTGGTCTCGGCTGTCTCCTTAATAATGTCGCGATACTGGTTCCACTGGTTGTTGACGCTTGTGGCTGGGTGTACGGCAGAGAGTTTTCCGGTCAATTGCTGACTGTAGTCTCTGGTTTTCTCAGATGTGCTATGGCATGCGATGTTGAACTTCTTTCTCTGGGCGGTCTTCGTTTTCTTTTCATTGGACAGTCGGGCTCTGAATTTTGTCACAACAAGAAAGTGGTCAGAGTCGACGTTTGCACCTCGGAAAGTTCGCACGTCCGAGATGTTCGATGCGTACCTTGCGCCAATTAGCACGTGGTCAATTTGGTTGGCAGTTCGACCATCTGGAGATTGCCAGGTTGCTGTGTGTATCCTTCACCTGGGGAACCTAGTGCTACTTATCACCGTATTACGAGCTGCAGCAAAGTCGCTTAGTCGGAAGCCGTTGTCTGTTGTCGTTTCGTGGAGGCTGTGCTTTCCAACTAATCCGCCAAAGATGTTTTCGTTTCCGACTTTAGCATTGAAGTCTCTGAGCACGACTTTGACATCGTACTCCGGACAGGCTCCGTAGGCTGCGTAGCATGCACAAAATCCTTAATTTTAGAAAAGTGGTCGGACTCGTGGCAAACAGCCAAAAAGTCTGTCCGACCATTGGTATTGTGTAGAGGACAGTCCTAGCTTTCATTTTATACCCCATTTATATAAGTTGCTGGTATTCTAGGTACATTTAGCCGGAAATGCAACCTGAAAAGTGCATTTTATAACCATTGCGACCAGATAAAGCTTGTCCGACCAGTAGTTTTGTAAATGTTTGGACTAAAGCTATCGGTTGGCATCCAATTTTTGCGTGGCCGCGATGAGATAGGTAAATCTTACGGTGGGCTCCCGGACTATTTTGAGTTTTTTGAACGAAATAATAAAGTAAAATGATTTAGACTAAGAGCCCACAGCAGATTTTGGGTGTGAACGATAGCAAAAAAGAAGTATAGGCGTCGAAAGCTCCATTAAAGACTATTAAAAAAATCAAAGTCTTGCAGTCCACAACTGGGGCCTTTGCGAGAAACAGTGCATCGAAAAAAAAATATGAATGCAACTTCGAGGATAATCGTGTTAGCCGAAATTGGTTTTCACTCCTCCCTTGAGAAGCTATCCCTCGGATCACATATAGTTGTTTGATTATGTTTTTATATTACGTTACTTGGCAAAGGCATATTCAGAACTAGAACTAGCCGCTCTGCTGCTTGCCGCTCACTACGTGGCCATCAGGGCCTTATGTGAATTGAAGGAAGCTTTATAATTTTTTTTTTTGTAATTTATAGCTACGCTACTGTTCTCATTTGACTTTGTTTTTATCTCTACACCTTCAGAATTTGTCTTTGAAAAAAAAATGAAGAGATAAAATTTGTCTCTGCTCGATCTGCGTTCTAGGCTCAGGAAAATAAATGTGTCGAGTATGGTAGTGGACGGATTTAAAAAAAGCCACCTCCTCCAGAACAAAATCTGAAAATTTCATCTAGTTAAAAATAGGCGTGGCAATGATTGATTTTTACTAAAGCCATTACCTAAACTTTTTTCCCACTAAAAAGAATAAATTGTGAAAATTTCATCCAAATCCTTAGGGCGGTTTCCTTGAAACCAACAACAAATATTGTTTGCTTGCTGATACCAAACGATACCGCAGAGTTTCATTAAATTTCCGTTCAAAACTACGGTAACGTTTCGGATGCTTTGGAATTTGCTATTGGCTCGGTATCGTTTTGGCTTCCGAAAACGATGCCAAACGAGACCGCGACTTTTCTGGTATGTACTAAGGGCAGTCCTACATTCAAGTACCTTACTTCAACTATAAGAGCAAAGTATAGGTACGTGTGAACCAGACCTGCATTGTTTTCTTTCAAGCCAACCCTCCACCACATCTCATAAGATCCTGGAGTCGTTTTAACTTTTAAAATTAATCAAAGAAATGTCTGAAAGTATTATATTTTTGAGGACCCACAAAATATCCAAGAATGAATTCCCTAAATTTTAAAATCTCCTTCTCTTGAAAAATGTCCATATTGAAAATATCTAGGTCCAATTTTTTAAATTTTTAAATTTCGGTACCTAACCCTCATATTTTCGATAATATTCGTGGAGTAGCTGTCAGTTTTGTGTTGTGTTTCATTAAACCAGTCAGGTGCCACATAGTTTATTTAGGCCCATTTGCTGACACGAAACTTAAATATTTAAGTAGAATATAAAGGGCTTATGTGACAGTTTATGCAGAGGAAAAAGTAGAACATAAGCTTTAAAGTTGAACATAAATGCTTAAGAATCGTATCAGCAAACGAGTCTTAAAATCTTAAATAAAAATTCTTAAAGCATTTTAGGATTATAATAAATGATTGGTGTGGCTAGCTCGGCTTTAACATTTTCGAAGGCAAAAAAAGTAATTTTACGCAAGCTTAGTTTGTGTTTCACCTTTATAAAAATAAAAATAATTTTTTTACTAACAATACGATTTGCTATTTGGCTTCAGGATATAACGAGTATATTTTTCTTTTCAATGTTAAATGATGCGTCTATCCACATTTATTATTATCATCCAATAAAAAAATATTGCGCTCATTCCATATTTCTTCCACCCTCTTTTTTAGTAATTTCGAAGTTAGAATTTTGTCATTTCTGATTTGTAATTCGCGTCAATACACATGCACTTAAGGGATATATTTTAAAAGCTTCTGAGGGGATGAATGGTTAGCAGTTTCGCACTTTTTTCGTGAAGGGTGAACAAATTGAGAGAAATATCTCCAAAAAAAAAATTATTTGATGCAGCAGAGCATACAAAAATGCATCACCGTGACATTAATCACTCTTCTTCAAAGGGCCCTTTAACTATCCAAAAAAAAGTACCTTATAAATGCTACAATATACCTTCACCGCTTTTTAAGCAAATCGAAAGCTCTTAAAATCAATAATTCATAACAAAAAAAGAAACTAAATTCTTTTATAACTTTTTTCTCAGCATCAGCAAAATAAAAAAAAAAAGACTTTCTAATTTTATCTTCAGATCTGTCAAATCATTACTCTCTCTCACTCTCTGTCTCATCAAACTTTGTCATATTTTATGAAATTAAATATACTGAAACATGAAACCATCATTAATCCAGTTTTGTTGAAATGTAATTATTAGTGGCGGAAAAGTGTCCCTTTTATGGATTCACAATTTAGCTTCATCTTTGTCTCACAGCTCTAAAAGCCGAAAAATTAAGGGTTGGAATGGGTAGTAATTCACTAATTACTTTATGCTGTGTTGACGAAGAAGATGTATAAAACCAAAAATTGTGGTACATTTTTCAAGATGGAGCTGTCATAATGGTGGGGTATAGAGGCTTGTGGTATAAGAGCTATTGATAGTACATAGATACTGTTATTGTCTTCATGGAAAATTTCGTGGAAAAAAAAAACCAGAAGATACTCGATTATTCTTCATTATTGTCAATCAAAAATCCAGGAGTGACAATTAGTTATGATGGTATTTGATAAGTTGATGGGTATCTAGTGTCGTTTTCGTTTGGTTTTGTATTCTGTTTCATTTCTAGGAGTAAAAAGGAGTACTCCAAACATAAACGACATAAAACTAAACTGTTTAAGTTTAAGTAGTATAAATAAATGATGCACTGATTTCCAAATGGTTCAATTACTGCACTGTTTTTTTTTTTCTAACTTCTAATAATTTTTGTAACATAAAAATTCGCCCTATGTAGAAAAAGACTTAAATTCGTATAAACAGATTTCTTAAAAATAATTCAGTGTCAAAAGAAAATAGATAACCAAACAACAGACAAGAGATTATGTTGCTTATGACTAAATCGTCAATTTACCCTCTTTAACGTGGGATGACAAAAAAAACCACTGTTCTGAACCCAACAAATAAATCGGAACATCAAGAAATAAGTTAAAAGCTTTTAATGTTAAATCGTGTGGAAGGTGATATGATTATGTTGCCTTGACATCACATTAACCATGGAGACGATACACCACCATGAAGAGGAGGACAAATATCTGAGATCCCCTTATGCAGCGTAGATATCGTTGCTTTGGTCGGTTGGTTTCATACTGATTATCAAGATGAGTTCTATTGTAAAAAAAAAAAAATATAATGTTTCTATGCAATCTAACAAAACCGTGGAAATAATTGGGAAATTTTGTGCATGTAAATAAGTTCATAATCTCAAAAAATAAAGGAGTATTTTTTGTCAAATTCTAATGTAACGAGGGCAACAAAAATGCCATATTATGATTAAATGCATTAAGAAATTGCATCAAAAAGTAATCAGGACTTTGTAATTGCTATTAAAACGAGATGCAGAGATTGGCAGCTCACATCACTCAGGCTAAACCTGATGAAGAAGAAACGCGCTACGGCGAGCTTGCGGTGACTGACCATCACGATAGAATCTAATGATTTTCGGCATAGAGCAACTCATGGTCGATGTTCAAAGGGTAGACACGGTGCATTCAAGAGGACACAAGCGTCCATAAGCTTTTTTTCAAAGCAAACTTCTGTCTGTGAGCTTCTATACTCTCACCTCCCCGTGGTGAACATAACTGGAGATGGGGTTCCAATCCCTGTGGACGGTTTTAGGGGGCAGCAAACAAGGGTGGGGAGGAGGAGTGTCCCCACTAAGGCACTTCTCCTTTATCCAGGTGGCAGCGGAAGAATTCTCCAGATGGAATCAACGGTGGCGTCTAGAGTTCCAGTTAGGTTGAACTATTTTGTGAACACCTTATATGGGCTACTTAATATGTTATATTCGTAGCTCAGGATGAGGTGCAGTTTAATCGGCTCCCCACCCTTGGAGTTACATTAAGGGTCTGGTCCTCTAGGTAGGGGGTTGTGCGTCGGGGTAACTTCCTTATCCTGGAAAACAGCAACGGTTCCAAAACAGCAACAAGCCTTGGATATGGATGATTTTAATCTTGACGACCCCAACAAACAAAACAAGGACAGTGAATTTTGAATCTGCACGTCCCAACTAACAATTTTGCCCCTATCTATAATCATAAAGAGAAGCTTCTCATAATCATTTCTTGCAATCATATAAGCATTATATAATAGTCCATAGAATTAAAAAGGCGCACTTTTTAAGCTCCTATTGGAACTTTATGGAGTAAATTCAGTTGCCCCGAAAAAAACTTACAGGACTCAATTTAGGGGTCTTATAGAAGAAGATGGAAAAATAAAAAAAACATATTCCACAATTGATTTATATTTATTTATTTATATTTATTTAAATTTTTATTTAATTTATTTGCTGATATTTTATTTGAAATTTTGTATCTAAAATACAATCTTAGAATTTATTTGATATTATTTAAGTTATAAGAATTACAAGGTTTCTGTGGGATTCGAACCATGGTCCCTTTGCACTGAAGGTCCAACACGCTAACCGCTCGGCCATAGAAAAATGTATTTACGATGAAAAAAAACTTATGCACTTTCTCCACACTGCTGGTTTGTGGCTATACTCCTTAGTTTACCCAAAGTGGTTTGTGTTTTCACTCATCATCATCGTGTCCTGTAACCCCGGCTGGGGCATAGGGCGTCAACAAAACGTCTCCATCCTTCACGGTCTGCTGCAAGGTACTTTAGCTGTGGCCACGTCTTTCTCTGGGATTCTGCTTCCGCTAAGACAGTTGATTTCCATGTTGTTCTTGGTCTTCCAACCCGCCGTGCACCCTGAGGATTCCATTCAAAGGACTGCTTTGCAATTTCATTGTTTGGTTTCCTCAGTGTGTGACCAATCCAACGCCATTTACGCTTTCTTATGTCGACGTCCAGCCGCTCTTGACTTGTCCTGCGCCACAATTCCTCATTTGATATTATTTGTGGCCACCGAATCTTTAGGATATGGCGAAGACAGCGATTCACAAAAGCCTGCAATTTCTTCGAAATGATAGACGTGACTTTCCAGGTTTCACAAGCATATAACAGCACGGATTTGACATTGGATTCGAAGAATCTCAACTTAGTGCGTAAGGAGATTTGACTTGATTTCCAGATTGGGGACAGAGTACCGAAGGCAGCACGAGCTTTATTTATTCTACTTTTAACGTCCAGATCCGTACCACCGTTTGCAGAGACAATACTGCCAAGGTAGTTGAACTGTTCCACTACTTCAACTGGCGTCTCCTGTAGAATAATACGCTGCTGTGTGGAGCGGCCTGTGAGCATTATTTTTGTCTTTTTGCTGTTTATTCTTAGACCACTCGACTCTCACTTCACTTGCAGTGTTTGGCACATCCCGTTCAGCCCACTGATGTTATTTGCCAGTAGACATATGTCATCGGCATAGTCTAAATGACTGAGCCTTTCGAACGGTCTCCATTGAATGCCCTGTCGCTCTACTGTACCTACACTGGCCGTCAATACGTCGTCCATCGCCAGCAGGAAGAGAATTGGCGATAGAACATCCCCTTGTCTCACACCCTGTTGCACTACAAAGGAGTCGGATAGCTGCCCGTTGTGCAAAACAAAACACCTTGCGTTGTTGTAGGACTCTTTAATAATGGCAACTATTTTTGGTGGAATTCCTCTACCAAGCAACGATCTCCATATACATTCTCGGTTAACTCGATCAAAGGCTTTCTCAAAATCCACGAACATGAGGTAAAGCGGTGATTGAAATTCCATCGACTGCTCGAGGACGATACGCAGGGTGTTGATATGGTCGACACACGATCGACCACTGCGGAAGCCAGCTTGATGCCTCTTGAGTGTAGACTCGATTCTCTCCTTTATTCGCTCGAGAATGATGGTTGCCATTAGTTTTGGGAAAACGGACAAAACGGTGATACCACGCCAATTGTTGCAATTCTTTAAGTCACCTTTCTTTGGCAACTTAACAATCACACCATCCTTCCAATCCCTGGGATAGCTTTCGTTTTCCCAAATGTTTTTTATCAACGGATGTAAAATACTAGCCGCTGTTACGGGATCGGCTTTCAGGAATTCAGCTGGTATTCCGTCCAGTCCAGCTGCCTTGTTGTTTTTGAGGAGATTTATTGATGTCTGGATTTCCGATTCTGACGGGGGTTCGATGTCAATACCCCTATAGGACCTGCGCATCTCGTTTAGTTGGGGCACTTCAGCACTCTGCTCAACTGAATCCTCATTTAGCAGGGCACAAAAATGGTCCTTCCATCTACGAAGCTGATCCTCAATTGATACCAAAAGTGTGCCATCCACATCCATTACAGGATGATTGGTGTTGCTTTTTTTCCCGATAACATCTTTGGCTATTTGGTACAATTCCCGGATATCTCCTCTTCTGGCAGCGATTTCCGCATTATCTGCGAGTCCATCTACCTTCACCCTCTTGTCACGTCTCACACAGCGATAGACCATCTTATGTGCAATGCGGTACTCTCTTCGCAAGTCAGCCTTTCGTTGAACATCTGCTTCAGCATTTATTTGGATTTTCAACGATTTGCGAAGTTCGATCTTATCCCAGGTGTCTTGGGATATCCAAGAGTCTCTACGTCTCGTTGGCTTGGGTACAGTTTCGGATCCAGCCTCCATAAAAACACTTTTAATTTCACCCCACATCTCATCAATTGTTGAATTCTGGATTCCGTTTAATGACGAGGCTCTGTCGTTAAGGGTGGTGACATAGTTTCGACATATGTTGGGGTCATTTAAAGCATTCGTAATGAATTTTGAGCTCCTTGCTGCATCCTGCGCTGGTTTTTGTACGGCAGCGGTTCGTAGTTTGAGACTCATCAGAACCAAATGGTGGTCGCTTCCCACATCGGCATTTCTTATACTCCGGACATCACACATAGACTTCCTCCATCGCTGCTGAATCATGATATGATCAATTTGGTTTTCGGTTTGACCATCCGGATGCACCCAGGTAATTTTGTTGCACGTCTTATGCTTAAATACAGTCCCACCTATCACAAGACGATTCGCGTTACAAAAGTCGACAAGCAAGTCACCATTTTCATTCCGTGACCCCAAGCCATTTCTTCCCATCACGCGTTCCAGTCCGTAATTGTCTGAACCGACTTGGGCATTGAGGTCTCCCATAACGACTATGATGTCGGCTCTCGGAACACTACTGTAAACCGAGTTAAGATGAGTGTAGAACGCGGTTTTGTCTTCCTCGGTCGCTTCATTTGTGGGGGCGTAGCACTGAATAATTGTGACGTTACGAATTTTTGAACGAAACCTTGCTGTCATTAATCTCGCAGAAATGGGCGCCCAGGAGATCAAACTACGCCTCGCTTCTTCGTTCAACATAATTCCGACACCATGCAGTCTTTGGCCACCCTCTCTTTCATCTTCCCCGGAATACAGCATTCTCGTCTGTCCAGTGTCTGATCTGTATTCAGCTCTTCCTCTCCACTTAGTTTCGCTTATGCCCAGGATACTGATGTTTAGACGAAGCATTTCACGCTCAACCTGCTCGTATCTACCATCGCTGTACAAGGATCGAACGTTCCATGCTCCGATTTTCGTACGTATGCGGTAGCCAAAAGTAACATTTGCGCTTCTTGAAAGACTTCTTCTATTTGTCAACGATTCACTTATTATTATGGCGTCTTGATTGACGCTCGTACATGAAAGATGCCGCACCCCCAAATCCGATGTGCGGTTTACTGCAACCGAAGCTACAGAAGGATTTTCTATAAAAAGATTACCTCTTGGGGACTCATTTCCAATTGTTGTCATAATTCATGTATTTGCTTATATCCTTCCACCATGGTGTTTTCCGAGATATGATTAATAACATACATAAGCTCAGATTTGACAGGCACACCCGCCTTTTGTATGGTCAAAACACATAACTGCTCGAGGCCGCCCACTATGGGAAAACAGACGCCTTTTGTAGCCGCCCAATATGGGTTACAGACGCTACCTGCTGCTGCCGTTGGCCTTTTACCAAAAAAAGCTCCTCCGCCACCAGACTATCATGCCGTTGACCGCTACCTGCAGTTCATCCGTCTTAAGGGGGCTTTTAACCATCCCAAGGACAAGTTTGTGCCCTGACCAGCAACGCTGGGTTGTCTGCTTATCCCGGCATCCATTCGGTCCCCCTGCACGTTAGCGTTACCCGCCCTCTACCACGCGGAGGTGTGCATAGGGATTTTCCTATCATTGAGCCTAGGGCCATATGGCGTCCTAGCACTCTCAAGTACTTTTAGAGGGCACTAGTATAACATAAATGGTTTGTGGCCGCACCTAAGCATACCAATACTAACCCAGAGATTGTATAATAATTTTACAGGATGACTATAGAAGTGAATAAGCTCTATCGTCATTTCATAAGAGCAATATAGAGAGATTAAAGAAACATTATTATTTGCTTCTATCAAGCTGATATAATTTGCACCAGAAAATATTTGAAAAATCAGAAATGGTCCAATAAGGTATTTACTTCCCGTCAGAGGTGTAATAGGAGCGCTATAGAAACAAATAACAGTTTAATGTCTGAAATGCGAAGCAATGTCCGAATCTTAAACAGACCACGTGCAGCTGAACCTGGATAGGCAAAGGGCTGGATAGCCTGGGTAGGGTAGGGGCTGATGTAACAGCCATTCATGAAGTGCGATGGGATGGAGAGGGCATATAAAAGATAAAATCATGGACAACTACTTCGACGAGTGCTGCGAAGGGTAGCGTCAGCGGCTCTTTAGTTGTGGTTTTGTGGTAAGGGGAAGACTATGGCAAGAAGTCTTGGGCTTCAGAAATTCAGAAACAGTTTGCATCAAAGCAAAATTCAAAAACATCACTTTGATCTGTCCACACGCCCCAATGGAAGACAAAGATGACTCAACCAAAGAAGACTTCTACGATCTCCTCGAGAATAAGTATGAAAGGTGCCCGAAGTACGACGTCAAGATAGTTTTTGACGACTTTAACGCAAAAATCGGAAAAGAGGGCATCTTTGGTTCGATAGCCGGAAGACACAGCCTGCACGACAACATTTTCGGTAAAGGACTCAGGCTGATTGACTTTGCGGCGGGGCGTAATGTCATCATAGCAAGCAATCGATTCCCACACTTCAATATACATAAAGGGACCTGCCGGTCACTAGATCAACGAACCGTCAACCAGATTGATCATGTTGTGATAGACGCCAGATATGCTTCCAGTATCCTGGATGTCCGAACGTTTCGAGGGCCCAACATTAACTCTGACCATTACTTGGTTGTAGCTCAATTACGTGCCAACTACAGAGATATAAGTCTCCTCAACGTCGCATATAAAATTATGCATTTTTACTGTGTGATCGCTTAAAACCGTTTGTCAACGATGTGATCGGTCCCTATCAGTGTGGTTTTAGGCCCGACAAATCAGCCGTCGGTCGATCAAATGTTCACACTCGACAGATTTTGGAAAAAAGCCCAGTCGTTGGCAGTTTCAAATCGATATACATCACCTCTTTTACGATTTAAAAATCGCATACGATAACGTTGATAGCGAAGAACTATACAGAGTCATGTTGAATTTCGGCATCCCTGCCAAACTCGTCCTCTACTTGGTTTTCAATCATGACAGTTTTCAATCATGATTGTTTTCAATTATGATTGCTTTCAATGTAATTTATATAAAATTCCACTGTACTACAGATAAATTTCCCAATAAAACACAACTTTTGTTAAATCTACAATAAACTTTTCTGCGAATTCATACTACTATAAATGTAAGAAAAATGCTCTTTTCGTATTGGAGTGAAATAACACTTTAAGCTTATTCATATTACATACTTCAACTCCATCAACACTTCAATTTTTTCTTTCTTTTTATAAATATTAAACTCTGCAAAATCATTTCCGTAGATTTTTGATATTAGCCCTAAAGAAATGTAGGAAATCCAATACCATTCTGTTTGCAAAAGCTGCCTGAGCAAACATTGAACGTCGGCAGCGTTCATCTTCATCGCTCAAACTTCGATCTATTACTTCTGTTTGTTTACGCTCCATGAGAATATTATATATAAATGTATAAAAATATATGTGACCTATTATATTCGATACATTCAGAGATACATTTTTGCTGTCTTATTGTATCAAAGTTTTCATCTGTCATTCAAAGAACGAGAAGCAATAACAAAAACTCACCCCCCATATAAACAGTGATGAACTGTGGAACACCCCATAACGATAAATGTCTGAGGATTTGGAGATTTCACTTTGATTTGACCTAAGGGCATCTTTGTGAACCAAACAAAAAATAAAGGTTTCAATATCATATTGAATAATAGACCCCATAGTCCGGGACAAAGTGTTATAGTAATTGATAGTTTTTTCTTTGTCGATCGAATTTAAAATCGGTATTTAAAAAATGTCTCAATCAATAACATCTCTATCTTTTTTCTATAGGGACAGCAAAACCCATTTAAATTTTTTGTTATTTTATGAAAGAATTCAAAGTTCAAACTATACTGCACATCAAGCCTCTAGCGACAAGTGTTTCGGCACGGAATTTAACGTTATGTGGATAAAGTTAAATGCCGACAAGCAAGTCATTTTGTATTATTTTATTTATTGAAGCCCCAACCCCCCAACTTAGACAGTACGTTAACTTTAAATCAGTTTGATGCACTGACGGACTGCATTCAAGCAATAGTGTCCCTTAATCGTCACACTGAGACCGTCTTAACGTGTGATTTTAATTTGCATAGTTTGGATTGGCCTCGCTATTCAAGTCAAACATCAGCGCAGAAGCAAGGTATGTTGAGATCCTTTTTAGAATTCAACCATCTGACTCAGCTCGTAGACGAGCCTACTGGAATGCCTCATGTTGCAAGGTCAAACCCATAAACACACTCGACTTGTTCCTTACATCTCATCACCCCTAAAAATATAGTTTGATTCGTTTAGCTCTTCTTGGCACTTCTGACCATTGTTTAGTATCGGCTTCTTTTCATGTTCAAGCTCCCCAGTTAAAGAAAAAAAAAATATAGAAAAGAACAGTTTGGCAATACGAAAAAGCCAAATGGGTAGGACTCAACAACTTTTTTCATGTTTTGTGTTTGTGTTTTGTCAATGTGTTTGTAGAACAATTCGCGGCAAACTCTATGCTGCCAGATAGCAACGGGGTCCCACTTGCACTTGGAGAACGTCCATTTTTCAATACACTTTCGAACCCGTACAGTTGCTAGAGCTCTAAAGATATCGAATTACGACTTACGGTAATACTCTAGCTCTGATAGTATATCACCAATAGTCTTGAAGATGTGTTTTTCCACTTTAGAAAGACCACTGCCTAAGTTTTTTTTACCTCGGCTATTCCTTAGGCCACTTTTCCTTAGTAATTAATTTTCCGACCGTTCCATATAAGTCAGGACAGTTTCGAGTCTGTAATTCACAAAATAAATGCTGCTGTGCCCCAAGGCTCCGGATTGTCCCCAACACTAATTCTTATTTTTATAAATGATCTCTTGTTTAAAACTTCAAATTCATTTAACTTGTGAAGAATACCGGCTGACGCATGCAGCAAGAAATGAGGCCTACCAATCAATGCTACAAACTAGAACCAGAGCTACTGAGAGAACAGCCCGGGAGCTCTACGGGCAAAAATGAATGGAGGAGCGGTGACTTCTCAGGAGGACAAATAGAGAGCATCCAAAATGGTGGTTGTTTGAAACTTCTACCGAAGAGTGAGGCAATCTACCCAGGCCTACAAGGCCAGAATGGAAGCCTGCCAAGACGAGAGTGGAAATATGGTAGAAGACACACAGTTGGTGCTGGGGATCTAGAAACGACACTTTTCTAGACTGCAAAACGGAGAAGATGGCCAAAATTTCACTGTTAAACAGAATATTCCATTCAACCTGGATGACGATGGTCGAAACTACCGTCCACCTGACCTTAATGATGTGCGGTTAGCGATGGCCAAGCTTAAAGCATACCAGGCTGCTGGTGCAGATGCCCTGTCAGCCGAGCTATTAAAAGCAGGGAAAGATGGCTTGGTAGGGAGTTATCTTCAAAATTTGGTCGCATGAAAGTATGCCCAATGAATGGAAACAATAAAGGAGATGCTCTGACTTGTGCCAACTACAGAGGTATAATCTCCTCAACATCGCATACAAAATACTGTCATCAGATCTGATCGGCCCTTATCAGTGTGGTTTTAGGCCCGGCAAATCAACTGTCGATCAAATGTTCACACTTCGAAAGATTTTGAAAATCTCGCTGAAGAACTCCACCAAACCCTTTTATGTCGAGAAAGGTTCGAGGCAAGGCAACGCGTTATC
Source organism: Dasysyrphus tricinctus (assembly GCA_963921185.1). Lineage (NCBI taxonomy): Eukaryota > Metazoa > Arthropoda > Insecta > Diptera > Syrphidae > Dasysyrphus > Dasysyrphus tricinctus. The sequence continues at coordinate 222,275,650 of OY992531.1, forward strand.
ATGCTACCTGCTTAACACCATTCTGGAAGCAATAATTGCACGCAACTCGCAAGTCAATAACAGAGGTATAATTTTACAAAAGTATATTCAACAACTTGCTTATGCAGATGATATTGGCATCATTGAGAGAACGAAGCGAAGTGCTACCGGTGCGTTTGCAAGTATTGATTCGGAGGCGGTGAAAATGGGTTTGGCTGTTAATGAGGACAAGACGAAGTATGCTTGTCACGATGGATTGGTACATCTTCGAAGTCGTCAAGGACTTTATCTACCTGTGCTCCACTATTACATGACTATCATAATGACATCAGTTCAGAGACCAAACGAAGAATTACTTTTGCCAACCGCTGTTTCTTCTGGCTAAGAAGGCATTTGGGTAGTAAAGCCCTCTCTCAAAGAACCAAGGAGATCTTATATAAGACCCTAATCATCCCGATCCTGCTGTATAGGGCAGAAGCACGGAACCTGCCAAAAATGGATGAGAATCTGCTTGGATGGCTGATAAGAAAATTCTTCGGGTGATCTTCGGTTAGTCTGTATATATGGAGTACGGAGGAGAAAATTTAACAACGAGCTTTACGGGCCTTACAGCCATGTCGACCTAATCAAAAAGCAAGAACTACAATGTCTGAGATGGCTGAGACTCGTGGAGCGTATGGACACCGACGCACCAGCCCAACAAGTCTTCGAATCTACTCCTGATGGTCTACGCAGCAGAGGAAGACCCCACCTTAGGTGGCGTAAATGGAAGTAGCTAGCTAGGGACCAAGCTGGCTGGAGGTGCTTGTTGGTTGAGGTCGTACTTCACCCTGATCTATGAGCGCCATCTAAAGTAAAGTAACTAAGGTGACTGATCAATTTCGACAACATTTTCTTTCGTTGAAACACTTAAAAAATGTTTCTTCCTTATCACTGTTTTATTGCTTTTTTTCAAACGTTGCTCTGTTGAAATAGCTAGCTGCATATCACCCCTTGAACATTTTAACCATAATACCCGCTCTGCTAAGAATGCTTATTAATTAGTATACCCTTGAGCCTAACTTCGAACGTTCTATCAAGTATAGAGATTCTTTCTTTAGCCGAACCATACGAATGTTGGATTTCTAACCCAACTCTGTTTGTGCTGCATGTGCCGTATTTAAAAAAAAAATCATACTAAGGATTTGGTTTTTGAGGGTACCCATTTTTTTTAGCGTGAAGTTAGCACCACCATTTTTGATTTTCGAAAAAAAAAATTTGTGCTGTATTGTGCTCAACTTGTGCTGGCTTGTGCCGTAAATATTTTTGAAAAATTCGCAAATTTACAAATTTTACGAATGAAATTTTTGCGAAATTTCAAAATTTCTTAAAAAAGAAAGTTGTGATGTTTTGTGCTTCGAAAATGCTTCTAAGAAACAAAAAAAAATCGCATAATTGAAACTATTATGGCCAAAACTAAACTTTGCGGAGGGCTGTAGCGTGAAGTTAGCACCGCCATTTTCGTTAAAAAAAAAAACTGCGTTGTGTTGTGCCGTAAACATTTTTGAAAAATTTGCAAATTTTACGAATGAAATTTTTGCGAAATTTCGTAATTACTAAAAAGTTTAAGTTGTGCTGTTTTGTGCTGAATTTGTGCAGCCGTATTCCAAAGATAACAAAAATGGCAAATTTGTAACTTTTATGCCAAAAATTAATTTATAACTTATTTTTTAAGTTTTACATTTTTCTTAAGAACTAACATGTGCTTTTTTTGCGCTCTGTTTGTGCTGCCATATTCCGAAGAGATAAAAATATGTGTAACTTTTACGGCGAGTTAGCACCGTCATTTTCGATTTTCAAAAAAAAAAAAAAACTGTGCTGTGTTGTGCTCAACTTGTGCCTTGTGCCATAAATGTTTTCAAAAAATTCGCAAATTTGCAAATTTTACGAATCAAATTTTTGCGAAATTTTAAAATTTCTTAAAAGCGAAAGTTTTGATGTTTTGTGCTCAGAAAATGCATCTAAAAAACAAAAAAAAATCGCATAATTGCAACTATTATGGCCAAAACTAAACTTTGCGAAGGGCTGTAGCGTGAAGTTAGCACCGCCATTTTCGATTAAAAAAAAACTGTGCTGTATTGTGCTCAACTTGTGCTGGGTTGTGCCGTAAATATTTTTGAAAAATTTGAAAATTTGCAAATTTTACGAATGAAATTTTTTCCGAAGTTTCAAAATTTCTTAAAAAAAAAAGTTGTGCTGCATTGTGCTTAAAAAATGCTACTAAGAACCAAAAAGAAAAAATATATGAATAATTGCATCTATTATGGCGAAAACTAATCTTTGTGATTTCGATTTTCCAAAAAAAAAATGTGCTGCACTCCTGCAATGTGCTCAATTGGTGCTACCTTGTACCGTAAATATTTAAAAAAAAATCCCAAATTTGCAAATTTTACGAATGAAATTTTTGCGAAATTTCGTATTTGCTAAAAAGTGAAAATTGTGCTATTTTGTGCTCAATTTGTTCAGCCATATTTCAAAGAGATAAAAAAATGGTATATTTGTAATTTTAATGCCAAAAATTGATTTATAATTTTTATTTTAAGTTTTACATTTTTCTTAAAAACTAACATGTGCTATTTTGCGCTCTGTTTGTGCTGCCATATTCCGAAGAGATAAAAAAAATATTTAAAACTCTTACGGCCAAAAAACAGATTTGCGAAGCGTGAAGTTAGCACCGCCATTTTCGATTTTCAAAAAAAAAACTTTGCTGTATTGTGCTAAACTTGTGCTGGCTTGCACCATAAATGTTTTCAAAAAATTCGCAAATTTGCAAATTTTACGAATGAATTTTTTGCGAAATTTCAAAATGTCTTGAAAGAGAAACTTGTGATGTTTTGTGCTCATAAAATGCTTCTAAGAAACAAAAAAATCGCATAATTGCAACTATTATGACCAAAACTAAACTTTGCGAAGGGCTGTAGCGTGAAATTAGCACCGCCATTTTCGATTTTCAAAAAAAAAAAAGCTGTGCTGTATTGTGCTCAACTTGTGCTGGCTTGTGCCAAAAACATTTTTGAAAAATTCGCAAATTTGCAAATTTTAGGATTTTTTCGAAATTTCAAAATTTCTTAAAAGAAAAAAATGTGCTGTTTTGTGCTCAGAAAATGCAACTTAGAAACAAAATAAAAAAATAACATAATTGCAACTATTATGGCCATAACTAAACTTTGCGAAGGGTTATAGCGTGAAGTTAGCACCACCATTTTCGATTTTCAAAAAAATGTGCTGTACTGTACTCAACTTGGGCTGCCTTGTGCTGTAAATATTTTTAAAAAATTTGCAAATTTGCAAATTTTACGGATGAAAATTTTTCAAATTTTGCAATTTTGTAAAAACTTAGAGTTGTGCTGTTTTTTTCACACTTCGCAAAACTGTTTTTTTGGCCGTAAAAGTTACAAATATGCGCTTTTTTGTATCTCTTTGGAATATGGCTGCACAAATTGAGCACAAAACAGCACAACTTTCACTTTTTAGTAATTATGATCTTTCGCAAAAATTTTATTCCTAAAATTTGCAAATTTGCGATTTTTTAAAAAATATTTACGGCACAAAGCAGCACAAGTTGAGCACAATACAGCACAACTTTTTTTTTCGAAAATCAAAAATGGCGGTGCTTACTTCACGCTAAAAAATGGGTACCCTCCAAAAACAGAACCCTTAGTACGATTTTTTTTTTAAACGACACATAGCAGCACAAGTTGGGCACATTACAGCACAACCTTTTTTTTGAAAATCCAAAATGGCGATGCTTACTTAACGCTCAATGCAATTTGATGCGAAACGTTCGGAGTGAGTACTAAAGTGCACTCTTTAAACTTTTATAACGCGGCTAATCCGAAAAATAATTATCTATTATGTCTATTAACAACCGCGAAAGCCTAAAAAGTTATATTAACGCACATCGTTTATTTTGTACCTAAAAGACGAACCAGAAGCAATTACTTAATGCAACTATACATTTTGGACTATTCTACTTCAACATATAGCATCAAGTTATTTTGGTAGGATGAGTTGTGTTTGTTTTTTCCGAAAAATTAAAATTTTCCTACAGCCAATACTTTTTCCAGCACAACAAAACGTACCCTCATTAAAAAATATCTTCTGATGGAATAATTGCTTTCTTTTAACTTTAAAGTTGCAGATATTTTTTGAAAATCAACAACTCCCATTCTACTTCTTAATTATACCATTTTCATTGTGGTCATTATAAAACGACTTGCAAAGAATTTGAAACTGATGACAAAAACCACAACAATATCACATGGGTATTATCCTGTGTGTGCGTAGGTAGATTTTTTTTTTGCGTACACAAAATAATTCCTTTCATTATAAACGGCTTAGCATATTTCCCCAGGGACATCAAAGCTCTCTCATTTTCATGACATATGTTTGTCGTCATCATCAGAAGCAAAAAGAGAGATATGTACATATGCATGTTTTTTTCTTGCAAATCCTTTATTTTGTTGTTCGTTATCCTTTTGCAGATTGAAATCTCTCAATCGATTTCGATTTGGTATTGTACATACGGAAAACAGGAGTAAATCCTATATTGAAAAGCCTCAATTTCATCAAAGAGTTTTAATTAAGATTTGGAAAAAAAAAACTTGAAATTGTTATCTTCTTCTGTAAAACAAAACTTTAGCAATATCTAAATTTAAAAACCATTAAAGTGACGCAAAGATCTACATCTACCCAGGAGATAAAATTAAACGAAAAAATTACAAAAGTCTTCTGAGTCATTCATACGATGATGATGCCTTATTCTGAGGAAACTTAATTCTACGAGTAGGTAGGTAGGTATAGGTTTATATCTTTTCCATGGAATTGAGGAGTATTATTGTCCTTTCTTTTTTTATTTTCTGATGTCAGTTGATTTATATAGGACAATGGCGAGAAGAAGTAATTTTCTTCATTTCCTTAATAGAATTTCTTATCTGTGATTATCACCTTAACGGCTTAAGCTGTCTTCATTGGCACTTCATTCTTTGAATTTCATTGTTTAGTCAAGAAACTGGGGGGGGTCACATTAAGGTGATTACCGGATAGGATGTTATTTTTTTGTGTCATCACCTTCTTCTGTGTTTCAACAGTTTGACCCTTATTTTTACTTACTTTTTACTTAACATAGAAGAGTAGGTATTTGCTAAACAATTGTTTAATAGTGATTTAGTGTGTTTTTTTTAGCTGAAAAGATTGAATGATTTAACTTTTGGTTTCCTGGAAGTATAGGGAGGATATTGGAATACTGTTCAATAACGTTTGTAGATACATATTTTGGAAAATTTTTAATTAATGTTTTTCTATAATCACAAAAAAAAAACAAAATAGTTAAAAAAGAGCCAAGTTCTTATATGAACAAGAAACATGTGCGTAAAAAGTCAGCCAAAAAAAGTAATGAGATCTAAAATATATGCCAAGTTTTAAGCTCATGAAGTTTAATACGCTACGATTTTGATTAAACTTTTTTCGTAGGACTCCAAATTATGACAGAAATTTGGTATTTAGTAATTACTGATAAAAATGTGGAGGATTTACTTGGCAAGTTTTCTCTTTTAATCGCAAATTTAAAATGTATGAAAACTTGACCAGTGAACCCACCAAATTATAATCTGTAATCATTAAGTACCAAATTTCTGTCATAATTTGGAGTCCTACGAAAAAAGTTTAATCAAAATCGTAGGAGTCGTTTTGAGAGAAAAAATATTTTCCCTAACAGCTTTTTATGGCCTTTAGTCCTATAAATTGGCGTTTCGTTCGGCTTACTCACTTGAACTCATCAGTGACATAGTGAGGGCTTTGTCATACGCAATTTATATTAAGTTCAGTTCAACTTACATGAATTTTTCAACGAAAATCCACTGTAAACTATATCCAACAAGATTAGAATTCCTAATCATTAAGCTGGAAGTTTTTTTGCCCTTGGCCAGGCATAGTTTCTATATAAGAAGGTTTTATAATACAAATTCTATATACTACTGAAATAAATCAGCCAAGTAGAAGACTTAGCATCTGCTCGGCATTCACTAGGCATCCGCTCGGCATCCACTCGGCATCCGCTTGGCATCCGCTCGGCATCCGCTCGGCATCCACTTAGCGCCCAAGGCGTCCGCTAGTCGCCCGATTGGCTTCCGCTAGGCCTCTGCTAGGCATCCTTTCGGCGTCCGCTCCGTGTCCGCTCGGCGTTCGCTTGGCCTCCGCTTTGCGTGCGTCTGCTCCACCAGGCATCTGCTCGGCGTCCAATTGGCATCCGCTAGGCCTCCATTCGAAATTTCCTTTGGATTCGGGGAAAGGCTTGCGCCCCCGTCCCGCCAACTTGGACTTACATCCGGGAGACCCTTTAAACATTTTTTATCAAGAAAATCAGTTCAGTGATATATGAATTGCAGAAAAAAGTACCCGGCTCTTGGCCAAAACATTTTCAATGAATAAATTATTCAGTTTGATGTAAAAGCTAAACAGGTATTTAATAAATCAAAAAAATTTTGATTACGACGAAAACAATGAAAGTTTTACTGATTTTAGTGTTTATTCAAAATCTTTAAATAGAGGGGCGGCAAAAAAATGTTGACCCAGGGCGGCAAAATAGCTTAATCCGCCCTTGGGCACAATTTTTCCAAAGTTCGTCCAATAACTCGCAATCAACGCGCGATAGCAGTGGTACTTTCATGAGTATTGAGAAAAAAGCCAAGAAGATAGGTTTAACGGTGAATGAAAGCAAAACGAAAAATGTTGACGTGGTCAGAGACTTTGTCTACCAAGGATCCGCTATAAACTCAGCGAACGATACCAGTGCTGAGATCAAACGAAGAATTACTTTTACCAATCGCTGTTTTTAAACTGATACTTATCATCCTGGTCCTGATGCATGGTGCAGAGGCGCATTGATACTGTTAACGGTGGATGAGAACGCGTTAGGCCTTTTTAAGAGGAAAATTCTCTGGGTGATTTTTGGTCCCGTCAAAAAACTGAAAAGCCAACGACTGAGATGGCTGGGCCACCTAGAGCAAATGGACATCAATGCTCCGGCCCGGAAAGTCTTTCAATCCAACCCCCTGGGACAGCGAAGTAGAGGTGGACAACGTAAAAGGTGGTGCACGCAAGTGAAAGAGGACCTCAAGCAACTTAGCGTGTGAAACTGGAGATAGCTAGCTAGAAACCGAAAAGAAGCTTGTTGGTTGATGCTCTAGTCCACCCCTGACTGTAGCGCTTAAGTAAAGGTAGAACTATAATAGTCGGAAGGGCACTGAAGCTAATGTCAAAAACCAACGAAAAGTAGCTTTCCGTACCGAAAAAAGGGGAACACACCCATAATGTTACTATCATCTTTCTCTTTTTGGCATTCCTATTTCACCAAATGTCAGTTTTACTTTACTCACTTCCGTAACCAAAGTTGAACGAAACTTGACGAAACGCTCCACTCCGCAATTATAGTCGTGTCAAATGCTTTCCGTGTATTCGCTTGTTTTCTTCCGACCACTTAAGTGTCCCTCCGAGCATTATAGTTCTAGCTTAAGTAAGTAAATAAGTAAAACAGAGAATCTCCTTGCAAATCAAAATTACTGTTTTTACGTTGTTCATATGTACCTTGGTTCCTTTTGTTTTTCTATGAAAAATTAGTTCCCAATTGCTCAAACTATTAAATTTTTTATTTAATTTTACACGCGGAAAATACCAGGAATCTTTTTTCCCTTTGGGAGATAAGCACACAAATTCGCGAAATAGTGATTTAAAAAATTGCTTCTATCAAGTGACTTATATTGTGTATCTATTACTACGACAAAACAATGATATACTTTTAGCATATCAAAATGAAAATAAGTGTTCAATTTCCAATATATGTAAATCCTTCCATATTATAGGCAAGCTCCAAATTTCAATCGATTCGATTGAGTTCCATTGCAATGTGTGTTTCATTGGCAGCATTTGAATTTCATATTTGCAAAAGAAGCTAACAACCTCAGAAGCATCATGATACCATTAATAGGATGTTCATTGAGAGCTCTCGTTGAAGTTAATTGAAAAAGGAATTCTGTATGCTGCTGCTGCTGCTGCCCTATAGAACACCATCTTCGTACATAATGTCTCTGTAAAGCCCTGACAAAAGAGGGTTGAAAATGAAGAAGAATGAAATTAAGTTCCTTATTTTTTTTTGTTGACTCTATGTAAGTTGTATGGATGATGTAATATATTCAAATACACAAATAATATTTGAAGGATGAACGTTTTGGAATTCAAAGAACATTTTCTTCGCAATGTATCTTTAAATTAAAAGAATACAAAAAATAAAAATGTCCTTGATATCGATTTTTGTTTTGCTTATTTTTTTTTTTGTTAGAAGATCACGTATCTATAAAATTAAGATGAATATCTTGCAAAAGGACATGCCGCTGTTTTTTTGTTTTCGTTTCTTTTCATTTTATTTAATTTAATTTTATTTTTCTTCAAAGGCGTTTAAGTTTCTTTCTTTGAGAGTAATTCGAGCCGCAAATATTCAATTTCAGGTAATTGCATTTCAATTTATTTGAATTTTATCTCTTTTATTGGTTTCGCGTTCTTTAATAAAAACATGGATGAGGGTTGGTAGTTAGTAAAAAATCTGGAAGAATTAGACAAGTGTAAAAATAAACAGTAACATGAACGAAAGTAGGTACAGTCACTGATGGTTATTGATTTTATAGAATAATTGTTTCCTTTAGCATAAGGACACAATGAATTTAGAGAAAACTCACATGAAAGGAAAACAAGTATGGCTGAGATGAATAATATCTAACTTTATTCACTCAGAGAAAAAGAAAAAAGAAACCTGATTTTCAGGTAATCATCAACACGGTTGATCAGGTTAACTGATTAACCAGATACCTGAATTTAATATCATGTTAAATCAAGGTAGCCTTCAGGTAAAGTCTGCATGAATTTTTTTTAAATTTGACACTTAAAATAGAAGAACTGTAAATTTAACAGGAAAATCTAGTTAATTTGACATGACTCAATGTTTCATGGCCTGTATATTTAATATGGAAATCTAGTTAATTTAACATGATTCAATATCGTATCAACCCTGTATCCTGTATATAGTATGTTTTGAATCCATACTTCTAGGTCCCATCTCTAACGCTGCTCAATTCGTTTTGAACTGGGAACCTCTAACACACACAGAAAGCACGCATCCCCAGCCGCAGCCACTTCGCTGCATAAGAAACCGGTTCCAAATATCAGTAACTTGAAACTGATTTTGCTTCGATGACTTGTGTGTGTGTTTCAACACTGGTAGAGTGCTACTTTAACAGGAGGCCTGGTAAAATACAAATCATTTTATTTGGATGGCCTGTGTGCGTGTGCTTTAACACTGGTGTCAAGTTGAAATTAACTAACTGAGTGCTTCTTTAACATGTGCCCAAGTTAAATTAAACAGGTTCAAATTGTAAAACTAGCAAAATAAAATGTTTATACACCCCGATTAACGGTTAAATAGAAATTCATTACATTCAGTGTTTAAAAAACATGACTTTGGTTAGATTTAACACTATATTCTTTTGAAAATTTCTTATCTACAAGAATTCAGTGTTGAAATAACAGTTTATCTTCTTAAATCAGCTTGAGTATAGTAATAAAGGCCACCAGGTTGATTTTACATTGAATGTAAGGTTATTAAAATCAGATAATTTTCTGAAATGTCCGTAACATTATATAGGATTGTGCACCATGTGAATTAAGCAAGGCCCAGGTTAATTATATACATGACGTTTTTCGCTGAGTGTTATAGCCATTTCACACAAAACACAAGACACAATATCACATATTTCACTTTTTCTCTCTTTTTTGTAAAATTAAAAAGGACTGCGACCGAATACACTTCACTCATATATTAAATCTCTTTTTCCTATCTTCTCTCTTTTATGGATAAAGTGTTATACGGGAGAGAAAAAAAGAGCAATTAAGCGTGATTTTGAATAGAGCAAATTAGATTTTGAAAAGATTTTGTAGTAATCTAATAAACAACGAAATCTTAAAATTGTTGATTTAAATATGATTTTGGGATTTTGGCTTGAAAACTAGATTTAGATTCAGTGTGAAAATGCTAATACTAACATACTTAAGGTGGCACTTAAGGCCGGGGTGGACCAGGGCGGTGGAGGTCCTTCTCCACTTGCGTGTACAAACTGTTACGCTATTCTCCTCTACTGCGCTGTTCCACAGGGTTGAATTCAAAGACTTTCCGGGCCGAAGGATTGATACCCATCCGCTATAAGTGACCCAGCCACCTTGGTCATTGTTGTATCTTTTTCTCCCTTCCCCATCTTTACAGACGGGACCAAAAATCACCCGGAGAATTTTCTCTCTCAAAACAGCCTAATGCGTTCTCATCCAGCGTTTAAAGTGTCCATGCCTCTACATCAGGACCAGGATGATGAGCGTTTTAGGCTACGGTTGCAGTGGAGGCTTATTCTGACGAGCTTTTGTTTTGACGAACAATTTTTCTGACGAACAATTTTCTGACATATTCGTCAGAGCTGTTTGTCCGAACTGTTCGTCAGAGCTGTGCATCGGAATTTGTTCGTCAGAACTGTTGGTCAGAACTGGTCGTCAGAATGCTGCAGAAAAACTCAAACTGATTTGAACGATCGATCGTTCTGACAAACTCGTGCGGCTTCGGATGAACAAAATGCTTGCACTGTAACTGGTCTCATAAAATCATATAGTTTTGTTTCTTCTGACGAATACGTCAGAAAAATTGTTGTTCGTCAGAATACGCATCAACTGTTTCCACAAACTTCTGAAAAATACGTCAGAACGATTGTTACGGAAACACTGTAACCACTTCTTCTGACGAGCAGCTCTGACAGATACGTCAGAACGGATGTTCGTTTGATACGCATCCATTGTAACCGTAGCCTTGTACGGGGATAGTTAAGTTGCTCGAGAGAGCTTTGCTTCTAAATTGTCTTCTTAGTCCAAAGAAATAGCGATTGGCTAGAGTAATTTTTCGTTTGATCTCAGCACTGGTATCGTTCGCTGAGTTGGTAATGGAGCCTATGAGTCTGGAGCCTGGAGTCTCTGACTTTCTATATAGTGGCGTTCTGACCAAAACTTCGGTGTTGGGTATTCATTTTTGTTGACACCTATATTTGGTCTTGCCTTCATTCACCGTTAAACCCATATTCTTGGCTTCCTTCTCAATACTCACGAACGCACCACAGACATCACGATTTGTCCGTCCGATTACGTCAATATGGTCAGCGTAAGCGAATAATTGCATAACGGAAAGGTAGTGCCTCTAGAGTTGACGTGAGAGTTTTGCACTATTCTTTCAAGAACAATGTTAAAGAAGTCACATGACAGCGTGTCGCCTTGTCTAAGACTTTTTTGACATTAAAGGTATTGGTGAGGTCTTTGCTGACCATGATGGAGCGGTGTGCAATCTTCATCGTTATTATGCACAAACGGACGAGTTTGAGAAGGATGCCAAAACTTGCTCTATATAGCTCGTCTCTATAAATGCTAATACATACGTGGCCTTGAAATCAATGAAAAGGTGGACGAAATAGTTGACCTACGTCGGTCGTCCAAGTTGAATGGTGCAATCTGCATGGTGGCGGAATTCGGTTCGTCATCACGGTTATATCTACAATTTGCAGAAATGATTTTTCCATATCCTCAGCACCGACTGCTATTCTACCACGATGTTCCCCTGATCATCCTTGCAGGCTTCAGTTCAGGCCTTGTAACCGTGCAGGTTCTTTTTACTTTTTGGTAAAACTTCCGAACTTTATTCCTGATGCTATGGCATACCTACCTCTATGTTCTTAGAAGCTTGTGTTCCTCTCTCCTCTTCTGCTCGTAGAGCTCACGAGTAGACTGATCCTGTTATGCAGCGCCGCTTTGTATGCCTGTTGTTTGGCAGCATGTACTTGCTAGCATTCTTCATCGAACCAGGGGTTTCACTCTGGTGGTCGTCCGAGGCCCAGCACGTCAGAGACGGCATCTCCGATGGCTTCCTGGCAATTCTTCCACTGGTTCTTGATACTTGCACTTGGTGGCATAGGACTATTTTAGAGGGTGCGAGATACGCGATCGGAAAAGAACCTGGCAATTTCTTGCGACTGTAGCCGACGTTGAACTTCCTCACAGTATTCCCCTGTTTTAGCTTTGATCTGGATATCCGTAGCATTACCTTGGCTGCGACAAGGTGGTGGTCCGAGTTAAATTTGGCTCCTCGTAAAATTCGGATATCTTTGATACTGGTGGAGTGCCTTTCCTCGATCGCAGTGCGGTCAATCTGGTTGGTGGTTGATTGACCAAGAATTTGCCATGTCCCTTTGTGTATATCAAGATGCGGGAACTGCGTACCACAACGTTTCGCCCCGTCGTCATTATCGGAGCATTATCGGAGCTGGTGTCGTGCAGGCCATATCTTCCGGTTGTGCCACCAAAGATATTTTATATAAACTACTTCCAAACTACTTCCCCCCCTACTTAAAACGAACAAATTTGAAAAATTCATTTAAATCGTTGTAGCCGTTTCCGAGAACTCAATTACAAGCATCGTTTGCTTTAAGTTTACATAGAAATAATTAAAATTTGATTAAAGTAGCAACAAGTCCCGACACCTAACTAGACCACCGAGACTCTTGGTAAATTTCGGTCAAAAAATGCGGTATAGTCTTACTTGCTTTGGAACTGGTATTGTCTCGGTCTCGTCTCTATAAAGAGAAAATAAATTCCTTTTGATGAACGGCTTTTCTGAGTATTTTTGTGTTTTAGGTAAATTTAAAATATCCTTTTGAAGTCAAGTTATAAATAGCGTGTTTTCAAAATTAATCTGCTGATGCAACCATTTTAAATGTCTGCCTCATCATAATAAAATCCCCATGCATCCCTACTTCACCATCATAACCGCCAGGAAATGTCCTTAATTTTTTGCCGGTTGTTTAACATGCATATACTTTGACTTGTCACCAGGAATACAACGTTGGAGTTGCTTCGAATAACGGCAACAACAAAAATATGAGAATCATGTAAAGTTAATGAATTTCAAGTCCAACAACCAACGCTATATAAGAGATGAATGAACAATTTTTTTGTTTGCCTCATCTTCAAGGATATTTAAATCCCCGCTGTGATAAAATCTTTGAATGAAAAGTGATGTGGTGATAAAAATGATGAAGTGCGGTGTAAGTAGACTTAAAGTATATCGATTACAATCAGTTGCCCATTTGTGTTCGTTTTGCGAGATTTTCACTTTGTGATACAAAAGACACATCAGATAGATATACCTACCCAAAACTTCAGACATTATAATTCAAAAGGGAGACTTTGTTGAATGGAAAATGTATACAATTTTGTGAGCGGTTGCATGAAAATCACCACTAACCAACACATGCTTTTGGTCTTAAAGAGAATATATTTGTTAAAGTGTATGTATATCCTTAAGCCATCAGAATATGAAGTCAGATGATGTTAGACAATGAAATATTATACAATTTTGATGGACGGACGCTTTTGTTATGTTTTTCAATGGGTACATAATTGATGCACTCAAGTGGAAGTAATTAAAATCAGATTATATTAATTAGCACGCACAAAAAGCTTTATACGGATTATAAAGGATTTAATGGAACACAAAAATATTTTCAACTTGTTTATAATTTTTAGAAGATATTTCAATTTATGGTTGGAAAAAGCTTTTCTTGGCCAATCAGGTATCTGTTTTTTTTTGTTTAAGAAAATACTTATTAGCTCTAAATTTGAATGCAGTTGTTCTGTTACAATTTATATAATGATTAATATGTACTTCATTCTTCCTTCTGGCTCTTAAGAAATCACAAATCAGCCTATATAGAAAATTTTATCCATAAATGAATTTGAATTTATGTCTTCCTTTGTGTATACTATTCGACTAGGGCAATGACATTTTTATTAATATGTGCTTGGCAATAAACACCAAAAAACTGGCTTCTCTCATGAATTATTCAAAAGACGAAATGATTTTTTGCTGTATAATATGGCATTCTTTTTATAATGCTTATTGTTATTTATAACAATAAATATAAGTTGAGGATATTCAGTACGAATATCTGATGTAGAAAGAGGATATTATACTACTAACTACTTGGTAACAGAGGAGAGTAATGAAGTGCTACCACCAACCTTCAACTACGTATTAAAGTTTTGTTTTGGACTGAAAAAATGGTTCCATTTTTGGAAAGAAGATATTTTAGTAAATTTTAGTCCAAAATAGATCTTTTCATTTAAACTAAAATTAATTTAGAGTTAATCTTTTTTCATTTTTTCAGAAAAATTAATCCAACTGAAAAAACTATGGAGGCATTTCAATTTATTTTTTCAAAAAATAATTTATTTTCAATTAAAATTAATCAAACCAAAACCAAAACTATACAGTTTTCCTGTATAAATTCCTCCAAATGCTTTATTACCACTTTACAAATACACTAGTCAAACAAAAAAAGGAACAAAAGATTTACCGAAAGACCACAAAAAACTATTTTTAATCCTTTTTTTAAACTAACGGTGAAGAGTAAAAAAAATCTCTACAATTTAAAAAATCTTGTAGAAAAAATATTAAAATTTCCTAAACTGTCCTTGAATTTTGTATGGCGTCATTATTTGTTGAGATGTAAACCAAAAAGTATCTTTTTTCATTAAATTTCATGAACAAAAAAATCTGTACAGCAACCATTACATTTGATTGATTTAAAAAAAATATCCAAACAAATGATTACCTTCAAAAAATTAATTTTTTGTTTCGTGATATTTCTTGCAATAACGTTATAACGGTACTCTAAGAACAATTTTTTGCAAACAAAATAAGGAATATAGAGGATAGAGAATACCTACTTTTCGTTTCAACTCCAATACGACCGCTCATCACAAAGATACAGCTCTTCAAAAATCACTAAAAAATTGAACAAAATCTTGTTACTTTAATTTTTTTGACTAGTGTACTTAAGTTAATAATTATTTTTATTTTCAATTTTCTCAAAAGCTACAAAACATATAAGCAAATGGTTCTTAGCGGTCGATTATGAATTGATTACAGCATTGTATACTAAAACAAAAATTTTACTTAATGCCGGGAGTTAAAAAAAAACAAATTGGTTAAGCACGAAAAAAAAAAAACAAAAATATTAACGATAATATCAATTTACCAAAGATGAAGTTTTTTTTAATAGTAAAAGTATCTAAAAATATTTAAAAATTAACAGTCGAAAATTGACCATGTCGTATTTTCAGAATAAATGTTTTAAGATTTTTTAAGATTTTGTTCACTATGATTATGACCCTCTGTAATAATTATGTTGTCTGACGTCATAAGATAATGATTAAATACAAAAACTCAAAACTTTAAATAGTGAGCATTAGCTATCAATTTTTTTAAGTCAAAATTACCTTAAAATTCATTGCATTAAAAAAGCCTTATATGCTAAAACCTGCGTGTACCTATTTTGAAAATGAAAGCTCCAAAATTAAAACGTTTTTTTGTTATTTAATTATATTATTTATTATTATTATTTATTTATTTATATAAACTTAAAATATATACATAAAAGTTTTGGCAGAGAATGTCCCATACATACAAAAATAAATAAAATAAAATATAATTTTTTTAATTAATTTGTTGCAGGACAAAATAAGCGTCTTCGTCAGCTAAATTGAATTCATCGATGGACGTAAAAGTAGACACGATTTCCTTATTAGAAATAAATATAAATAAATTGGGTGGCACAACAGCTCGTGGAGAACCAGGGCCTAGTGACTTACAACTCTCAACCATTCATGTATGCGTGTTATTGACAGGAATGGAGGGGACCTACAATTTTATGCCGAGTCCGAACGGCTAGAAGAGAAGCACTTTTTCATGACAAGAATACTCTTGGAGGACTTGTCAGTTCCTCGCAAGAGGCAGTACCTCGGATAAAACATTTCTGTTTTTAGGTGGCATGGCTGGGAATCGAACCCACACCTTCGGCATGACAGTCCTACGCACTAACCATCATGCCACGAGGTACTACTACTCCTTATTAGAAACTTAAGTGGAAAACAAAAATAATTTTGAACTATAGAACTCAACGGTTTGTTTTTACTTTTTGTTAATATGTACAATGTACTTTCAATGTTTTGTAGTGATTAGTGAAACACAGTCGACTCCAACTAAGTCGAACTCCCTTTAGTCGAATTGCCCTCTTACTCGAATTTTGTCGACATATTTTTGCATAACCCTCAATTTTCTATACAAAAACAATCCTCTTAGTTAAACTCCTTCTAAGTCGAAATTCGTACGTAAATAACAAAGCGCACTTATTAAGATGAATGCTTTACATCTTTAGATAGTTTGAAGTCATCGCTTTAATGTCAGGAAAAATTTGTAGGTCAAATTTCAAGAATCTACTGATTACACTAGTTTACAAAATTTTGGATCATGGTAGGGTCCTTAGAAAAAATATATTTCTAGACTAATTTTGGGTCACTGAACACGAAAATCAAAATTATTTTTTTTTCCAAAGAAGCGTTTTCGAGATATGTGCAAAAATCATTTTTTCAGCTATTTATTCAGATATTCCCATAAATCTCGCTAACGGCATAGTTAATTTACATAAAATGTGTATTTTCTGAATGATGTGATGTGTCTCCTTCCGACGATGTACTGCTTGTATAAGTCAGACTGAAATTTTATAAGTTACAGGCATTCAAAGTTTCAAAAACGAGTATTTTTGAAAAATTTCTAGTTTTTGGTTGCTCCATATGGATAGAAAAAAAAATGTTTTAAATAATTTTAAGGACTCAAGTGAAAAACAATCTTTTTAACAAAGATTTGAGCTAAAGTTTTTCAAAATCGGACGATAAATGTAGAAGTTATTGAATAATATAATTATAATTATAATTAATACAATTTATTAGCAAGGTATTTTGTATTTTGTCACGTGCCCGACACTACAACAACCAAGGATCTTAGCTTCATTTATTCTTAGTTTATTTTAGCTAAGTTCGAACAAGTAATATAAAAAAAGCATATTCTACAAAATAATAATTGACTAAATATTTACTGAACAAATACTCCAGCCGATACAGACTTTTTTTTAACAAAAGATTGGGCAAGCAATTTTGTTCTTCATTTCGTTAAAGTACCATACAGAAAGCTAAAGTTCAAATTTTTGACCATCAACCCCTTGCAGGGTTGCCACTTTATTGATTTAAAGAGTGAATTCGTTTTTCGAATAATATCGGTATCTAGTTTCAAATTTATCGAAAAATAAAAATGCATTCCTAATAAAAAGAGTATGTTCTACAGATTTTAATATGGTAATTTTTTCAAATTTTGGGTATTTAACGAGTTATAACCAAGTATAAGCCTCTTGAGAGGAACTGACAAATCCTCCAAGAGTACACTTGTCATGAAAAAGTGCTTCTCATTTAGCCGTTCGGATTCGGCAAAAAACTGTAGGTCCCCTCCATTCCTGCCAACAAACACGCACACAAGAATGGTTGTGAGTTGTAAGTCACTAGGCCCTGGTTCTCCACGAACTGTTGCGCCACCCAATTTATTTATTTATTTTATAAGCAAACAAAAATGGAGTTCACACTTTTTAATCAAATATTGCCGGTTGCCACTATCTTCAATTAAGGAATGATCTCGTTTTTCACAAAATAAATCCGTATTTTAAGTTCTATCAAAATCATATGCATTCCTGACAAGAAGAACAAATTTGTTATGTGGTATTTTTTCATGTTTTGTGTATTTAATGAGCTATTACCAAAAAAATTCAGAGCATGTAGGTGAGAAGTAGACAAGAAAGTACAGTCGACTCCCTCTAAGTCGAATTTTCACGGGATAGTTTTGCAAAAATTCAAGTTAGAGAGAAATATTATATGGTTTCAAATCAAAATAAGGGCGAAAAAGTTCGAGCTAGAGGGAAACTCGTCTTATAGGGAGTTCGACTTAGAGGGAGCCGACTGTAATCCTATCGGAGGAGTGTAATATCTCCCACTGCTTGGTCGGGAGGGGTAATTTAATTAAATAATTGCATAAAATAGAAAAATGAGAATAATTAAAAAACAACGGCAACATTTGCAGTAATGTATTGTAGCTTTTTGGAAAGCCAGAAGTCCATTTTAAAGCTGACCATAAAATAAAATTCATTGAATAAACAATTTCAAAATATGTTTTCAAACCTACAATTAAAAAAAATATATAATTTTTCTTCAAAATGTTGAGTTTGAAACAGTTTTTTGCCAAAAACTTATTATAATATAAAAACAAAACGTAAGAATGGACTTCTGGCTTTTCAAAAGGTACAAAGCATTACTGTAAGTATTACCGTTGTTTTTTAATTAATTTTTTTTCTATTTTATGCAAATATTTTATTAAACTGCCCGTTCAAGCGGTGGAGATATTACCCCCTCCTATAAAATTTTTTTCTTGTCTAGTTTCCACCTACATGCTCTGATTTTTTTTGGCGGATCTTACGCGAATTTTCTAGTACCTATGCAAAAAAAAGGAAATTTAATTTACCCCTACAGCGACTATAGGGGATGAAAATAAAAAATCTGAACAAATTCGAGAATTTTTTTTTCTTCATTCCTCCAGGATGACCTTGTTTTTTAACGACCACCCTAACGTACATATAGTTATAAGAATTATAAAAAATAAAATCGAGAAAATTATAGAATGCACTTTTAAAAATGTATTTTTTTTTTGTAAAATTGAGTACCTAGTTCCAAAATAAGAAATATGTATTCAAATTTAGCCAAAATATCTTATTATTTCTAAAAAAGATTTGAAAAATTGATGAGGCCCGTTCAAAACTTTTCTATATATTCAATAAAGGGTGTTACTGCCCCCCATGAAATTCGATAGTTTCTAAACACAAAATATATTTTATTGATTTGTTTCACAAATAAAAATATTTTATTTCCTTTTTTCTCAGGAATACAAATCGTTACCGTTCAATTGAAAATTTCCTAAATCATTTTTTTGAAACCGAAAAATCTCTCGTAGGAACATTATATTTAGAAAAAAATATTAACATTTTAGATATGTAAAAGGTCTCTTAATCTTTTGTTGGTCTATTAAAAAAGTAAAAAATTTCTTTAAATCAAACATTTTCGAATTCTGGTCAGTAAAAATCAATAAAAAGTACATTATGTCTCAAAATAAAATGAAAGAGAGTTAGGGAGTATTCATTGAATGACGACAAAATAATATACAAACTATCTGCATAAATAGATGCAAACATTTCATACAAAATTACTGCAAAGCTTTGGTGACTGAGCTTTTCCTCACAAGAAAATAATAATAAAATAAATAACTTAAAAATAATTTATATTTAAAATTTATTTCTAAGGACCCTTTCCCTGACTACGCATTTGTGTATGATATTTATTATTTGTGCTACAGACATGAAACCATTTTGGAAAGCATCAACAACAACAACAGAAATGCAGGTTTACAATTTTTATCTGCGAATAAAGGGAAATTATTCACAACTTTTGATATAAATTCTTTTTGATTTACAATTCGCGTATATTCTTATTCTAGTAAAACTATAAAAATATAATTGTGTTCATAGAAAATTAACTAGTTAAAATGTTTTCTTTTATGGGAAGTACTTTGAATATAAAAATAAAAACATATCTATTCCCTGCTAGGTGCCGTGACTCCATCCGTCCTTACTACTTATACTTTATTAATAATAATATGTAATTGTCAAATACAACCGACATTTAAAGTGTCATCCTTTTTGCAATAACATAGTTATATGGCTTTTACTAAAAAAAAATACACTGTGGCGTATGCGTACTATTATCAATACTTTGAAATAGTAGTCCAGTAAATAGAGATATTTTACCCTACAAAAGGTCGGGTAATTCTACATTTTGATATGTTATATGGTATGGTTGATAGATGAAAATTCCTAATTTCCACAACCACGCCCCCTCCACCCCCTTCAAAATCCGGAAAAAACTACAAAAAATCGGCTCTTTTTTCAGTTTTTTTTTATAACTACTTTCCGATATATTTTTACGGAAAAAAGTATATGGAACATTTGTAGACAATAGAATTTCCTACAAATATGATTCAAAAGTATTTTTGTACAACCACTACAAGCGGCGCTATGGGGCTCCCAAAAAAGGCTAAAATTTCGTATTTTGTAAGATTTTCAGTTTCTTCCCTCTTTACAGCACAAAAACTCCTTAACCGTCAAGTTTAGGGCAAAACTTTTTACAATAAATCTTGTAGATAATTTAATTGGCTACCAATTTTATGTGACTACAGTCGACGCCCTCTAAGTCAAACTCCCCCTAAGTCGAATTTCCCTCAACAAAAATTTCTTCACCATGTTTGTTGTACGAGTATACTCTTCTCAAATTTCCAAACTTATTTATTTCTCTCAAAATTGAATTTTTGTAACACTCTCTCCAACTCGAAATAATTTTGATATCCCGTGAGAGTTCAACTTAGAGGGTGTTGACTGTATTTTCATTTTGTGACCAATACAATCGGTTAATTTATGCAACTTTTGTCCACGATGCTTGTTTACGGAGCAAGTCTTGTCATCCATCTTACTCATTGGAATGTAGGTAGTTATGATAAAGGACATTAAAACGAAAAAAGATCAAAAATCTTAACCCTGAGGAAAGTTCTGAAAATGACCAATGAACTTCAAGTCGAGACACAAAGTTTCTGCATTGGCTTCAAGGCCGCTTATGGAAGCATATTCACCGTCAATAGCTGTATAACGGCGATAACTGAACTCAAGATCTCGAGAAAAAAGATCCAGCTGTATCTTGTGACATTATAAAACACAAGGTGCAATATGCCAAATGCAATGTGCAACTAGAGAATAGCTTCTCCGAACTTTTCAAAGCATGTACAGTGCACTCGTCGAGGAAATGCGATAGCATTTTTATCTTTTTTAATGTCCTTCTGGAACAGATAGTGAATAGAGCAGCAGTTAACACAGAATACCCTATCTTGTGTTCCATTATGTCTTTATAGAGTTCTTCAAAGTGATTGAAGAATAGGTGAAATATGTTGGTTTTGAAGTAAACGAGTAAAAGTCCAACTAACTGCTGTCAAGACATCACTTTTATTAGCAGCAGCTTCGAGGTAGTTTGAAATTTCAATTACCTTGGAGTCAATACTCGTACTCCACGGATGACACCTATGTGTATATTCAACAAAAAAATACTTTTGGAAGCCACTGCTATTAATCAATTTGTCAAACAATTAGGTTCAACTCTTATGCTATGTTCCCACCAAAACGAAATCCGAGATTTCAGCTAGAAAATTTTAATATTTCAAATTGTTGGAGCAGAATTTCATTGAGATTTCGTTGAAATCCCGAGTTTTTATTGAGATTTCGTTGAAATTTCTATGAATCCTTATTCCAGCGGCTCAAAAAATCAAAAGTTTTCAACCGAAATCTCGGATTTCATTTTGGTGGGAACATAGCATTACGCTCAAGACACTCCTACTCTCGGTAAGATGGAAATTAGAAACGAAAACTGATACTGGGCTCTTTCGCAAGTAATACTTGTATTATTCGACGGATTTTTGGAGGAGAAGGCACAAACGTGAGCTCAATGGCAATGTAGTCCAAAAAGTTAAAATACGTCGACTTGGATAAGCTAGATTGTGCGAATGGGAAGCAATGCTCCAGCCTTTTGAGTTTCTGAATCCCAAGTTGAAGGCAATAAAGAAGATGAACCTCTGGTTTAGAGGGTAAGCCATCACCAGATCACTTGTGGTTTTGGCCCTTCATATCGGTCATCTGAACAACACCCGAATTTTTATATTTTTTTCTGAAAATATTATGTTTTAAAAAAGTGGGAGCGGCAGTGGGTGGAAATTAATTGTATTGGTTTTTCATTTCGTCAGTTATCATGTCTATAAATTTCATCAAGACCAGTACCTATACTGCCGTCATAAGGAAAAAGAGTGTATCTCCATTTTAATAGTTTTGAGATTGATTTTAATGGTTTTGATTTTCTCGCCTTCAAACTGAATAATAAACTGAATATTTTAAAGAACGATTTCTTATAAGACAAAATGATGTTTTTTTACTATGCGTAATTATAGTAACTAGTATCGCCCCGTGGTCGAAATTCGACCTTTCTCTATTAATGTTTTAATGGCAACATATGAATATAAAAATAAGATTCTGTCAGAGCGATTGGCTATACCTTTCAAATAAAAAAAAAATTATGAAAATACGATGCCATTAAGTCAGTTAAAAAGGGAGATATAGAAAAGTGTTTACGTATTAATATATAGATTTTGGTGATGACTTAGAAAATTGAACTTTCGACTTTTAATATAGGCACATAAGCAACTTGCTTGAAACCTGAATTCAAATTTGCGTTCGTGACTTTTTTCCATTTGCAGTTGGAAACATGAATTTTTAAGTTTACACAACCATAATATTATACTATTTAATGGTTCCAATTTTGGCACTAACTCAATTTGGAATTTTGCGCGTACGCCCTTTTTTCTTAGGACGACAGTATAAAGGTTTAATTTTTATGGAATTTTGGGAATAAAACAGCGGGTTCATAATATTGTGATGCCTATTAAAGTTTTCTGACTCTCCTATGTATGCTTCAATCGATTCTGGTGGTTAGACAAATTGGTAATAAAATTTCTACGGGACTCCCGTACACTGTATAAAACAGACAGAAAAGAAAGTGAGTATATAAAAATGTTTGAATAAAAAGACTCTCTCAAAACTCACCCGATTCCCGATTGTATTGGTGACAAAATGAATATACAGACGACTCCCTCTAAGTTGAACTCTCATGGGATATCAAAATTATTTCGAGTTGAAGAGAGTTTTGCAAAAATTCGATTTAGAGAGAAATAAATAATAGCCCATTGAAGAGACCTTTTAAAAAGGAACAATTACGTCCAAGGGTTTTTATTATTGAATATGTTTGCTTGGCCCATAAGCATGCTTAAAACCGAAAATGCTACTAAATTCATGCGTTTCTGAGAGAATGGTCACACTGGCCACTTTTCAATATTTTTGGTATAGCTCGAAAACTAAGCCGAATTTGACAATTTTACATTTAATCCTTTTTGTCCAAAATTAAATTTTCTATCGAAATGGATAGCTTAAAAAATTTCTCAAAATTTAAGAAGGAAAAGTAAACAAAAACCAACATAAAAATCGAAAAATCAAAGATATTTAATTTTTTTTTTCTAAATTGCGCATAACTTTTATAAGAGCAAAGATACTCTCTAGACATGCATGAACAAAGTAAACTAGAGACTTAAGGCCTTAATACGACATGTTAAAAAAGCCATATTATTTGAAAATTGACAGAGATATAGCCATTCAAACTTTACCATTTCTTATCATTTTTCGCAGTTTTTGCCCGAAAGCCAATTTTTAAGTACTTTATGACAAATTTAACGTTCCTAGTACCTATTACCAAATCTTATGTTAATCGGACCAGCCGTTCGGTCTGTAGGTCTGAAAGCATTTAAAAACAGCCGAAAAATGAAATTGCGAATTTGCATACTTTTTAAAAAAAAATTCTCTATAGTTGTAATGTCATATTATGTCAAAATTTTGATTTCGAACACTTTACGAAAGTGAAATTTACCATATTCTACCAAAAAAGGAACTTTCGGGCCAAAACTGCGAAAAATTATAAGAAATGATAAGGATTGAATGGGAATATCTCTGTCAAATTTTGGACAAATATTCATTTTTGAACATGCCATATTAAAGCCTTTAGTCTCTACTTTATTTTGTCCCTGCATGTCTTGAGCCTATCTTTGCTTCAAAAACAGTTATGCACAATTTATTATACAATTTAAATATCCTTGATTTTTTTATTTTTTTTTAGGTTGATTTTTGTAAACTTTTCCTGCTTAAATTTTTTTGTAAAACTTTTTGAACTATCCATTCCAATAGAAAATTTAATTTTGAACAAAAAGTATTAAATGTAAAATTGTCAAATTCGGCATAGTTTTCGAGTTATACCAAAAATACTGAAAAGTGGCCAGTGTGACCATATTCTCTCAGAAACGCATGGGTGAATTTAGTAGCATTTTCAATTTTAAGCATGCTTATGGGCCAAACAAAAATATTCAATAGTAAAAACCCTTGCACGTAATCGTTCCTTTATACCCCTCATTTTCCAGTCTATTCAATAGGCTATAAGTTTGGAAATTTGAGAGGAGTATACTCGTACAACAAACATGGTGAACAAATTTTTGTTAGAGGGAAATTCGACTTAGGGGGAGTTCGACTTAGAGGGCGTTGACTGTAGTCACATGAAATCGGTAGCCAATAAAATTATCTACATACAAGATTGATTATGAAAAATGTTGCCCTAAACTTGACGGTTAAGGATTTATTGTGCTGTAAAGAGGGAAGAAACTGAAAATCTTACAAAATACGAAATTTTAGCTTTTTTGGGAGCCCAATAGCGCCGTTTGTGGTGGTTGTACAAAAATACTTTTAAATCATATTTGTAGGAAATTTTATTGTCTACAAAT
The DNA here is from genome assembly GCA_963921185.1 of Dasysyrphus tricinctus. Taxonomy (NCBI): domain Eukaryota; kingdom Metazoa; phylum Arthropoda; class Insecta; order Diptera; family Syrphidae; genus Dasysyrphus; species Dasysyrphus tricinctus. The sequence continues at coordinate 222,300,194 of OY992531.1, forward strand.
GTTCCATATACTTTTTTTCGTAAAATTATACCGGAAAGAAGTTATAAGCAAAAAACTGAAAAAAAGTGCGATTTTTTGTAGTTTTTCCGGATTCTGAAGGGGGCGGAGGGGGTGCGGTTGTGGAAATTTGAAATTTTCATCTACCAACCATACCATATAACATATCAAAAATTTAGAACTACCCTACCTTTTGTAGAGTACCCCTATTTTTACCTCTATTTACTGGACTATCTATAGTTCTATTATTAAAATTCTCAACCAAGTTATATTTGTCAACAGTTTTCAAAAAAAATACATATGAACATATGTAGTTGTAAATTGCAAAAACAACTTTTTAAATAAATTGAGAGTGTTTGTTTTTCAATATCCATTGCCAATATAATATGGCATTGATATGTTATATCAGAACAGACTTATCTTTCAAAAATGATATAGCACATAGTTGTTAGTGTTGCCATTGCCTTTTTTTTTTCATTTTGAGTATCTTTTTTCAGGAAATCACTACTCCTTCGTGAACGTGAGAATAAAGACCTTAAGACAAAAAATACTTGCATTTTATTGTTCTACAAGAATCCGGTTATTTGTTTGTACAAGATTATGAATCGTAAATTCCCATAAGAAATTATTTGCTGGATATTGGCAACTTTGTAGCTGTACTAAAGACATTTTTTGTAATACATTTAACCTAAATATTCTACAAAAAACTATTTAAGTCATTTTTTTACTCAGATGAACAAGAGAGACGAGATAAACTCTAAAAACCATTTTTTACTCAAAAATTTCGACAGTTTTTCGATGGTGACTTTTTACCTAAAAAAGATTTCAAAAATATTTGTAAGCAAAAGTTTTATAATATATTCTAACCTTCAAAGTCCAACAATAAATGTTGCTCTACGTTGAATAGGAGCCGAGAAAATCGCATTTTAGTCATCCAAAGTTTTTTTTTTAATGGCGAACAACGCATATACCTTCATACTTTTTTGTTAAAACTTTGTGAATTTAAACTCTTCAAGAGGCACTCTTTACGAAATAAAAAATCGTCACATTGTTTTTGTAGGTACAAAAGGTTAATTTGACTGGACTATTGTGTTTTTATATTTCGATAGGCTAAATGAGCTCCAAATGAAGAAACGAAAGTTCTTAAATTTTTTCCAGATTTTTTTTTTTTTGCATACTAGGTGATTTGCGTAAAATCTGTCAAAAAGTTCAAAGCTTTTAAGTTAAAAGTTGGCAAGAAAAAATCCCATGGGATGGGCGTTATAGTTCTCCTTTAAATGTGATTTCTTTTCCTTTATAAAGTGAAAAAGAATTGAAATATTTCTCTGCAGTAAATATTTTATTCGAAACAAATTGTAGCCAAGTCTAAAACAGGTCATAAAATTGAGCTTCACACAAAATATAAGAGAGAAAAAGTATACAAACATAACAACTGTCCTTATTAATTTTATAACAAACATACATAATAAACTATTTGCAAATCTTTAACCTCCGAATAAAATCACAAATAAAGTTTAGTAATTTCAATGTACCCATATCTTCTTGCCTTCACATTTTCCATTAATATCCATCCACACTGTGTAAATCCTCCACAAGCATCTTTACTCAACTCCATTGAGAATCCTAATAATCCCTTTTGAGGACGAGACGTGCCAAACAAATTCGCATTCAGCTTACAATAAAAAGGACTATAAACACAACAAAAAATATTTATTTCTTCCCTTCTTGTTTTTGTGGTGTATTATTTGCTTACACCGAAATATTTAATTGAATTTCTTTTTCCTTTTCGTTGTTTTTTTTTCTAAAAAATTAAAGACACACATTTAAAGGAAGCGTTTTCTCTGATTTTTCATATTATTTTTAAGAAATCCAGAATCAAGAGCAATGAAATTATTAAAATGAAAGTTTTATGTAAATAAGAAAAGCTCATAATCTCCACTTCGTTTTATGGAGTGATGGACCAATAACCCCAAGTACCAAAGCAATAAAAGAGTATGTTTTGAATCAGGAAAAGTGTGTTGTAATGGGATGACATTTTTTCCAAGTGCTACTCCCATGGCGATCATTTCAATTAGCTAAATGCATGTGCACTCCATTTAAATGATTATTTTCTGTGTTTTCTGTGTGAGAAAGTCCATTGACCTAGGCATGTTTTTTTTCTTCAGAAAAACAACAAAAACAGAAGTACCTACTTCTGCTGAAATGAAAAATTCAATCCCATGGCTGGTGGTTTTTGCACAGGGTGTTCTTGAAATGAAAACTCTTTGAGGCGGGTATGCTGCCATGTATGTACATGAATAAGGAGCATTATTTTGTCTTTAAATAGTTGATGGACGGATTGACTTAAAATCAATGTCTGAAAAGATTCTTACAGCAGGATAATAAATGTTATTTAAAAATAGTAGCTTTACATTGGGTTTTGGTAAAATGTCCTTAAAAAAGTCTTAAAATCCCCCATCAGTCTGAAACCAAATTATGCGTATTTAAAAAGTAAAGGGTTACTATTTGTTTGTTCTATTTTAATTTAAGGTCTTATTTTACAACAATCTCATTTAAGTAAAAACTGTCCTCTCGTAAATTATTCCTCAAAATCACATAAATATCATTGGGACATAAATAACAGCCGAACAGCATGAATTCCGCCCACCGCATGTACAACTGCTGATGGGTAGAATATCAGAATGAGAAAATGAAAAGTGCCATATACCCTTCTCGGCCAGGGCCACCCTTAGCTCCTTCACCATTTCTCACAAAAAAAAAAAAAAAAAAAAATAAAACCCTCAGTGAAATGGTGAAATGTACAAATCGCTCTCCAGGGGTTCGTTGGCCGTTTCGGTTTTCAATGAGGAGGATGCTGCTGCTGCTTCTGGATTAAGAATCAATAAACAGCGAAGTTGTCATCGTTTTTCCACTGGTATTTTACTTGTCTTTGAATGTTTTGTAGATACGCAAAATTTGCACTCACAATTCTGAGTCCCCTTGGAGCTTATAAAAGTATTAGGGAGCGACATAAAAGCCCAATAATCCAGTTTAAGATGAAGGCATGGTTTGAGTTCGACGAAATGTTGTAAAACAATACAATGTTTAAGTTGAGAACATTAATAGAGATTACTGGGTATAAGTCCCCGCGAGAAGGTATTCCAATAAATATATACCTAAGAGAAGAAGAAAAACGCTTAGTAAGGATTTTGTGACTAAACAAATTAGAATACCTCAGCATCAGCTATAAGTCTGTTGAAAAAAGGATTTTCGTTTGAAATATTACGTGAAACTTTATTTTAGCAAGGGATGCTGCCGTGGTATGGGTAATGTTGGGTCTATTTCTGTGTTTGCATTCGTAAGTCGTAAGACCAATTTAAACAATTTCAATGCTAATGAGAGACTATGTTAAGAGAATTATTATATAAAGTTTAGACACTTTCGACGGGGTTTTTAAAGTAACTGTAAGTAAAAGAATAGTGTTACCTACCGTCAGACATAATTCGATTGAACTCGAAATTAATACTGAGTCCGAATTTTCAGATAACATGCTGTGTTGTGTGCATTTTAAAACAAAATTTGTTTTTGGGCTCAATTTGATGTTTCTAGAAGATATAAAATCATCAGGGCACATTGATACTCGTAGTATTCTCCGGAATCTCGGATTGTCAAGCTATGTATGTACCAAGAAAAGAAGACCATACGCAGTGCGAAAACTGGAAATGAATTTACGTGCTGCCTGCCATAGCCAAAGTAATTGCAAAAATCTTCCTGGAGCGAATAAAAGACCACTTCAAACAGAGGCTTGACGTCAAACAAGCAGTATTCCGCACTGGATTCTTCAGTGAGGACCACATCAATACCTTGTGGATCATCATCAAACAGTGCATTGAATATCGATCACCACTTCGCCTCCTTCAAAAAGACTTCAAAAAGGCATTCGACAGTGTCAATAGAGAATTTGTCTGACTTGTTGTGCGCAGAAGGAGCATTCCAAATAAAATGATTACTATTTTAGGCTTAATATATGATGGAAAGGTCACGTTCTGCATAAAGGAAGGTTGTCAGAGGAGTTTGAAATCCAAAGTGGGATTAAACAAGGTTGTATAGTGTCACCAATACTGTTCTTGTTGGTGATAAGTGATGTATTGCAGGCAGCTTTGTCGACTGTAAATGGAGGAATTCAGGAGAATATGCAATTACACCTCAAACACATGATCTATGCGGACAACGTACATATGCTTACTCTCTCATAGGTATACGTGGAACGGTAGAGTGAAGAGCTAAAATCGTTGGGCTTAAGATCAGAAAGAAAAAAAAATAAAGGATCAGCCTTGGAACTTCCTCATCTACCCAAGTGGATATTTCTGGACAAACCAGTAGAGAAGGTAGATTTTACAATGTCTTGGGAGTATTTTTTCTACTGATAGCGAGACCAAACTAAATTATTATCAGCTGAATCGGGCAATCAAAGGCTGTGTTTTTAATGCTGTTCAAAATATGGAGAACCAACTCTTATAATCCAAAAAACCAAACTAAGACTGATCCGCTCCAATAGACAGAATTGGAACTCTGAGATATTCGTTACTCTTGGACTTGCTTAGGAAGAGCCAATGCCTGATCATCAGAAGTGTGCTGCCGCAATGACCTCCACGAGGTTGCACCTGGGCAACGTGTCGGGGAAGTATGAAGTAGAGTTTGTTAGTGTCAATGAGGTAATTACCCATAGATCATGACGAATTTATTCACAAGACTGATAACTACGATGCGCCTGAGACAACTGACATACATGTTCTTCATATGGAACCGATGCGGCGAAACACATTAGGCTAAATAGGTTTAATTAGCAGAACTGACACCCCCTACCCTTGGTAGTGGATCTAAAAATTCTTCTTTTGTTGGTGCAATGCTATTATAGGGCTTGTCATAAAGAACCCTTATTGCAATAACATGTGTTTACTCGACGAAGGGACTAAAATCCCTTCAGATGGGAAGACCTCATCGAGAGATAAGGGCCCTTAGCGGTCAGGTGCTTTCGTAAAACCTATTTACATCTTTGTTCCGCTCCAAAATTGAATCTGTGCTTCTTTGGCTGCAACACCCCCCGACACCAGAAAGCAGCATACATTCTTGAATAGATGTCTGCGAAACATCTTGACGATTCTCTGGCCAACCTCCAATGATGAACTTCATGTGAGGGCAGGTCAAGAAACCATGCACTCTATAATACGGAAAGTAAGTGGCAGTGGATTGGACTGTAACGAAGCGTTACACTTTTCACTTTTCTGCCAAACCCCCTTTCAAAATTGATAATTATTTACCGAGCCCTAATGTTATTATTTATCGCAGCGAACCCTGGGTTGATTTAATACCTTCACCCATATAAGGCAACCAGATGCTGTTTGAGCCGAAAACGCATGACGTTGTTGGTAGTTTTTCAACTTTCTTTTAATTCACATTTCCTTGTGCCTGAAATGTTAACATGGCAAGGTTGAATTTCAATACTAATTTGTCTTCTGTTTAGTACCAATTTAGTGCACGGAAAGCAAGAATACCACGCTAATTTAATTAAATTTGGGAACCAAATTTAAATTGGATAGGATAGGAGTTTCGAAAAACTTGTTGGTCTTAAACTTCTACCGCTTCCTTTATCTATCCTTTGCCCCCTTTTATTTCTACACTTTACTTCTTCTAAGTGTATCGTGAATAAAGAACTAACACCTTTCGATTTTTTTTCTAGTCTTTTGCTAGGAGCAGGGCCGTGTCCCAATTATTTCTATGCCTACCCTTCTTCAAAGAGTAACACAGACTAGCACCGATTTTTCTTCTAGTTTGTCGCTAGGAGCAAGAAGGTTATATTTTACCTGTTTCTTTTTGGGCTCCACTTCTTCTAAGTGTGGACAAGATTTAACGACTACAACGATTTTTTCTTCTAGTTTTTTGCTGCGAGCAAAAGACTTCTTCAAAGAGTAACACAGACAAGCTTGTTACGGCAAACAAAGCACCAATTTTTCTTCTAGTTTGCCGCTAGGAGCAAGAAGGTTATATGGAACCTGTTTCTTTCATGCGCTCCTCTTCTTCAAAGTGTAGCGTGGACAAGGCTTAGTCTACAACGATTTTTCTTCTAGTCTCTAGCTAGGAGCAGGGCCGTGTCTCACCAAATATTTCTGTGGCTACACTTCTTCAAAGAGTACCATAGACAATCCTGTCATCGCGGATAGTGCACCGATTTCTCCTCCAGTCTCTTGCTTGAGGCAGGGCTGACCCCACACCCGTATATGAAATACCTTGTTATATTATTGTAGGAATACTTATCAAAGGGCACAGTAGTGTCCAGCCAAGTTCGCGGCACTACCAGGGCCGGACAAGCTATACGTACATGCGGCGCAAATGCACAGGGAGCTGAACCCAATGGGCGCCTTGAGCAAGTATCAAGAAAACCATTAGCACACACAAATATTGATATCCATTCTTATTCTGAATTTAACGATAGATATCAACTATTCCAAAGGTCGATATCTAGCTTCCTATTCAAAATCTTTGCAAAGTGCACGATTTTGTTCGCCTCTTGGGGATACTTCATTAAAAAAAACGCATATTAAAGTCTACACCATGGCAAACGAGTACATGAATTCTTCCACCAATAACCGCTATTGAGGGGTGCTAATGAAGATTGATGTACCTCATGGCATAATGGTTAGTGCGTTGGACTGTTATCCCGAAAGTTTTGGTTTGATTTCCAGCCACAACCATCTAAAAACAGAAATGCATCTTTGCCTCTTGCGAGGAACTGACAGATCCTCCAAGAGTAATAGTATACTTGTCATGAATAAGTGCTTCTCATCTAGCCGTTGAGACTCGTCTAAAAATTGTAGGTCCCCTCCATCAGTAGCGGATCCAGGATTTGGCTGTGGGGGGGGGGGGGGGGGGGCTTGGAGTTCCCTTAGACACATCTTTTTAAAACAAATTCTTAATCATAATATACGAATGCCCTACCGACCCAAATTTTCTTTTCTCAGAAAGTACGCTAGTCGGTAGCTGAATTAAAAAGATTTTGTATAATGCAAAAATTTGTACTTTATAGGAAAATTCTGCAAAATTTTATGATTGGAAATGGAGCATCTAGAATTAGTGAGCTTCTGCTGCTATTTTAAAAAAGACGCTTTAAACAGTTTCTAAACAAAGACACATCGTATAAGAAGGTTGTTAGGATATGTTTTTAGGAACTTTAAATAAGTTAGGTACCTTTCTTTAATTGGAATATTTCTTGTAGAAGGATTTATAAATACTCATCCTACAGTACTTTGTCTAACTTTAGGCAGCCGTATACGTCCGAATAGTTATTGATAAACTTGTATGTTACTGTTCTCCTAAAATTTTTTACTTGGAGTACGGAATTGGTTGTCCAAGATTTGATTAACAAGACTGTCTGTTTTTGACACTAACGTAAGATCTATGCGAAAAATATATGGACAAAATTGAAACAAAAGGGCGTAACGCCAAGGAGGGCAGCTTGATGCGCTTCTGTATCTATTCCATCTAAATGACTTTAGTCTATTTGGATTGTGTTCAACATTCCGATCATTAACTATTTTCAGTGAATTCCCTTCATATTTTTTGGCAATTGAAATCTTACAGTATAACGAAGATTTCAAAAAAAAATTGAGTTAAAATTTTAAAAATATGTTCTGCCCTTCAATTTCTATTTATTTATAGCTATAGGAGTATTTGTTTCATATTAAAACAAAAATGTATATTACACTTTAGAAAAAAAACATTAACCGTTACAGCTGATTTTTACATTTCGAAAACGAGTTCGAAGTGAATTGAAATTCTTTTTCATTTCATTTAATGAATATTGCTCGCGGGAAGAGCTCTCTAATCTTTCGTTAGAGCACAAAGGAAATTACAAGAGGAACTAAGATCAATAACCACTTCGTCTTAAAGCAGTCTTTGAAATCGTCAAAATATCCTTCGGCACACGAAAAGAATCTAATATAAAAACATAAGTTTCGATTTCAAAAACAATAAGGGTATTCATGCAAACGCGTAAAGTCGTCGTTAACGTTGTTAAGCTTTAAACTTCGTAAATATGTCAAATTTTCCATTGTGACAGAATTACGAAGTATTAAACTTTACAACGTTTACGACGGCTTTACGCAGTTGTTTGAATACCTACCCTTAATATTTTGATATTATCATGCAAACTTTACCTATAGCATCCGTCAAATGAGCTGTGGAGTGAATCAGACTGAATTTTGACATTTTTACTATGAGCCAAATGTCAAAATTGAACCTGACTCATTCGTCGGATTCAGTTTTTTGGTTGATTTTTTACACCGGAAGCTGAGTCTGAAAAAATATCAAGAGGAGTTGAAGAAAAAGGTAACATTGATTTATTTGGTCAAACTTAATTTGATCTTTAAGAAAAATCGATACCCAAGGAAATATAGGTAGCAATAATAGCATGAAAGTCAACCTCACTAGTTTCAATATAAGGACTTGGAAAAAAACACAGCATTTAGGTATGCATGCATACTAGCCCCAAACTAGTTATTTTTTTAGTCCGATTCAAAGCTTACATATAAATTGTTAAGCCCCAAGCTCCATTTTTCCCTGTACTTCGGAAAACAACAGCTTTCATGCTAATTTTTTAGCTCTGGCCTATTATTTTTGTCGGATTTCCTTAATACCTGGGAAAAAACACTGCACTGAAAAAATTATTGTACGTAAAATCTATAAACGGCGTTTATAAACCGATTATTCGTTGAATCAATGTACGATTCATGTATTCAATGTACAAATAATAAAAAATAAAAGCGGGAATTAATAAACGTTGGTTATTCTCGTTTATTAAAATCCAAATTCACGTTTTTATTAACGATTCATTGATTCTATTAATTTATACATTGTCCCAATGAACTTTGTTAATAGAAAATTGATAACCGTTTATAAAAATCAATAAACGTTCATTATTTTTTATGAACAGCCATTCATATTTTTTTTTTTTTTCATTTTTAATTAACGATTCACTGATTCTATTAATGTTCATTAAAAAACAATGAAAACCATTTATAAAAATTAATAAACGTTAATAAATTTTCATGAACATCGTTAATAAAAATCTAGTTTTATTTTTTTATTAATCTGTTCATTGTTTTAATGTCGTGTTCATTAAAAAACAATGAAAACCATTTATAAAAATCAATAAACGTTAATAAATTTTTTATGAACATCTGTAATAAAAATCTACTTTTATTTTTAATTAATCTGTTCATTGTTTTAATGACGTGTTCATTAAAAAACAATGAAAACCATTAATTAAAATCAATAAACGTTAATAAATTTTTTATGAACATCCTTAATAAAAATCTACTTTTATTTTTAATTAATCCGTACATTGTTTTAATGACGTGTTCATTAAAAAACAATGAAAACCATTTATAAAAATCAATAAACGTTAATAAATTTTTTATAAACATCGTTAATAAAAATCTGCTTTTATTTTTAATTAATCTGTACATTGTTTTAATGACGTGTTCATTAAAAAACAATGAAAACCATTTATAAAAATCAATAAACGTTAATAAATTTTTTATAAACATCGTTAATAAAAATCTGCTTTTATTTTTAATTAATCTGTTCATTGTTTTAATGACTTGTTCATTAAAAAACAATGAAAACCATTTATAAAAATCAATAAACGTTAATAAATTTTTTATAAACATCGTTAATAAAAATCTACTTTTATTTTTAATTAATCTGTTCATTGTTTTAATGACGTGTTCATTAAAAAACAATGAAAACCATTAATAAAAATCAATAAACGTTAATAAATTTTTTATAAACATCGTTAATAAAAATCTGCTTTTATTTTTAATTAATCTGTTCATTGTTTTAATGACGTATTCATTAAAAAACAATGAAAACCATTTATAAAAATCAATAAACGTTAATAAATTTTTTATGAACATCCTTAATAGAAATCTACTTTTATTTTTAATTAATCTGTTCATTGTTTTAATTACGTGTTCATTAAAAAACAATGAAAACCATTTATAAAAATCAATAAACGTTAATACATTTTTTATGAACATCCTTAATAAAAATCTACTTTTATTTTTAATTAATCTGTTCATTGTTTTAATGACGTGTTCATTAAAAAACAATGAAAACCATTAATAAAAATCAATAAACGTTACTAAATTTTTTATAAACATCGTTAATAAAAATCTACTTTTATTTTTAATTAATCTGTTCATTGTTTCAATGACGTGTTCATTAAAAAACAATGAAAACCATTAATAAAAATCAATAAACGTTAATAAATTTTTTATAAACATCGTTAATAAAAATCTGCTTTTATTTTTAATTAATCTGTTCATTGTTTTAATGACGTGTTCATTAAGAAACAATGAAAACCATTTATAAAAATCAATAAACGTTAATAAATTTTTTATAAACATCGTTAATAAAAATCTGCTTTTATTTTTAATTAATCTTTGCATTGTTTTAATGACGTGTTCATTAAAAAACAATGAAAACCATTAATAAAAATCAATAAACGTTAATAAATTTTTTATAAACATCGTTAATAAAAATCTGCTTTTATTTTTAATTAATCTGTTCATTGTTTTAATGACGTGTTCATTAAAAAACAGTGAAAACCATTTATAAAAATCAATAAACGTTAATAAATTTTTTATAAACATCGTTAATAAAAATCTGCTTTTATTTTTAATTAATCTGTGCATTGTTTTAATGACGTGTTCATTAAAAAACAATGAAAACCATTTATAAAAATCAATAAACGTTAATTATTTTTTTATAAACATCGTTAATAAAAATCTGCTTTTATTTTTAATTAATCTGTTCATTGTTTTAATGACGTGTTCATTAAAAAACAATGAAAACCATTTATAAAAATCAATAAACGTTAATAAATTTTTTATAAACATCGTTAATAAAAATCTGCTTTTATTTTTAATTAATCTGTTCATTGTTTTAATGACGTGTTCATTAAAAAACAGTGAAAACCATTTATAAAAATCAATAAACGTTAATAAATTTTTTATAAACATCGTTAATAAAAATCTGCTTTTATTTTTAATTAATCTGTGCATTGTTTTAATGACGTGTTCATTAAAAAACAATGAAAACCATTTATAAAAATCAATAAACGTTAATAATTTTTTTATAAACATCGTTAATAAAAATCTGCTTTTATTTTAAATTAATCTGTTCATTGTTTTAATGACGTGTTCATTAAAAAACAATGAAAACCATTTATAAAAATCAATAAACGTTAATAAATTTTTTATAAACATCGTTAATAAAAATCTGCTTTTATTTTTAATTAATCTGTTCATTGTTTTAATGACGTGTTCATTAAAAAACAATGAAAACCATTTATAAAAATCAATAAACGTTAATAAATTTTTTATAAACATCGTTAATAAAAATCTGCTTTTATTTTTAATTAATCTGTTCATTGTTTTAATGACGTGTTCATTAAAAAACAATGAAAACCATTTATAAAAATCAATAAACGTTAATAAATTTTTTATAAACATCGTTAATAAAAATCTGCTTTTATTTTTAATTAATCTGTTCATTGTTTTAATGACGTGTTCATTAAAAAACAATGAAAACCATTTATAAAAATCAATAAACGTTAATAAATTTTTTATGAACATCCTTAATAAAAATCTGAAATTCGCATTTCAGACATGATTAGTTATTTGTTTCTATAGCACTCCAATAACCCCTCTGACGGGAAGTTAATAAAAAATAAGCATTACCGAATCCTTAAATATTTCCTGGTATAAATAATATCAACGGGATAGTTGCGATATGTTTTAATCTCTGGGTTACACCACTTTTGCACTCACGGCCACGTTTATTAGTTTGTGGTACTTTGTTTCTATATTGCTTGTATAAGTGAATATGGTGACGCTTAAGGCGATAATAGGCCATTTGGCATCAGAACATATTTCTTATGATTGTTAGTTAATGTTTTATGCTCGTATTTATTAATTAATCTAATATATTATTATCTCTTTTATACTCTCATAATTAAATCCATAAAGGTACAATAGGAGTGAAAAAGTCGCCTTTTATACTCTATGCAATATGCTTTAATGCGTAGGATGAATGAAAACGAAAAGCATTTCTATGATCAAACATGTCGAATTGTTTACACTTTCCGACCACATATTATCAATTATTTACTGTTCAACTGAATTCAAGTGGCAAACATGCCAAATACATAAAGAGTTAAGCTATCTGCAGATAATTAAGTGGATTGTCGGTGTGCTATCGACACTTTATATATAAATGTCAAATGTTTGTCGGTAAGATTTTAATACAAAATGGAATTGATTTAACAATATATTACATTCATATTGAAAAAAGTACACACCAAACAATTTCAATTTTAGGTTCCAACATTATATTTTTCCTAAATTACACCTTTAAGCTTCCGTAATGGATACAATATTGTGAATTTCTCGCATTTGTCTCTTTTTTCTACTCTTTATGTAAGTAGTTCTTTTTATTTTTCAAATCAGATTTTGATCAGGCAAATGAAATACTTACTTATTGATATTATTCCTTTTCTCATACCTATTGTGGGGTGTATCCCTGTTGGTAATTAAATGGCATTTCCTCGAAAATAATTTCAATTTAGTTATTTCCTTACATCACACAGGTAAATTATGTAAAAACCTTGTTCAATTTAGTACTTTAATTTTTTTTAAAGTGTGATCACTGCAACGCGCAAGTTGTAACTAAAAAATGGCGCAAAATTAACCCTTCGTTAAATTTTTAGTAACCATACATTAAAATAATAAACTGTTTATTAAAAATTATGAATGGTTCATTAAATTAATGAATGGTTTATTAAATTTATGAACAGCATTAATAGAAATGCTCTTTCGTCAAGCTTTATCGTTAGTTAATAAGTTAACATATATATTTTAATTAATGGCTATTCATTATCCCAATTAACGTTGATTGATTTTAATAAATGTAATTAATTGTCCTAACGTACAGGTTCATTGAAACAATGAACAGATATTAAATAAAAATATAATTCTCCGTTATCACTACCTGCGTTTTTTTGCATGTCCATATGGAGATTGGCGAAAGACCGAAATCGGGACATTTCAACATTTATATACCTTTTGCCTTGGACTGCCATGAACAATATCAAATGTAACGAGTATACCTTAATTAAGTTTGGAAAAAAAAGCAGAGAGGTCGTAAAACGTGTAAATTTCGTAAAAAAAGTTTAAATAATACATTCACATTAGGGTCGGTCGTTCAAATATATGCTATCGTCTACATTTTGCAGTCGAATAAAAAAAAAACAACGTGATAAATATTTGAAACAAATAATCGATGAAAAAAATGTTCTATTAGGCTGGTGCTTAAACATTTTTCTGCACTTTTCAACAGAAATTCCATCATAAGATACCTTAATAAAATAAAATTTGTTTGAAAAAAGCAAACAAAAAAATTGTGAGCCACCCTAATTGAATTTTTTTTTTTCATCGATTATTTGCTTCAAATATTTACCACGTTGCTTTTTTTTTAATTCCACTGGAAAATGTAGAAGACATAATATTTATGAACCACCCTGTAGTGAAAGTACTCATTTTAGCATTTTTTATGAAATGTAAACGTTTTTCAAACTTTCTGTGTAGTAAAAACTCAATTTTGTGTTCGAATTTATGAACCACCCTATTGTGAAAGTACTCATTTTAGCATTTTTAATGGAATATACACGTTTTACAAACCTTCTGTGTAGTTAAAACTCAATTTTTTTTCGAATTTATGAACCACCCTATTGTGAAAGTACTCATTTTAGAATTTTTTTATGAAATATACACGTTTTACAAACTTTCTGTGTAATTAAAACTCATTTTTTTCGAATTTATGAACCACCCTACTGTGAAAGTACTCATTTTAGCATTTTTTTTATGAAATATACACGTTTTACAAACTTTCTGTGTAATTAAAACTCAATTTTTTTTCGAATTTATGAACCACCCTATTGTGAAAGTACTCATTTTAGCATTTTTTTATGAAATATACACGTTTTACAAACTTTCTGTGTAATTAAAACTCAATTTTTTCGAATTTATGAACCACCCTATTATGAAAGTACCTACTCATTTTAGCATTTTTAATGAAATATACACTTTTTACAAACTTTATGTAATTTTTTTCTACACTATTAAGGGTATTCACTTTCTGGTGCAACAAGCCTAGTAAAATTGTAAAATTTTATTTTCTTACAATCGATCGTGAACGCACTTCTTTTATCTAAAGTTACACTATAGCAAACTCACAAAATTTCACAAACAAATATCAGCTTACAAAAAAACTGACATTTGGCAAGTTATCAAATACACAAGCGCTAACTTTACTATGGTGTATTTTTCTTTTACAATAGGGTTGGAGTATAGCAAAAGTGTAAGAATTTGACATTCAGTTTATTTTATTGTTGTAGTGCAAGAAAGTGTTACACTTTTACACTTTTGCAATGATACAAGACCAGTTACATCGGATCGTGAATACCCCTATTGTTAGATAGCGATTGTCAGATCGTCAGCGATAGTGATTGTCAGATTTCTAACAATTAGCTAATTGTCAGACAAATTTTCTGACAATTATTTAATTGTAAGTATGTTTTTCACTGCAGATCTAACAATATTTTAAGATCTACAAATCGTGAACACTTACCTTAAACAATTTTGCCGAAACTTGATTAGCGCCACCTATAACAGTGGGAGCACTTTAGTTGCTTGATTGAACGAAAGAATTTCTTTCGTTGAATGATGTAGCCGGCAAAAGGACGCCAAGCATTAAGCCATTCAAAGTTAAAGTGTGAAAGTGTGAAGAAGTGGAAGATACCTGACCCGAACCTACAACTGCAGAAATAATGTAAGTAGAAATAAAAAGCAAGTTTTAAATTCGATTTGAAATTATTAAAAAAAGAGTATTTAATTGATAATAATTTTGTTTTTACTGCAGCCTACGTTATTAATTAATGTATAAAGGCATACGTGTTCGTTTGCCTCAACGCCGCCGCCACAGCCGCCATCACGTGCCGTTGCTTTGTCTCCAGAACTTTATGTGAGTACCCCTAATGCATTTATTAACGTTTTAAACATTTTAAAATTATTAATAATAAGAGTATTCTTGCCAAGACGTAAAAGTAGTAAATTTTCGGCACAAATTTTGATAGATTAACGCAGTTTACAAATGTTACAACGTTGTCGCCTTTGCATGAATACCCTTATCTAATAGTATTAAACGTTTAGAGAATCTTTCATTTTGTTAAAAAAAAAACACATTATACCTACATGCAGTGCCACCACCTTATTGGTGCCACCACTATCGTCGCCACAAAAATTAAAGAATGTCTGCCATCACCTTCTTATATGGTGGCATTAAGAAGATTTCTTCGTTTGCCTCAATACATCGCCGCCACAGCCCCCATTACGTAATTGCTAGCTCCCAGAACTAAAGCCATTTTTTGCGTTTTCAATCGTGCCGCCGGCCCACGCCGACATCACGATAGACGTTGGCTGCTCCAAAATATTATGTCAGTACTTCCAAAATTTATTTAGTTGAAAATCTTTCATTTTGTTTTGTTTCTAAAACAAAACATTTTCTACGTCATATATGTACTCATAGTAGAAAATCTCTCATTTTGCTTTGTTTCTAAAATAAAACTTTTTATACATTATGTAGTGCTCTTTCAACACGTTGCTGCTGCTCCACTGTCATCGCCGCCGTCACCAAATAATTAAAAGGCGCTGCCACTTTCTGTTCCTGAGTTGGCTATACCTTCTTGCTGCCATCAATCACGTTCCTGCCACCATCACTTGGCTGTTTCCAAAACAAGGTATGTATGTACTTTCTTTTAACTAGAATCACTGTCTTGAATCATTTTCATTGACATTTTGAAAACTTTTTTCATTAACCCTCTACCGCACCCAAAGTCAAGTAAAAATTACATTTGAACACATTAACTTTTTGAGACTTATTCATAATTTATCTTGAAACAATCCAAAATAAATATTTTAAGTTTTTTAAATTTCATTTTGTCCTTCGACTACCGGTAGAGGGTTACCAAAAATTGAATATGATCTAGATTTTTGTTTTTTTTTTTTTAATTATTGAGAGTTTCATACACCGAAGAATGAAACTAAAATCACCCTCTGGAATCATATTCATACAAATTTTGCTTTTTATCATTAATTGCGATTAAATGAAACTGGGATCACATACTAAAATCATTTTCATTAACATTTTGAAACTTTTTGCTTCTTTTACATTAACCCGCTACCGCAACCGAAGTCAAGTAAGAATTTAATTTGAAAAAATTTACTTTTAAAGACTTTTTTTTCATAATCATTCTTAAAACAAACCAAAATATCTATTTTAAGATTTTTTTAAATTTCTTTTTCTCATTTGACTACATCATTTCCGGTAGAGGGTTACAAAAATTTGAACAGGATCTAGATTTTTGTTGTTTTTTATTATTGAGAATTTCATACACTAGTTGAAAATCTTTCATTTTGTTTTGTTCCTAAAACAAAACATTTTATATATTATATATGTATAGTAGAAAATCTTTTATTTTGCTTTGTTTCTAAAATAAAAATTTGTATGCATTATGTAGTGCTCTTCCAACACATTACTGCTGCTCCACTGTCGTCGCCACCGTCGCCAAATAATTAAAAGGCGCTGCCACTTTCTGTTCCTGAGTTGGCTATACCTTCTTGCTGCCATCAATCACGTTCCTGCCACCATTACTTGGCTGTTTCCAAAACAAGGTATGTACTTTCTTTTAACTAGAATCACTGTCTTGAATCATTTTCATTGACATTTTGAAAACTTTTTTCATTAACCCTCTACCGCACCCAAAGTCAAGTAAAAATTACATTTGAACACATTAACTTTTTGAGACTTATTCATAATATATCTTGAAACAATCCAAAATAACTATTTTAAGTTTTTAAATTTCTTTTTGTCCTTCGACTGCCGGTAGAGGGTTACCAAAAATTGAATAGGATCTAGATTTTTGTTTTTTTTTTTTTTAATTAATGAGAGTTTCATAGACCGAAGAATGAAACTAAGATCACCCTCTGGAATCATATTCATACAAATTTTGCTTTTTTATCATTAATTGCGAATAAATGATACCAGGGTTACTGTCTAGAATCATTTTCATTAACATTTTGAAAACTTTTTGCTTTTTTTACATTAACCCTCTACCGCAACCGAGGTCAAGTAAAAATTTCATTTGAACATATTAACTTCTTTAGACTTTTTTTTCATAATCTTTCGTAAAACAATCAAAAGTAACTATTTTAAGATTTTTTTAAATTTCTTTTTCTCTTTTGACTACAACATTTCCGGTAGAGGGTTACCAACATTTGAATAGGATCTTGATTTTTGTTATTTTTTTAATTATTGAGGGTCTCATATACCGAAGAATGAAACTAGGATCACTGTCTAGAATCATTTTCATTAACATTCTGAAAACTTTTTGCTTTTTTTACATTAACCCTCTACCGCAACCGAGGTCAAGTAAAAATTTCATTTGAACATATTAACTTCTTTAGTCTTTTTTTTCATAATCTTTCTTAAAACAATCAAAATTAACTATTTTAAGATTTTTTTAAATTTCTTTTTCTCTTTTGACTACAACATTTCCGGTAGAGGGTTACCAACATTTGAATAGGATCTTGATTTTTGTTATTTTTTTTAACTATTGAGGGTGTCATATACCGGAGAATGAAACTAGGATCACTGTCTAGAATCATTTTCATTAACATTTTGAAAACTTTTTGCTTTTTTTACATTAACCCTCTACCGCAACCGAGGTCAAGTAAAAATTACATTTCAACATATTAACTTCTTAAGACTTTTTTTTTTCATAATATCTCAAAACAATCAAAAGTAACTATTTTAAGATTTTTTTAAATTTCTTTTTCTCTTTTGACTACAACATTTCCGGTAGAGGGTTACCAACATTTGAATAGGATCTTGATTTTTGTTATTTTTTTTAACTATTGAGGGTCTCATATACCGAAGAATGAAACTAGGATCACTGTCTAGAATCATTTTCATTAACATTCTGAAAACTTTTTGCTTTTTTTACATTAACCCTCTACCGCAACCGAGGTCAAGTAAAAATTTCATTTGAACATATTAACTTCTTCAGTCTTTTTTTTCATAATCTTTCTTAAAACAATCAAAAGTAACTATTTAAGATTTTTCTAAATTTCTTTTTCTCTTTTGACAACAACATTTCCGGTAGAGGGTTACCAACATTTGAATAGGATCTTGATTTTTGTTATTTTTTTAATTATTGAGGGTCTCATATACCGAAGAATGAAACTAGGATCACTGTCTAGAATCATTTTCATTAACATTCTGAAAACTTTTTGCTTTTTTTACATTAACCCTCTACCGCAACCGAGGTCAAGTAAAAATTTCATTTGAACATATTAACTTCTTTAGACTTTTTTTTCATAATCTTTCTTAAAACAATCAAAAGTAACTATTTTAAGATTTTTTTAAATTTCTTTTTCTCTTTTGACTACAACATTTCCGGTAGAGGGTTACCAACATTTGAATAGGATCTTGATTTTTGTTATTTTTTTAATTATTGAGGGTCTCATATACCGAAGAATGAAACTAGGATCACTGTCTAGAATCATTTTCATTAACATTCTGAAAACTTTTTGCTTTTTTTACATTAACCCTCTACCGCAACCGAGGTCAAGTAAAAATTTCATTTGAACATATTAACTTCTTTAGTCTTTTTTTTCATAATCTTTCTTAAAACAATCAAAAGTAACTTTTTTAAGATTTTTTTAAATTTCTTTTTCTCTTTTGACTACAACATTTCCGGTAGAGGGTTACCAACATTTGAATAGGATCTTGATTTTTGTTATTTTTTTTAACTATTGAGGGTGTCATATACCGAAGAATGAAACTAGGATCACTGTCTAGAATCATTTTCATTAACATTCTGAAAACTTTTTGCTTTTTTTACATTAACCCTCTACCGCAACCGAGGTCAAGTAAAAATTACATTTCAACATATTAACTTCTTAAGACTTTTTTTTTTCATAATATCTCAAAACAATCAAAAGTAACTATTTTAAGATTTTTTTAAATTTCTTTTTCTCTTTTGACTACAACATTTCCGATAGAGGGTTACCAACATTTGAATAGGATCTTGATTTTTGTTATTTTTTTTAACTATTGAGGGTCTCATATACCGAAGAATGAAACTAGGATCACTGTCTAGAATCATTTTCATTAACATTCTGAAAACTTTTTGCTTTTTTACATTAACCCTCTACCGCAACCGAGGTCAAGTAAAAATTTCATTTGAACATATTAACTTCTTTAGACTTTTTTTTCATAATCTTTCTTAAAACAATCAAAAGTAACTATTTTAAGATTTTTTTAAATTTCTTTTTCTCTTTTGACTACAACATTTCCGGTAGAGGGTTACCAACATTTGAATAGGATCTTGATTTTTGTTATTTTTTTAAACTATTGAGGGTGTCATATACCGAAGAATGAAACTAGGATCACTGTCTAGAATCATTTTCATTAACATTTTGAAAACTTTTTGCTTTTTTTACATTAACCCTCTACCGCAACCGAGGTCAAGTAAAAATTACATTTCAACATATTAACTTCTTAAGACTTTTTTTTTCATAATATCTCAAAACAATCAAAAGTAACTATTTTAAGATTTTTTTAAATTTCTTTTTCTCTTTTGACTACAACATTTCCGATAGAAGGTTACCAACATTTGAATAGGATCTTGATTTTTGTTATTTTTTTTAACTATTGAGGGTCTCATATACCGAAGAATGAAACTAGGATCACTGTCTAGAATCATTTTCATTAACATTCTGAAAACTTTTTGCTTTTTTTACATTAACCCTCTACCGCAACCGAGGTCAAGTAAAAATTTCATTTGAACATATTAACTTCTTTAGTCTTTTTTTTCATAATCTTTCTTAAAACAATCAAAAGTAACTTTTTAAAGATTTTTTTAAATTTCTTTTTCTCTTTTGACTACAACATTTCCGGTAGAGGGTTACCAACATTTGAATAGGATCTTGATTTTTGTTATTTTTTTTAACTATTGAGGGTGTCATATACCGAAGAATGAAACTAGGATCACTGTCTAGAATCATTTTCATTAACATTCTGAAAACTTTTTGCTTTTTTTACATTAACCCTCTACCGCAACCGAGGTCAAGTAAAAATTACATTTCAACATATTAACTTCTTAAGACTTTTTTTTTCATAATATCTCAAAACAATCAAAAGTAACTATTTTAAGATTTTTTTAAATTTCTTTTTCTCTTTTGACTACAACATTTCCGATAGAGGGTTACCAACATTTGAATAGGATCTTGATTTTTGTTATTTTTTTTAACTATTGAGGGTCTCATATACCGAAGAATGAAACTAGGATCACTGTCTAGAATCATTTTCATTAACATTCTGAAAACTTTTTGCTTTTTTTACATTAACCCTCTACCGCAACCGAGGTCAAGTAAAAATTTCATTTGAACATATTAACTTCTTTAGACTTTTTTTTCATAATCTTTCTTAAAACAATCAAAAGTAACTATTTTAAGATTTTTTTAAATTTCTTTTTCTCTTTTGACTACAACATTTCCGGTAGAGGGTTACCAACATTTGAATAGGATCTTGATTTTTGTTATTTTTTTAACTATTGAGGGTCTCATATACCGAAGAATGAAACTAGGATCACTGTCTAGAATCATTTTCATTAACATTTTGAAAACTTTTTGCTTTTTTTACATTAACCCTCTACCGCAACCGAGGTCAAGTAAAAATTACATTTCAACATATTAACTTCTTAAGACTTTTTTTTTCATAATATCTCAAAACAATCAAAAGTAACTATTTTAATATTTTTTTAAATTTCTTTTTCTCTTTTGACTACAACATTTCCGGTAGAGGGTTACCAACATTTGAATAGGATCTTGATTTTTGTTATTTTTTTAACTATTGAGGGTGTCATATACCGAAGAATGAAACTAGGATCACTGTCTAGAATCATTTTCATTGACATTTTGAAAACTTTTTTCATTAACCCTCTACCGCACCCAAAGTCAAGTAAAAATTACATTTGAACATATTAACTTCTTAAGACTTTTTTTTCATTATCTTTCTTAAAACAATCAAAAGTAACTATTTTAAGATTTTTTTAAAATTCTTTTTCTCTTTTGACTACAACATTTCCGGTAGAGGGTTACCAACATTTGAATAGGATCTTGATTTTTGTTATTTTTTTAACTATTGAGGGTGTCATATACCGAAGAATGAAACTAGGATCACTGTCTAGAATCATTTTCATTAACATTCTGAAAACTTTTTGCTTTTTTTACATTAACCCTCTACCGCAACCGAGGTCAAGTAAAAATTTCATTTGAACATATTAACTTCTTTAGTCTTTTTTTTTCATAATCTTTCTTAAAACAATCAAAAGTAACTATTTAAGATTTTTTTAAATTTCTTTTTCTCTTTTGACAACAACATTTCCGGTAGAGGGTTACCAACATTTGAATAGGATCTTGATTTGTGTTATTTTTTTAATTATTGAGGGTCTCATATACCGAAGAATGAAACTAGGATCACTGTCTAGAATCATTTTCATTAACATTTTGAAAACTTTTTGCTTTTTTTACATTAACCCTCTACCGCAACCGAGGTCAAGTAAAAATTACATTTCAACATATTAACTTCTTAAGACTTTTTTTTTTCATAATATCTCAAAACAATCAAAAGTAACTATTTTAAGATTTTTTTAAATTTCTTTTTCTCTTTTGACTACAACATTTCCGGTAGAGGGTTACCAACATTTGAATAGGATCTTGATTTTTGTTATTTTTTAATTATTGAGGGTCTCATATACCGAAGAATGAAACTAGGATCACTGTCTAGAATCATTTTCATTAACATTCTGAAAACTTTTTGCTTTTTTTACATTAACCCTCTACCGCAACCGAGATCAAGTAAAAATTTCATTTGAACATATTAACTTCTTTAGTCTTTTTTTTCATAATCTTTCTTAAAACAATCAAAAGTAACTATTTAAGATTTTTTTAAATTTCTTTTTCTCTTTTGACTACAACATTTCCGGTAGAGGGTTACCAACATTTGAATAGGATCTTGATTTTTGTTATTTTTTTAATTATTGAGGGTCTCATATACCGAAGAATGAAACTAGGATCACTGTCTAGAATCATTTTCATTAACATTTTGAAAACTTTTTGCTTTTTTTACATTAACCCTCTACCGCAACCGAGGTCAAGTAAAAATTACATTTCAACATATTAACTTCTTAAGACTTTTTTTTTCATAATATCTCAAAACAATCAAAAGTAACTATTTTAAGATTTTTTTAAATTTCTTTTTCTCTTTTGACTACAACATTTCCGGTAGAGGGTTACCAACATTTGAATAGGATCTTGATTTTTGTTATTTTTTTTAACTATTGAGGGTGTCATATACCGAAGAATGAAACTAGGATCACTGTCTAGAATCATTTTCATTAACATTCTGAAAACTTTTTGCTTTTTTTACATTAACCCTCTACCGCAACCGAGGTCAAGTAAAAATTTCATTTGAACATATTAACTTCTTTAGTCTTTTTTTTTCATAATCTTTCTTAAAACAATCAAAAGTAACTATTTAAGATTTTTTTAAATTTCTTTTTCTCTTTTGACAACAACATTTCCGGTAGAGGGTTACCAACATTTGAATAGGATCTTGATTTGTGTTATTTTTTTAATTATTGAGGGTCTCATATACCGAAGAATGAAACTAGGATCACTGTCTAGAATCATTTTCATTAACATTTTGAAAACTTTTTGCTTTTTTTACATTAACCCTCTACCGCAACCGAGGTCAAGTAAAAATTACATTTCAACATATTAACTTCTTAAGACTTTTTTTTTTCATAATATCTCAAAACAATCAAAAGTAACTATTTTAAGATTTTTTTAAATTTCTTTTTCTCTTTTGACTACAACATTTCCGGTAGAGGGTTACCAACATTTGAATAGGATCTTGATTTTTGTTATTTTTTAATTATTGAGGGTCTCATATACCGAAGAATGAAACTAGGATCACTGTCTAGAATCATTTTCATTAACATTCTGAAAACTTTTTGCTTTTTTTACATTAACCCTCTACCGCAACCGAGATCAAGTAAAAATTTCATTTGAACATATTAACTTCTTTAGTCTTTTTTTTCATAATCTTTCTTAAAACAATCAAAAGTAACTATTTAAGATTTTTTTAAATTTCTTTTTCTCTTTTGACTACAACATTTCCGGTAGAGGGTTACCAACATTTGAATAGGATCTTGATTTTTGTTATTTTTTTAATTATTGAGGGTCTCATATACCGAAGAATGAAACTAGGATCACTGTCTAGAATCATTTTCATTAACATTTTGAAAACTTTTTGCTTTTTTTACATTAACCCTCTACCGCAACCGAGGTCAAGTAAAAATTACATTTCAACATATTAACTTCTTAAGACTTTTTTTTTTCATAATATCTCAAAACAATCAAAAGTAACTATTTTAAGATTTTTTTAAATTTTTATTTTCTCTTTTGACTACAACATTTCCGGTAGAGGGTTACCAACATTTGAATAGGATCTTGATTTTTGTTATTTTTTTAACTATTGAGGGTGTCATATACCGAAGAATGAAACTAGGATCACTGTCTAGAATCATTTTCATTAACATTTTGAAAACTTTTTGCTTTTTTTACATTAACCCTCTACCGCAACCGAGGTCAAGTAAAAATTACATTTCAACATATTAACTTCTTAAGACTTTTTTTTTTCATAATATCTCAAAACAATCAAAAGTAACTATTTTAAGATTTTTTTAAATTTCTTTTTCTCTTTTGACTACAACATTTCCGGTAGAGGGTTACCAACATTTGAATAGGATCTTGATTTTTGTTATTTTTTAATTATTGAGGGTCTCATATACCGAAGAATGAAACTAGGATCACTGTCTAGAATCATTTTCATTAACATTCTGAAAACTTTTTGCTTTTTTTACATTAACCCTCTACCGCAACCGAGATCAAGTAAAAATTTCATTTGAACATATTAACTTCTTTAGTCTTTTTTTTCATAATCTTTCTTAAAACAATCAAAAGTAACTATTTAAGATTTTTTTAAATTTCTTTTTCTCTTTTGACTACAACATTTCCGGTAGAGGGTTACCAACATTTGAATAGGATCTTGATTTTTGTTATTTTTTTAATTATTGAGGGTCTCATATACCGAAGAATGAAACTAGGATCACTGTCTAGAATCATTTTCATTAACATTTTGAAAACTTTTTGCTTTTTTTACATTAACCCTCTACCGCAACCGAGGTCAAGTAAAAATTACATTTCAACATATTAACTTCTTAAGACTTTTTTTTTCATAATATCTCAAAACAATCAAAAGTAACTATTTTAAGATTTTTTTAAATTTCTTTTTCTCTTTTGACTACAACATTTCCGGTAGAGGGTTACCAACATTTGAATAGGATCTTGATTTTTGTTATTTTTTTTAACTATTGAGGGTGTCATATACCGAAGAATGAAACTAGGATCACTGTCTAGAATCATTTTCATTAACATTCTGAAAACTTTTTGCTTTTTTTACATTAACCCTCTACCGCAACCGAGGTCAAGTAAAAATTTCATTTGAACATATTAACTTCTTTAGTCTTTTTTTTTCATAATCTTTCTTAAAACAATCAAAAGTAACTATTTAAGATTTTTTTAAATTTCTTTTTCTCTTTTGACAACAACATTTCCGGTAGAGGGTTACCAACATTTGAATAGGATCTTGATTTGTGTTATTTTTTTAATTATTGAGGGTCTCATATACCGAAGAATGAAACTAGGATCACTGTCTAGAATCATTTTCATTAACATTTTGAAAACTTTTTGCTTTTTTTACATTAACCCTCTACCGCAACCGAGGTCAAGTAAAAATTACATTTCAACATATTAACTTCTTAAGACTTTTTTTTTTTCATAATATCTCAAAACAATCAAAAGTAACTATTTTAAGATTTTTTTAAATTTTTATTTTCTCTTTTGACTACAACATTTCCGGTAGAGGGTTACCAACATTTGAATAGGATCTTGATTTTTGTTATTTTTTTAACTATTGAGGGTGTCATATACCGAAGAATGAAACTAGGATCACTGTCTAAAATCATTTTCATTAACATTTTGAAAACTTTTTGCTTTTTTTACATTAACCCTCTACCGCAACCGAGGTCAAGTAAAAATTACATTTCAACATATTAACTTCTTAAGACTTTTTTTTTTCATAATATCTCAAAACAATCAAAAGTAACTATTTTAAGATTTTTTTAAATTTCTTTTTCTCTTTTGACTACAACATTTCCGGTAGAGGGTTACCAACATTTGAATAGGATCTTGATTTTTGTTATTTTTTAATTATTGAGGGTCTCATATACCGAAGAATGAAACTAGGATCACTGTCTAGAATCATTTTCATTAACATTCTGAAAACTTTTTGCTTTTTTTACATTAACCCTCTACCGCAACCGAGATCAAGTAAAAATTTCATTTGAACATATTAACTTCTTTAGTCTTTTTTTTCATAATCTTTCTTAAAACAATCAAAAGTAACTATTTAAGATTTTTTTAAATTTCTTTTTCTCTTTTGACTACAACATTTCCGGTAGAGGGTTACCAACATTTGAATAGGATCTTGATTTTTGTTATTTTTTTAATTATTGAGGGTCTCATATACCGAAGAATGAAACTAGGATCACTGTCTAGAATCATTTTCATTAACATTTTGAAAACTTTTTGCTTTTTTTACATTAACCCTCTACCGCAACCGAGGTCAAGTAAAAATTACATTTCAACATATTAACTTCTTAAGACTTTTTTTTTCATAATATCTCAAAACAATCAAAAGTAACTATTTTAAGATTTTTTTAAATTTCTTTTTCTCTTTTGACTACAACATTTCCGGTAGAGGGTTACCAACATTTGAATAGGATCTTGATTTTTGTTATTTTTTTTAACTATTGAGGGTGTCATATACCGAAGAATGAAACTAGGATCACTGTCTAGAATCATTTTCATTAACATTCTGAAAACTTTTTGCTTTTTTTACATTAACCCTCTACCGCAACCGAGGTCAAGTAAAAATTTCATTTGAACATATTAACTTCTTTAGTCTTTTTTTTTCATAATCTTTCTTAAAACAATCAAAAGTAACTATTTAAGATTGTTTTAAATTTCTTTTTCTCTTTTGACAACAACATTTCCGGTAGAAGGTTACCAACATTTGAATAGGATCTTGATTTGTGTTATTTTTTTAATTATTGAGGGTCTCATATACCGAAGAATGAAACTAGGATCACTGTCTAGAATCATTTTCATTAACATTTTGAAAACTTTTTGCTTTTTTTACATTAACCCTCTACCGCAACCGAGGTCAAGTAAAAATTACATTTCAACATATTAACTTCTTAAGACTTTTTTTTTTCATAATATCTCAAAACAATCAAAAGTAACTATTTTAAGATTTTTTTAAATTTCTTTTTCTCTTTTGACTACAACATTTCCGGTAGAGGGTTACCAACATTTGAATAGGATCTTGATTTTTGTTATTTTTTAATTATTGAGGGTCTCATATACCGAAGAATGAAACTAGGATCACTGTCTAGAATCATTTTCATTAACATTCTGAAAACTTTTTGCTTTTTTTACATTAACCCTCTACCGCAACCGAGATCAAGTAAAAATTTCATTTGAACATATTAACTTCTTTAGTCTTTTTTTTCATAATCTTTCTTAAAACAATCAAAAGTAACTATTTAAGATTTTTTTAAATTTCTTTTTCTCTTTTGACTACAACATTTCCGGTAGAGGGTTACCAACATTTGAATAGGATCTTGATTTTTGTTATTTTTTTAATTATTGAGGGTCTCATATACCGAAGAATGAAACTAGGATCACTGTCTAGAATCATTTTCATTAACATTTTGAAAACTTTTTGCTTTTTTTACATTAACCCTCTACCGCAACCGAGGTCAAGTAAAAATTACATTTCAACATATTAACTTCTTAAGACTTTTTTTTTCATAATATCTCAAAACAATCAAAAGTAACTATTTTAAGATTTTTTTAAATTTTTATTTTCTCTTTTGACTACAACATTTCCGGTAGAGGGTTACCAACATTTGAATAGGATCTTGATTTTTGTTATTTTTTTAACTATTGAGGGTGTCATATACCGAAGAATGAAACTAGGATCACTGTCTAGAATCATTTTCATTAACATTTTGAAAACTTTTTGCTTTTTTTACATTAACCCTCTACCGCAACCGAGGTCAAGTAAAAATTACATTTCAACATATTAACTTCTTAAGACTTTTTTTTTTCATAATATCTCAAAACAATCAAAAGTAACTATTTTAAGATTTTTTTAAATTTCTTTTTCTCTTTTGACTACAACATTTCCGGTAGAGGGTTACCAACATTTGAATAGGATCTTGATTTTTGTTATTTTTTAATTATTGAGGGTCTCATATACCGAAGAATGAAACTAGGATCACTGTCTAGAATCATTTTCATTAACATTCTGAAAACTTTTTGCTTTTTTTACATTAACCCTCTACCGCAACCGAGATCAAGTAAAAATTTCATTTGAACATATTAACTTCTTTAGTCTTTTTTTTCATAATCTTTCTTAAAACAATCAAAAGTAACTATTTAAGATTTTTTTAAATTTCTTTTTCTCTTTTGACTACAACATTTCCGGTAGAGGGTTACCAACATTTGAATAGGATCTTGATTTTTGTTATTTTTTTAATTATTGAGGGTCTCATATACCGAAGAATGAAACTAGGATCACTGTCTAGAATCATTTTCATTAACATTTTGAAAACTTTTTGCTTTTTTTACATTAACCCTCTACCGCAACCGAGGTCAAGTAAAAATTACATTTCAACATATTAACTTCTTAAGACTTTTTTTTTTCATAATATCTCAAAACAATCAAAAGTAACTATTTTAAGATTTTTTTAAATTTTTATTTTCTCTTTTGACTACAACATTTCCGGTAGAGGGTTACCAACATTTGAATAGGATCTTGATTTTTGTTATTTTTTTAACTATTGAGGGTGTCATATACCGAAGAATGAAACTAGGATCACTGTCTAGAATCATTTTCATTAACATTTTGAAAACTTTTTGCTTTTTTTACATTAACCCTCTACCGCAACCGAGGTCAAGTAAAAATTACATTTCAACATATTAACTTCTTAAGACTTTTTTTTTCATAATATCTCAAAACAATCAAAAGTAACTATTTTAAGATTTTTTTAAATTTCTTTTTCTCTTTTGACTACAACATTTCCGGTAGAGGGTTACCAACATTTGAATAGGATCTTGATTTTTGTTATTTTTTTTAACTATTGAGGGTGTCATATACCGAAGAATGAAACTAGGATCACTGTCTAGAATCATTTTCATTAACATTCTGAAAACTTTTTGCTTTTTTTACATTAACCCTCTACCGCAACCGAGGTCAAGTAAAAATTTCATTTGAACATATTAACTTCTTTAGTCTTTTTTTTTCATAATCTTTCTTAAAACAATCAAAAGTAACTATTTAAGATTTTTTTAAATTTCTTTTTCTCTTTTGACAACAACATTTCCGGTAGAGGGTTACCAACATTTGAATAGGATCTTGATTTGTGTTATTTTTTTAATTATTGAGGGTCTCATATACCGAAGAATGAAACTAGGATCACTGTCTAGAATCATTTTCATTAACATTTTGAAAACTTTTTGCTTTTTTTACATTAACCCTCTACCGCAACCGAGGTCAAGTAAAAATTACATTTCAACATATTAACTTCTTAAGACTTTTTTTTTTCATAATATCTCAAAACAATCAAAAGTAACTATTTTAAGATTTTTTTAAATTTCTTTTTCTCTTTTGACTACAACATTTCCGGTAGAGGGTTACCAACATTTGAATAGGATCTTGATTTTTGTTATTTTTTTAACTATTGAGGGTGTCATATACCGAAGAATGAAACTAGGATCACTGTCTAAAATCATTTTCATTAACATTTTGAAAACTTTTTGCTTTTTTTACATTAACCCTCTACCGCAACCGAGGTCAAGTAAAAATTACATTTCAACATATTAACTTCTTAAGACTTTTTTTTTTCATAATATCTCAAAACAATCAAAAGTAACTATTTTAAGATTTTTTTAAATTTCTTTTTCTCTTTTGACTACAACATTTCCGGTAGAGGGTTACCAACATTTGAATAGGATCTTGATTTTTGTTATTTTTTAATTATTGAGGGTCTCATATACCGAAGAATGAAACTAGGATCACTGTCTAGAATCATTTTCATTAACATTCTGAAAACTTTTTGCTTTTTTTACATTAACCCTCTACCGCAACCGAGATCAAGTAAAAATTTCATTTGAACATATTAACTTCTTTAGTCTTTTTTTTCATAATCTTTCTTAAAACAATCAAAAGTAACTATTTAAGATTTTTTTAAATTTCTTTTTCTCTTTTGACTACAACATTTCCGGTAGAGGGTTACCAACATTTGTCTAGAATCATTTTCATTAACATTTTGAAAACTTTTTGCTTTTTTTACATTAAACCTCTACCGCAACCGAGGTCAAGTAAAAATTACATTTCAACATATTAACTTCTTAAGACTTTTTTTTTTCATAATATCTCAAAACAATCAAAAGTAACTATTTTAAGATTTTTTTAAATTTTTATTTTCTCTTTTGACTACAACATTTCCGGTAGAGGGTTACCAACATTTGAATAGGATCTTGATTTTTGTTATTTTTTTAACTATTGAGGGTGTCATATACCGAAGAATGAAACTAGGATCACTGTCTAAAATCATTTTCATTAACATTTTGAAAACTTTTTGCTTTTTTTACATTAACCCTCTACCGCAACCGAGGTCAAGTAAAAATTACATTTCAACATATTAACTTCTTAAGACTTTTTTTTTTCATAATATCTCAAAACAATCAAAAGTAACTATTTTAAGATTTTTTTAAATTTCTTTTTCTCTTTTGACTACAACATTTCCGGTAGAGGGTTACCAACATTTGAATAGGATCTTGATTTTTGTTATTTTTTAATTATTGAGGGTCTCATATACCGAAGAATGAAACTAGGATCACTGTCTAGAATCATTTTCATTAACATTCTGAAAACTTTTTGCTTTTTTTACATTAACCCTCTAGGCCAGGAAAAATGGGTTCCGAGGTTGAAAAAATTAATTCATGAAATATTAAAATTGGAATCGACGCAGAATTGCAACCTCTATAACATATCCAAAGTCCCCCAAAATCCCCGCATTGGCTTTTTGTGTAGATGCATTTGAAGAGGTGCAGGCGTGGGGAACTTGGAGGTCTATCAAACTTAAATATTTGTTCTGGTACAACCTAACCATATGATACATAATTTAAGGGTAGTTTTTAACGCTGAATCTAATGAAACCAAATTCAAAATGATACAACCACCCAAAAAAAAGTTATAGTCCTTTTTACGTAATGATGACTTTTTTTCAGGTACAACAGGTAAAATATTATCGAAAACCCTTTGAAAATAAAGGTATGTTAATGAAATTTGGAGTGAATGTTCCATTTATCATACGAACTAAGAATCAAGATAGTCCCCAAAAATATCCATGGTTAAAGGGTGTTTTTTTAAGGGGGATGGCAAGTGTAGAATGTTTACCCTAACACCCACGAAAAAACTCCTACACCCATGAAACTCGCCAAAAATATTGAATTTGTCATGGCAACCAAGAATCCAGATAGTCCATACAAATATCTTTTGTCTAATAGTGTTTTTGTGGTGGTTAAATTTTGACCTGTCTACGGAAAATACGATTTAAAAAAATTGATTTTTGCTTGAAAAGGACCATAACTTTGTTTAGGGTGCTTGTATCATTTTGGTTTTGCTTTTATTAGATTCAGCGTTAAAAAATACCCTTAAATCATATACCATACTTAGTGTATATACCTCAATTACACCAAATCGGAATTTTGGCTCAAATCTTTCAGCTTTTTCCCAGATTTTCCCTCTCTTTAATAAAAAATCCCCCAGAACAAATATATTTATGTGGACTATATTTATTCTTGGTTGCCATGACAAATTTAATATTTTTGGCGAGTTTCATGAGTGTAAGAGTTTTTTCGTGGGTGTTATGGTAAACATTCTTCACTTGCCCATCCCCCTTAAAAAAACACCCTTTCACCATGGATATTTTTGGGGACTGTCTTGATTCCTAGTTCGTATGACAAATGGAACATTCGCTCCAAATTTCATTAACATACCTTTATTTTCAAAGGTTTTTCGATAATATTTTACCTGTTGTACCTGAAAAAAAGTCATCATTACGTAAAAAGGACTATAACTTTTTTTTGGGTGGTTGTATCATTTTGAATTTGGTTTCATTAGATTCAACGTTAAAAACTACCCTTAAATTATGTATCATATGGTTAGGTTGTACCAGAACAAATATTTTAGTTTGATAGACCTCCAAGTTCCCCACGTCTGCACCTCTTCAAATGCATCTACACAAAAAGCCAAAGCGGGGATTTTGGGGGACTTTGGATATGTTATAGAGGTTGCAATTCTGCGTCGATTCCAATTTTAATATTTCATGAATTAATTTTTTCAAGGTTCCCCATACGATTTGTGCTATTTTTCCTGGTCTACTCTACCGCAACCGAGATCAAGTAAAAATTTCATTTGAACATATTAACTTCTTTAGTCTTTTTTTTCATAATCTTTCTTAAAACAATCAAAAGTAACTATTTAAGATTTTTTTAAATTTCTTTTTCTCTTTTGACTACAACATTTCCGGTAGAGGGTTACCAACATTTGAATAGGATCTTGATTTTTGTTATTTTTTTAATTATTGAGGGTCTCATATACCGAAGAATGAAACTAGGATCACTGTCTAGAATCATTTTCATTAACATTTTGAAAACTTTTTGCTTTTTTTACATTAACCCTCTACCGCAACCGAGGTCAAGTAAAATTACATTTCAACATATTAACTTCTTAAGACTTTTTTTTTCATAATATCTCAAAACAATCAAAAGTAACTATTTTAAGATTTTTTTAAATTTCTTTTTCTCTTTTGACTACAACATTTCCGGTAGAGGGTTACCAACATTTGAATAGGATCTTGATTTTTGTTATTTTTTTTAACTATTGAGGGTGTCATATACCGAAGAATGAAACTAGGATCACTGTCTAGAATCATTTTCATTAACATTCTGAAAACTTTTTGCTTTTTTTACATTAACCCTCTACCGCAACCGAGGTCAAGTAAAAATTTCATTTGAACATATTAACTTCTTTAGTCTTTTTTTTTCATAATCTTTCTTAAAACAATCAAAAGTAACTATTTAAGATTTTTTTAAATTTCTTTTTCTCTTTTGACAACAACATTTCCGGTAGAGGGTTACCAACATTTGAATAGGATCTTGATTTGTGTTATTTTTTTAATTATTGAGGGTCTCATATACCGAAGAATGAAACTAGGATCACTGTCTAGAATCATTTTCATTAACATTTTGAAAACTTTTTGCTTTTTTTACATTAACCCTCTACCGCAACCGAGGTCAAGTAAAAATTACATTTCAACATATTAACTTCTTAAGACTTTTTTTTTCATAATATCTCAAAACAATCAAAAGTAACTATTTTAAGATTTTTTTAAATTTCTTTTTCTCTTTTGACAACAACATTTCCGGTAGAGGGTTACCAACATTTGAATAGGATCTTGATTTGTGTTATTTTTTTAATTATTGAGGGTCTCATATACCGAAGAATGAAACTAGGATCACTGTCTAGAATCATTTTCATTAACATTTTGAAAACTTTTTGCTTTTTTTACATTAACCCTCTACCGCAACCGAGGTCAAGTAAAAATTACATTTCAACATATTAACTTCTTAAGACTTTTTTTTTCATAATATCTCAAAACAATCAAAAGTAACTATTTTAAGATTTTTTTAAATTTCTTTTTCTCTTTTGACTACAACATTTCCGGTAGAGGGTTACCAACATTTGAATAGGATCTTGATTTTTGTTATTTTTTTAACTATTGAGGGTGTCATATACCGAAGAATGAAACTAGGATCACTGTCTAGAATCATTTTCATTAACATTCTGAAAACTTTTTGCTTTTTTACATTAACCCTCTACCGCAACCGAGGTCAAGTAAAAATTTCATTTGAACATATTAACTTCTTTAGTCTTTTTTTTTCATAATCTTTCTTAAAACAATCAAAAGTAACTATTTAAGATTTTTTTAAATTTCTTTTTCTCTTTTGACAACAACATTTCCGGTAGAGGGTTACCAACATTTGAATAGGATCTTGATTTGTGTTATTTTTTTAATTATTGAGGGTCTCATATACCGAAGAATGAAACTAGGATCACTGTCTAGAATCATTTTCATTAACATTCTGAAAACTTTTTGCTTTTTTACATTAACCCTCTACCGCAACCGAGGTCAAGTAAAAATTTCATTTGAACATATTAACTTCTTTAGTCTTTTTTTTTCATAATCTTTCTTAAAACAATCAAAAGTAACTATTTAAGATTTTTTTAAATTTCTTTTTCTCTTTTGACAACAACATTTCCGGTAGAGGGTTACCAACATTTGAATAGGATCTTGATTTTTGTTATTTTTTTAATTATTGAGGGTCTCATATACCGAAGAATGAAACTAGGATCACTGTCTAGAATCATTTTCATTAACATTCTGAAAAATTTTTGCTTTTTTTACATTAACCCTCTACCGCAACCGAGGTCAAGTAAAAATTTCATTTGAACATATTAACTTCTTCAGTCTTTTTTTTCATAATCTTTCTTAAAACAATCAAAAGTAACTATTTAAGATTTTTTTAAATTTCTTTTTCTCTTTTGACAACAACATATCCGGTAGAGGGTTACCAACATTTGAATAGGATCTTGATTTTTGTTATTTTTTTAATTATTGAGGGTCTCATATACCGAAGAATGAAACTTGGATCACTGTCTAGAATCATTTTCATTAACATTTTGAAAACTTTTTGCTTTTTTTACATTAACCCTCTACCGCAACCGAGGTCAAGTAAAAATTTCATTTGAACATATTAACTTCTTTAGTCTTTTTTTTTCATAATCTTTCTTAAAACAATCAAAAGTAACTATTTAAGATTTTTTTAAATTTCTTTTTCTCTTTTGACAACAACATTTCCGGTAGAGGGTTACCAACATTTGAATAGGATCTTGATTTGTGTTATTTTTTTAATTATTGAGGGTCTCATATACCGAAGAATGAAACTAGGATCACTGTCTAGAATCATTTTCATTAACATTTTGAAAACTTTTTGCTTTTTTTACATTAACCCTCTACCGCAACCGAGGTCAAGTAAAAATTACATTTCAACATATTAACTTCTTAAGACTTTTTTTTTCATAATATCTCAAAACAATCAAAAGTAACTATTTTAAGATTTTTTTAAATTTCTTTTTCTCTTTTGACAACAACATTTCCGGTAGAGGGTTACCAACATTTGAATAGGATCTTGATTTGTGTTATTTTTTTAATTATTGAGGGTCTCATATACCGAAGAATGAAACTAGGATCACTGTCTAGAATCATTTTCATTAACATTTTGAAAACTTTTTGCTTTTTTTACATTAACCCTCTACCGCAACCGAGGTCAAGTAAAAATTACATTTCAACATATTAACTTCTTAAGACTTTTTTTTTCATAATATCTCAAAACAATCAAAAGTAACTATTTTAAGATTTTTTTAAATTTCTTTTTCTCTTTTGACTACAACATTTCCGGTAGAGGGTTACCAACATTTGAATAGGATCTTGATTTTTGTTATTTTTTTAACTATTGAGGGTGTCATATACCGAAGAATGAAACTAGGATCACTGTCTAGAATCATTTTCATTAACATTCTGAAAACTTTTTGCTTTTTTACATTAACCCTCTACCGCAACCGAGGTCAAGTAAAAATTTCATTTGAACATATTAACTTCTTTAGTCTTTTTTTTTCATAATCTTTCTTAAAACAATCAAAAGTAACTATTTAAGATTTTTTTAAATTTCTTTTTCTCTTTTGACAACAACATTTCCGGTAGAGGGTTACCAACATTTGAATAGGATCTTGATTTGTGTTATTTTTTTAATTATTGAGGGTCTCATATACCGAAGAATGAAACTAGGATCACTGTCTAGAATCATTTTCATTAACATTCTGAAAACTTTTTGCTTTTTTACATTAACCCTCTACCGCAACCGAGGTCAAGTAAAAATTTCATTTGAACATATTAACTTCTTTAGTCTTTTTTTTTCATAATCTTTCTTAAAACAATCAAAAGTAACTATTTAAGATTTTTTTAAATTTCTTTTTCTCTTTTGACAACAACATTTCCGGTAGAGGGTTACCAACATTTGAATAGGA
Organism: Dasysyrphus tricinctus; assembly: GCA_963921185.1. Taxonomy (NCBI): domain Eukaryota; kingdom Metazoa; phylum Arthropoda; class Insecta; order Diptera; family Syrphidae; genus Dasysyrphus; species Dasysyrphus tricinctus. Next base: position 222,335,819 of record OY992531.1, read on the forward strand.
TCTTGATTTTTGTTATTTTTTTAATTATTGAGGGTCTCATATACCGAAGAATGAAACTAGGATCACTGTCTAGAATCATTTTCATTAACATTCTGAAAAATTTTTGCTTTTTTTACATTAACCCTCTACCGCAACCGAGGTCAAGTAAAAATTTCATTTGAACATATTAACTTCTTCAGTCTTTTTTTTCATAATCTTTCTTAAAACAATCAAAAGTAACTATTTAAGATTTTTTTAAATTTCTTTTTCTCTTTTGACAACAACATATCCGGTAGAGGGTTACCAACATTTGAATAGGATCTTGATTTTTGTTATTTTTTTAATTATTGAGGGTCTCATATACCGAAGAATGAAACTTGGATCACTGTCTAGAATCATTTTCATTAACATTTTGAAAACTTTTTGCTTTTTTTACATTAACCCTCTACCGCAACCGAGGTCAAGTAAAAATTTCATTTGAACATATTAACTTCTTTAGTCTTTTTTTTTCATAATCTTTCTTAAAACAATCAAAAGTAACTATTTAAGATTTTTTTAAATTTCTTTTTCTCTTTTGACAACAACATTTCCGGTAGAGGGTTACCAACATTTGAATAGGATCTTGATTTGTGTTATTTTTTTAATTATTGAGGGTCTCATATACCGAAGAATGAAACTAGGATCACTGTCTAGAATCATTTTCATTAACATTTTGAAAACTTTTTGCTTTTTTTACATTAACCCTCTACCGCAACCGAGGTCAAGTAAAAATTACATTTCAACATATTAACTTCTTAAGACTTTTTTTTTCATAATATCTCAAAACAATCAAAAGTAACTATTTTAAGATTTTTTTAAATTTCTTTTTCTCTTTTGACAACAACATTTCCGGTAGAGGGTTACCAACATTTGAATAGGATCTTGATTTGTGTTATTTTTTTAATTATTGAGGGTCTCATATACCGAAGAATGAAACTAGGATCACTGTCTAGAATCATTTTCATTAACATTTTGAAAACTTTTTGCTTTTTTTACATTAACCCTCTACCGCAACCGAGGTCAAGTAAAAATTACATTTCAACATATTAACTTCTTAAGACTTTTTTTTTCATAATATCTCAAAACAATCAAAAGTAACTATTTTAAGATTTTTTTAAATTTCTTTTTCTCTTTTGACTACAACATTTCCGGTAGAGGGTTACCAACATTTGAATAGGATCTTGATTTTTGTTATTTTTTTAATTATTGAGGGTCTCATATACCGAAGAATGAAACTAGGATCACTGTCTAGAATCATTTTCATTAACATTCTGAAAACTTTTTGCTTTTTTTACATTAACCCTCTACCGCAACCGAGGTCAAGTAAAAATTTCATTTGAACATATTAACTTCTTTAGACTTTTTTTTCGTAATCTTTCTTAAAACAATCAAAAGTAACTATTTTAAGATTTTTTAAAATTTCTTTTTCTCTTTTGACAACAACATTTCCGGTAGAGGGTTACCAACATTTGAATAGGATCTTGATTTGTGTTATTTTTTTAATTATTGAGGGTCTCATATACCGAAGAATGAAACTAGGATCACTGTCTAGAATCATTTTCATTAACATTTTGAAAACCTTTTGCTTTTTTTACATTAACCCTCTACCGCAACCGAGGTCAAGTAAAAATTACATTTCAACATATTAACTTCTTAAGACTTTTTTTTTTCATAATATCTCAAAACAATCAAAAGTAACTATTTTAAGATTTTTTTAAATTTCTTTTTCTCTTTTGACTACAACATTTCCGGTAGAGGGTTTCCAAAATTTTAATAGGATCTTGATTTTTGTTATTTTTTTAACTATTGAGGGTGTCATATACCGAAGAATGAAACTAGGATCACTGTCTAGAATCATTTTCATTAACATTCTGAAAACTTTTTGCTTTTTTTACATTAACCCTCTACCGCAACCGAGGTCAAGTAAAAATTTCATTTGAACATATTAACTTCTTTAGACTTTTTTTTCGTAATCTTTCTTAAAACAATCAAAAGTAACTATTTTAAGATTTTTTAAATTTCTTTTTCTCTTTTGACAACAACATTTCCGGTAGAGGGTTACCAACATTTGAATAGGATCTTGATTTGTGTTATTTTTTTAACTATTGAGGGTGTCATATACCGAAGAATGAAACTAGGATCACTGTCTAGAATCATTTTCATTAACATTTTGAAAACTTTTTGCTTTTTTTACATTAACCCTCTATCGCAACCGAGGTCAAGTAAAAATTACATTTCAACATATTAACTTCTTAAGACTTTTTTTTTCATAATATCTCAAAACAATCAAAAGTAACTATTTTAAGATTTTTTTAAATTTCTTTTTCTCTTTTGACTACAACATTTCCGGTAGAGGGTTACCAACATTTGAATAGGATCTTGATTTTTGTTATTTTTTTAATTATTGAGGGTCTCATATACCGAAGAATGAAACTAGGATCACTGTCTAGAATCATATCGATAAACATTTTGATTTTTTATTATATATGTATTTAATATAAAGTTGTTTTTAAAATTTCACATTTAAAGCTTACTAATTCGGTAATTTTTTGTTGTGCTTGGCTTTTTTTCAGATTGTAAAGATGCGGCATTGCTTTGGGCTCTTCATGGATATTTTGTACCTTTCTAAAAAGCATTCAAAAGGGACAAAGAGGGTCGGAAACATGTTACCAGGTATACGATCAAGGACTCGCAGAACGCTTTTATTTGGATAGCGAGTACAATTCAGTCCATTGAGGACCACATCGATTTCCTCAACAAAATGGGTGAGAATGTCCAACCATTCATCATTGTTCACGGTGACTCAATCCTTAAATTTACTAATATTTTCCTGTATTTTGATGGAGTTAAATTTAAATTTAACAGTTTTATCCGAGCAGTGGATATCTGCTTTAAAATTTTTTATTTGTTTAATCTCGAGTATCCAACTGCATGTTCCTCATTTTGGGGTTTCATTGAAACGCAATTTTTTCAAAGTAATAGAAAGAAAGTTTGTACACGGACTCATGTTTTGCTGAATGAGATCCTATAATTTCACTTTTTGTAATATATTTCACTCAACTTTAACACTGTAACTATGTATATTTTTCCTGCCATTCATTTGGCTTATCTGAACAAATAAAGAGTAAAATAAATGTAAACATCTGTTTCATTTAACCCTTTAAGATTTCAGAAAAGAGAAGATAAGAGAAGATAAGAGATGAAAGAACGGAGCTATTGTTATCGGGTTTGTATGAAATGAAAAAGAAGATTCACACTAATTTTTCCTTCTTTTGTATTTTGACAGAGTTCGAGCAACATGACCTAATAAATTTAGATGGCTAAATTTCCTTGTCTTCTTGTTTTTGTTAAATGATTTTTTAATTTCTTGATAGGAAATTAAAAATTCGTTGACAAAGGAATAAGACTGTAAGAAATTTAGCTTTTTTAATTTATTTAAAATTAATAAGTGCTGGTCATTTTTTCTACTAACCCGTTTATTATTTTTAATAAACGAGTTCATTGAATCAATGAACGCGTTTATTAAAAAATAATAAACGCATTCATTGATTCAATGAACGTGTTTATTAAAAAATAATGAACGCGTTCATTGAATCAATGAATGCGTTTATTATTTTTTAATAAACGCATTCATTGGTTCAATGAACACGTTTATTAAAAATTAATAAACGGTTTATTAAAAATTAATAAACGGTTTATTAAAAATTAATTAACGGTTTATTAAAAATTAATGAACGGTTTATTAAAAATTAATAAACGGTTTATTAAAAATTAATAAACGGTTTATTAAAAATTAATAAACGGTTTATTAAAAATTAATAAACGGTTTATTAAAAATTAATAAACGGTTTATTAAAAATTAATCAACGGTTTATTAAAAATTAATAAACGGTTTATTAAAAATTAATAAACGGTTTATTAAAAATTAATAAACGGTTTATTAAAAATTAATAAACGGTTTATTAAAAATTAATAAACGGTTTATTAAAAATTAATAAACGGTTTATTAAAAATTAATTAACAGTTCATTAAAAATTAATAAATGGTTTATTAAAAATTAATTAACAGTTCATCAAAAATTAATAAACGGTTTATTAAAAATTAATAAACGGTTTATTAAAAATTAATAAACGGTTTATTAAAAATTAATTAACAGTTCATTAAAAATTAATAAACGGTTTATTAAAAATTAATAAACGGTTTATTAAAAATTAATAAATGGTTCATTAAAAATTAATAAACAGTTTATTAAAAATTAATAAACGGTTTATTAAAGATTAATAAACGGTTTATTAAAAATTAATAAACGGTTTATTAAAAATTAATAAACGGTTTATTAAAAATTAATTAACAGTTCATTAAAAATTAATAAACGGTTTATTAAAAATTAATAAACGGTTTATTAAAAATTAATCAACGGTTTATTAAAAATTAATAAACGGTTTATTAAAAATTAATAAACGGTTTATTAAAAATTAATAAACGGTTTATTAAAAATTAATAAACGGTTTATTAAAAATTAATAAACGGTTTATTAAAAATTAATAAACGGTTTATTAAAAATTAATAAATGGTTTATTAAAAATTAATTAACAGTTCATCAAAAATTAATAAACGGTTTATTAAAAATTAATAAACGGTTTATTAAAAATTAATAAACGGTTTATTAAAAATTAATTAACAGTTCATTAAAAATTAATAAACGGTTTATTAAAAATTAATAAACGGTTTATTAAAAATTAATAAACGGTTTATTAAAAATTTATAAACGGTTTATTAAAAATTAGTTAACAGTTCATTAAAAATTAATAAACGGTTTATTAAAAATTAATAAACGGTTTATTAAAAATTAATAAACGTTTATTATTTTTTAATAAACTGTTCATAAATATCATTCGGAAATAACTCCGATTTTGTTGGTTTTTAATAAATGCGTTCATTGATTCAATGAACGCGTTCATTATTTTTTTAATTAACAGGTTCGTTGTTTTAGTGAACACATTCGTTGTTTTAATGAATCGTTCATAAAAATCCTTCGGAGATAATTCGGAAAGATTTTTACGAACAAATTAATGTACGTTCATTGAATCAATGAACGTTGTTTGATTTTAATAAACGGCCATTCATTATCGTTATTATCGTGTTCATTGGACAAATAATAATGTATGGTACATTGTCCCAATGAATAGATTGTTTGATTCCACGTACCTTTTTGGTTCAGTGTGGTATTATGCAAATTTGTCATCAGATTACCTTGCAGGCTTAGGAAAACGCTTCGTAAAGGTAGCCCCAAGCCTCAATTTTTCGTCTAATACCTTTCGGGCTTAAAATAAATAGAGCCATCTGATTTTTTATATAATCGCCTTTTTTCATCCAATTCTCTTGGGGCTACGTTGAATATAATAGGGTTCAGCCCAGCAATTCGTTCAATTTCCCTAGGGCTTGGAAAAACACAGCTCAAATGTAAATTTTGTAGCCACAATCGTAGTATTGTTTGTTTAATTCTCTTTTGAATCAGCCGTGGGGGGGGGGGGGGGGGCTTCAGCCCCTATAGCCCCCCCTCTGGATCCGCCACTGCCCTCCATTCCTGCCAACAACACGCACACAGAAATGGTTGAGAGTTGCAATTCACTAGGCCCTGGTTCTCTCCGAGCTGTTGCGTCACCAAATTTATTTATTTATTTTTAATGATGAAGCTTGCGCAGAGCGCTTATTTAGCTCGGACCGGCCCTGGGCACTACACCCTTTTTACAGGAACAAACTCAGGCGATTTTCTACCCCCCTACTTCAGTACCAATATAGTCAGAATTCGCAGAATGTTCTGAACTGATCAAATATAGGTGGCTCACCAAATTTGAGCTCTTTAGCATTAGTAATTCTCGAGATATAGGACTTCAAAAATCACAAAAACCTTAAGTGACTGACTTACTGACTCACTGACAGATCATCAAAATTATGGAGCACTTCCCGACATCGTAGAAGCTTGAAATTTCGCACAACGGTAGGCCTTATGGTGCATACAAAGGAAAAAATCGAAAATCTGCAATTTTCTATTCAGGGGCCTGGCATCCACCCACTTTCTTAAATATTCTTAAAAATCATATGGAGCACTTCTGATTGTTGTACTTACTAATTTTACTTTAGATGGCGCTTACAGTCCAGGGTGGTGTTGTGCCTGTTAATATTTATTGTGCTTACAATGCATAGTATCATATTTATTATTGCGGATATTCCATCTGAATATGCATTTGTTTATATTTGAGAAATCGAATATAAAATGCCACCCATCATCAGATACTTTTCTGAGGGTGCCTTTATCTTTTATTTATAATACAGCGAATATGCTGTGTGTGCAACATCTCTCTGTCCATGATATAGCTATTAAGTATCTGTCGATGCTAATTCATTGACACCACAAAAGATAATTGTAAGAAATAGTTTTAAAAGAATAAAGTCAGTCTTATTCCAGACCCGAACACCGAAAGATCTTTTTTATTTTATCTATTAAATAAAACCACGCATAACAAATTGGTGCCAGCGGTGAGATGTATGAGATTATCTCATACAATAAAAAAGTGATCTAAAATTTTAAACTAAAATGTTAAAATAATATTCAAATATTAATAACAAAGAAAATACATACAGTGGTGGACACGAATTTAGCACACTTATCGAACAAAGTGGAAGCCGTGTCATTCTTGTGTTGTTTTAATATGGTGTCTCTGTTGGCCAAAACACTTAAACTTCCCGTCGCGAAGGGAAATCTGGACTCTTGGAGAAGACCACACACTGGTGGGAAAAGCGCAAGCCGCACAGCAATTAAAAGCAGCATGGTGAACTTCCTGGTGTGAGTTTTTACTTTAAATTTGTGTTATTAAAAGAAAGAAAAAAAAAAAAAAATGCATGAGAATTCAAATGAATCTCAAACCGATAGTAACAAGTGTACATTAACAGAGGTTTCTTTGGAGAAGAACACAAAATATTTGGTCAATAAGGCCATAAAAATAAAATTAATCCTTAAGAAGGCACATAAAGAGATGTGCAACGAATTATCCAATAAAAAGACAGGAAAATAATAGATAGTTAGAATAATATATATATTTTGTTTGAAAAAAAATTTTGATATAAAAAACCACATTTATCTAAAAAAAAAATATTGTGAAACACATACGAATGTATTAGTTACAACTAAAATAATAACCTGAGAGAATTTCATATATTTTACGCAAAAATGGAGAATATACCGCTAAGTGTCCTTATTCAGTTTATACCTAAATTCCGTGGAGAAGCCTCCGAAGCCTTTTCATTCATACAAAACTGTGAGAATGCTTTTGAGCTCGCAAAAGAGCCTCAGCATAAAGCTTTATTGGCTTTTGCAAAATCATGCATAAGCGGCAATGCGTCTTCTATTCTCATGAATAAAACCTTAGACTCTTGGAGTCAGTTAAAATCAGAGCTTAACAAGGTTTATAAAGAAAATTTTTCAAACTTACAACTCCATAGGGAGTTAATTCAGTTAAAACAACAGTATGAGGAAACTGTCGTGCAGTATACACAAAAGTGCGAAACATTGCAACGCAGAATGTTGCAAAATGAAATTGTTGACACAGACTCTTCCGACTGGAAAGGGAAAAGTGAATACATTAAACTAAATATCTTAAATGCGTTTATTAACGGTCTTAGAGAAAAAATTAGTTCATATGTTAATAACAGAAAGCCCAAAGATTTGAATGAGGCTAGTAGATATGCTATACAAGAAGAATCAAGGTTAGGAGTCAATTCAAATAATTTATTAAAATCATCTAGTAATAGGGACTACACTAACAAAAATACAGTTAGAATAAATACAATTACCTGCTTTGCATGCGGTAAAATTGGACACAAGGCTAATGTCTGTCGAAACAGGCATAATAGGCAAAATAATAATAATAATGCTCAGCAGTATAGACAAAGTAACCAAAACAATACTCAGTGGCGACAATCAAGTGGTCAGCCATTTGTGGCAAGAAATATATCCAAGCAAAGCGGTTTGGGTTTTCGCAAAAGCGAATAGTTGAAGAGGTCAACATTTCGCTACTTAACATAACAGAAAGTCCTCACATTGTTATGAATTACAAAAATAAAAGTTGTAGAATGTTAATAGATACAGGAGCAGCGGTAAGCATAATAAAAGTTGATAACATTTTTGAAAAAGACTTAATACAAAATAAATTTCTTAACCTCAGAGGTATAGGGAACGGAAACATAAAAAGTTTAGGTACATGTAATTTATCTGTGGATTTTGGGAATTCTGATTATCTAATAGAATTCTACGTCATAAATAAGGAGTATTTAAGTAATTATGATGGTATTATTGGCAATGATATTTTGAAAGCTTATGCTTTCACTATTGATTATAAACATAAAACTCTTGGGAGGAAGAACGAGAATATTGCTTTAAATTTTGGAAAGGAACTTGCTGAAGAAAAATCTCCTAAAAATAAAGGAAGTGAAATTAGTGGAAATATCAATTTTGAGGGGCAGTACTTGGAAGAAATACCCCCCAGATGCGAAGTTTTCAGATTAGTGAATATAGTTGATGGTCAGGGAAGTCAATTTCCCGAAAATAGTGAAGTGGTTATACTCAGTGAGAAGATAAATGGCATATTGTTCCTAAACTGCGTTACCTTGGTGCGCAGTGATGGAAGAGGTTTAGTAAAAGTCATAAATTTAAATGAAAATATACAAAACATTGAGCTCAAAGCTATTGGATACCCTCTAGAGGATTTCGATACAAATGAGTCAAATTGTGAAGATGCCGACTTTTTGGAAATCAATTCATTTGGAATGAATAATGGTAGAATTGAGGAAATACTGAGCAATCTAAGAACTGACCATATGAATGAAGAAGAAGCCGATAGTATATTCGCTATAGCTAAGGAATATTGTGATATTTTTAGTTTAAAGGGAGATAAATTAACTACAACTAATTTGGTAGAGCATAAAATCAGAGTTAGAGAAAATAGCGAGCCCATTTATACTAAATCGTACCGTTACCCGAAAATTCACGAAAAAGAGGTAGATAACCAAATTAAAAAATTAAAAGAGGAAGGAATTATAAGGGATAGTAAATCACCGTGGAATTCACCTTTGTGGGTCGTGCCCAAGAAAAGAGATGCAAGTAATGAAATGAAATGGAGGATAGTAATTGATTATAGGCGGTTAAATGATATTACAATTTCTGACAATTATCCACTCCCGAACATAAGTGAAATATTAGATCAGTTAGGAAACAGTAAATATTTCTCTGTTTTAGATCTTACATCTGGTTTTCACCAGATTTCAGTCGCTGAAGAAGATATCGAAAAAACTGCCTTTTCCACACCGTATGGGCATTATGAATTCACGAAAATGCCTTTTGGATTGAAAAACGCACCGGCGTGTTTTCAAAGATTAATGAACACTGTTCTAAGTGGGTTGCAGGGAATAAAGTGCTTCGTTTATTTAGATGACATAGTCATCTATGGAAAAACTCTTCACCAGCATAATCAAAAACTAATAGAGGTTTTTGAACAATTGCGTAGATCAAATTTAAAACTTCAAATGAATAAATGTGAATTCCTTAAAAAGGATGTTGCATATTTAGGTCATGTCATTACAGAAGAAGGTGTAAAGCCAGATCCGCAAAAAGTAGAAGCCTTAGAAAAACTTAAGCCACCAACCAACCAAAAAGAAATAAAATCATTCCTCGGAATGATAGGTTACTACAGGAAATTCATCAAAGATTTTAGTAAGAAAGCGTTTCCTCTAAACAAACTTTTAAAAAAGAATTCTGAATTTAAGTGGACTGCAGAGCAACAAAATTCGTTTTTAGAACTAAAAGAAGCCTTAAAAAATGTCGTTATTTTACAATACCCAGATTACAATAGGAAGTTTATTATTACAACAGATGCAAGCAATTACGGTTTAGGGGCAGTATTAAGCCAAGAAAGTAATGGAAAAGATCTACCATTGCAATTTATTAGCAGATCACTAAGTAAATCTGAGAAAAACTATTCCACAACGGAAAAAGAGTGCTTGGGAATTGTATGGGCAGTAAAGGTTCTCAGACCATATAGTATATATGGTAGAAATTTTATAATTAGATCTGATCATAAACCTTTACAATGGCTTTTTAATGTGAAAGATCCTGGATCTCGATTGGTCCGATGGCGACTCAAATTAGAGGAATATGATTATTCCATAGAGTACAAGAAAGGGTGTGATAACGTTGTTAGAGACGAATTAAGTCGAAATATTAACATCTTAGAAGAGGTAGATGAAATTGAAGACACGGATATAGATGTAGAAAAAGAAGTTAATGACATTCTAAATAACCAACCAGAAGAAGTAGCAAGTGAAACCCTATTAGAAGAAATTGTTGATGATGAACTAAAATCTAAAATTATAAAAGAATATCATGAAGGTCTTGTAGGAGGCCATTGTGGACAAAAAGCTACTATTAATAAAATAAGGCAAAAGTATAATTGGAAAGGTCTCAATAGAGACGTTATAACATTTATTTCTAAATGTATAGCTTGTCAAACAGAAAAAATAGATAGACATCCCTCTAGGAATCCAATGACCATAGTAACGAGTGCAGATCATGCATTAGAAAAAATCGCAATCGACTTAACAGGTCCTTATATTACAAAGGACAAAATTATCAACAAATACGGACTTACGATTCAAGACGATCTGTCTAAATTTATTAAATTTGTTCCAATAGAAAGTAAAGAAGCTAGTATAGTGACTAAGGCTCTTGTAGAAAATTGGATACTTATATTTGGAGTACCAAAGATAATACTGTCTGACAATGGGACAGAATTTTGTAATTCTCTAATGAAAGAATTATCCGAAATATTTGGTTTTAAGAATATTACCACCAGTGTTGCCTACCCTCAATCAAATGGCAGTGTTGAAAGAGCACATGCTAGACTCACAGAATATATTAGAACAGTAAGTAGAGAAAATTCAGATAGTTCCAAAAACTGGGATGAATATATGAAGTACGCAAGTTTTTGTTATAACACAACCCAACATTCCAGTACAGGCTTCACGCCTTACGAACTCGTTTTTGGTAGAACAGCTAATAAACCTAGCGATGTGGACTATGAAGAAATTCAAACAACTCATGATTATTCAACAGAGTTAAGGACGAAGTTGTTAGCAATGGAAATTAAAGCTAAAGCAAGGTTATTAGATAACAAAGAAAAATCGAAAGCCAGATATGATCAAAAATTAGGACCAAAATTAAGAGATATACGAGCAGGAGATAGAGTTTATGTAAAAGAAACAAATGCAGGAAAATTAGATCCAAAATGGTCAGGTCCTTATGTTGTATCTTCTGTGGAAGACCAAAATATAATTGTTAAAAGAAATGGAAAACTAGCTATTTATAATAAAAGTCGTGTTAAACTTTTTATAGGATATGGGCGATCGCAATCGGAATTGCAACAAGCATCAACATCGAGAAACTAGATGATCATAACGGATTTTACTTTAAATCACTTGGAACTATGAAAACAATTGATGGACATGTTTCAATTATTAATAGAATTGACCTAGCAGAAGTCGAAGATAGTATAGAGAATATTAAATTACAAACTAATAACATTCATGAAGTATGTTTCAAATTATTTGGAGAGTGCAAAGATTTAGCCGAAAAAGGAAAACGGAACTATGATAATCTGTTAGATAAAATGGTTACAATCTATAATTTATTAGGAACAAGGAAAAATAGAATCCGAAGAGGTTTGATAAACATTATTGGTACAGGTCTTAAAACTTTATTTGGAACTATGGATAGTTCTGATGCCGAATATTATGATAAGATTATAGCAGTAACAAAAGAGAATCAAGAATTTTTAAAAAAAGGGATTAGTAGAAGAAATAAACATCATAGGAAAAGTAAATGATCAGAATAAGATACTAAATAATAATTATTATCGTTTAGAAAACAAAACTAATGAAGTTATATTAACCATAAATAAAGTTATTTCACGTGTAAGTGATATAGAAAAGAGAGAAAATGCCTTGGAGTATTTGCAGGAAGTACATAATAAAATAATAGATAGAAGTTTAGAATTAGAAATAGAATTAGGAAAAATTATAGATGCAATCCTCTTTTTACAAATAAGAATCGTTCATCCATTTATAATTACCCCTGAAAAATTGATTGAAGCCTTAATAAACAGCAAATATGAAAATAAAATGTTATTTACTCCCAGTTTGGTCGCTTACCAATTTATAGTTAAACAAATTGAAATAAAATGTTACGAAAAAGATCATATGATACATGTAATCATATCCATTCCAATCTTGAAAGAAGAAACAATCGAAATATACGAAATAATCTCTTTGCCAATTCTTATAAATCAACAGTTTACTATTTTTGAAAATAAAAATAATATTTTTGCTATTACTCAAAATAGAGCTAATTTTGCATTAAAACAAAATATGAATGATTGCTTCAATCATAAAAATATATACGTATGTGAAAACTTAGTACTTGAAAGTACAATTAAAAATGAAATTTGTGAAACCAATGTATTTCTGAAAAGAGGAAATGATAAATGTAAATTGAAAATAATACAAAACAATGTTGAATTCTTTCACAAAATAAATAACAATAAATATATATATGCTATTACTGAAGAAACTCCATTTAAATGCAATTGTAAATCTAAACAAGAAGAAGAAACTGGTATTTTATCAAATATAGGAATATTGTATATAGATAATCAATGTAAATTTAGTACTTTAGAAACAGATATTATCACATCTGAAGACATTCTTGAAGAAATTAATAATGATGTAATACATTACACAATTGATACAAATTGTTGTCAAAATATTAAATTAAAAGAAATTTCACCAGTCGATAAACTTATGAAAATAAAAGGAAACAATTTAAATGATTTAAAGGATTTATCAAGTGAAATTAACATTCAAAGAAATATTGTAACAAAATTATTACAAAAGCTACCCGAGAAATCACAAGGTGCTATAATAGGAATAACAGGCATGTTAACAACCATAGGTTTAATTTATTTTACAATAACCTGTATTAAAGGAGGTCATACTTTTAACTTATTTAACAAATGTTTTAATAAAAAAACGTACTAAGCCAATACAAAATCAAATTATTTATGTACCGGAACAAAGTCAGAAAATTGTCAAAGTAAGAAGAGATGTAAACAATGACAAATTGCTACCATAAAAATATATCTAAATTATTTTTGTTACTATTTTAACATTAATAGAAAATTTATTATGACAATATCTATAAACAAAAAAAAAAAGAGAATGTAATCCATTACGAATGTTTAAAACATATTTAATTATTTTGTAATCATATGTTTTATTCTATGGGGGGAGGTGTTGTGCCTGTTAATATTTATTGTGCTTACAATGCATAGTATCATATTTATTATTGCGGATATTCCATCTGAATATGCATTTGTTTATATTTGAGAAATCGAATATAAAATGCCACCCATCATCAGATACTTTTCTGAGGGTGCCTTTATCTTTTATTTATAATACAGCGAATATGCTGTGTGTGCAACATCTCTCTGTCCATGATATAGCTATTAAGTATCTGTCGATGCTAATTCATTGACACCACAAAAGATAATTGTAAGAAATAGTTTTAAAAGAATAAAGTCAGTCTTATTCCAGACCCGAACACCGAAAGATCTTTTTTATTTTATCTATTAAATAAAACCACGCATAACAGTGGACTACGGCCTCACCTCAACCAAAAACTTGTGGACGCTTGTGTTCTCTTGAATGCACCATGTCTACCCTTTGAACATCTTCTGATTGTTGTAGAACAATGAAAATAGGTAGAGCGGTAGGACTTGAAGTACTTAGAAAGAAAAAAATCGAAAAATTGGAAGTTCTCATTCAGGGGGCGTGGCATCCACAAACATTCTTAAAAATTCTTATAAATTATATGGAGCACTTCCCATTGTTCAAGAACGGTGAAAATTGGTAGGTCGGTAGGGCTTGAAGTACTTAGAAAGAAAAAAATTAAAAAATTGGAATTTTCCATTCAGGGGGCGTGCCATCCACCCACTTTATCAGACTTGCTATTTATATGGAGTACTTTCGGTTGTCGTAGAATTATGAAACTTTTTACTTGGCAAGTTTTCTCTTAAATACTTACTTAATCACAAATTTAAAATGTATGAAAACTTGACCAGTGAACTTGGCTCTTTTTTTAACATTTATGTTTTTGTTCTGATTGTTATTTAGACGAAATACCTTGTTATAAAAAAAATAATTATATAAAGAACGAAAATTGTAAAACACTGTAAACTTAATTTGGAATTAATAAAGTTCGTGTTGATGAGTTTGGAAACTTCTACTTCTAAGTTTTTAGCTTTCTTTGGGATAAACCCTGGACACCGATGAGCCTACCTCAGCTTCAACAAAAAAGCATCACAGGACATATGCTTCGAAAAGGTAACGAATGCATTGTGAGTGAAGCGATGTAATGGAACCCTCTCACGCAGTGAGGCAGACGATTGGGCTGACCTAGAAGTATTTGGCGAAGAACGGCCGAAAAGAAATCAGTACAATTGGGGAATGATGAATCATGCGTTTTATTTACATGTAAAACTATTTTTGTTTTAATTTTTAAATCGATTTCCATAATATGGTAGTTTTGGTATAGGTACCTACTTACCTTACGACTTTTATATCATTTTTGACAGCAAAATCGAGTAGAAAAACAGTGAGTATAAGCCGGTCTGATTCTTATAACGTTCGTTGTTTTTTTTTTGTTGTTATTTATCAAAACTAAGAAAGATTATCACATAATGGCTTTCATTAGTTAAATTATAATTGATGGAAGCAGTGAATATTAAAAAAAATCGGTGATACTAAATTACGCAAAATTTTGAAACAAAAAAATCAACATGAAAAAAAACATAAAAAAATCACCATTATTTCGAAAATATTGGCTTTAGTAGGGGCGTTAGTGCACGATATGAGGGCATACCTTTCATTTCGACCTAACGGGTTGAGCCTTAGTACACAAATAGTCCATGTCCTAACTTTACTTTTGAGAAGTGTTGCCATGTTGGCAACACTGTCAGAAGGACAAGAGAAGGGTTGCCACAATTCCGAAATGTTGCTTATAAATCGAAAACCAAGGGTCGGACGATGACCCGAGAACTCCCGTTGGATTCTGCACCCTTGAAACCATAGGACCACATTATTGTTTTTCCCACCCCTCCCCTTGCACGAAGGGAGTGGAAAAAAGTCGTTTTGGAAACAAAATTTGAAAAGCCAATAAAAGTTAGAAAAATATTTTTATTAATTAAATTTAAAGATGGTGTCGACGCAGAATTCCACAATCTACTACATTACATCCAAAGTTGATTGAAAACCTACTTTGTTTTTTTAAAAAGCCACTTTCGAAGTGGTGGGGAGGGGGGATATGAAAGATTAACAAACTTAATTATATATCATGGTATAATATAAGCATATGACACATGTTTCAAGGGTATTTTTTAATGCCCAATCTTAATAAATCAGATTGAACTCGATACAGCCACCTTCAAAAAAGTTATAGCCTTTTTTATAAATAATGACTGAATTTTTAGTGAAACAAGTCAAATATTAAATGATTTATTGGATCTAACCATGAGATATCCAATTACACTTATGTACCCAAATGGTCCAACGTATATTCCTGCCTCTAGAAGATCTTCACCATCGGCCATAGATTTATTCCTTACAAATATTTCTAGATGCTTTTCGACACCTGTTACTGCAAATGCTCTTAGTTCGGATCATCTTCCTGTCTGCTGTGATACTACGCTTAGTCCAAACTTATTAAATGTGCAATATTTAGATTTTAAGAATGCTAATTGGTATTTGTTTCGTTCTCACCTTAATTCAAATATTCGTCAGTCTCAAAATCGTATAGAAACTGTTATGTGTTGTCAAGATATAGATTCCTGTGTTGATTATTTAGAAAAAAGCATTTTAGAAAGTATTAATGTGTCAGTCCCCAAGAAATCTATCAACAAACGAGCCATTGTTCTACCTCGCTCAATCTTAGGTCTCATTAAAACAAGAAATATGTTTAGAAGAAAATGGCAAAGATTTCGACTGCAATATGATTTACAAGAAATGAACTATCTCAACAAACTGATAACACAACAAATCTCAGAATTTAGAAATAAAGAGTGGAATAGAAAACTGTGTATGTTACATCCTAGTTCCAATCCGTTTTGGAACATTCATAAGATAATTAAAAAGAAAAATACGCAGATACCTCCCCTTGAGTCATCAGGGGAAGTTTTTACTTCTAACGAAGCTAAAGCGAACGTCCTTGCAACCACTTTTGCTAATAGTACTACTGTTAATCCAAATTACGATCCAGTTTTTAATAACCTCGTAGATACATCTATCAGTGAATTTAATAGTATTTCAATTGACTTTCCCGCTAGCGAAAAAGTATCCGTAGAAGATGTAGAGTATGCAGTATGTGATCTGCAAAATCAAAAAGCTCCGGGAATTGATAGCATAAAAAATCAATTCCTTAAACAGCTTCCTATGAGTGGATTTATATATTTGACTGATTTAATAAATGCATGTTTCAGGTTTCAATATTTCCCTCTCAAATGGAAGTTGGCGAAAGTTGTTCCAATTTTGAAGCCGGGAAAGCCCCGAAGTGATCCAGTGAGTTACAGACCTATAAGTTTACTGAGTAGTATTAGTAAAATTTTTGAAAAGATAATTCGAAACAAACTAGAAGTTTTCTTAGATGAGAAAAATGTCATACCAATG
Source organism: Dasysyrphus tricinctus (assembly GCA_963921185.1). Classification (NCBI taxonomy): domain Eukaryota; kingdom Metazoa; phylum Arthropoda; class Insecta; order Diptera; family Syrphidae; genus Dasysyrphus; species Dasysyrphus tricinctus. The sequence goes on from OY992531.1 coordinate 222,352,664, forward strand.
CAGCAATTTGGCTTCAGAAAACAACATAACACATCGCATCAGGTTCTGAGAATAACCAGGCATGTGAAAGAAAAATTCAGAGAAAAGAAATCGACAGGATTAGTACTGCTAGATGTAGAAAAAGCTTTTGATACGGTGTGGCACAACGCACTCATACACAAGCTTATTATAAATGAATGTCCTGTTTTTTTAATTAAGATTAAACAAAGTTTCTTGTGTGACAGACAGTTTATAGTGTCACTTAATGGTACAAGTTCCGCTCCGAAATCTATTTCTGCAGGCGTTCCCCAAGGATCGGTTTTATCTCCTACACTCTTTAATATTTATACGTCAGATTTTCCAGAGTTACAAAATTGTGACTTCGGTATGTACGCTGATGACATAGCCATATATTCCTCCGATGAACATCCTACAAACATAATAAGTAATATCCAAAACGCCCTTGTCCTAATTTTCGAATATTATAAACATTGGAGAATTAAAATTAATGCTGGTAAGAGTCAGGCTATCTTTTTCACCAGAAAAAGAAAGGATTGTTTCTTACCCAGCCGTAACTTAAGTATTAATAACTGCGAAATCCCTTGGGTCAACTCTGTCAAGTACTTGGGTGTTCACTTAGACAAGAAGTTGACTTTTAGGGAGCACACAAAAATGACAACACATAAAATTAACGTTGGTATTAAATTATTATATCCGCTTATTAACCGCAGGTCATTACTGAGTAAACATAACAAAGTAATTATTTTTAAAGTTGTTTTTCAAGCGATATTGCTATATGGATCTCCTGTTTGGGGAAATTGTGCCGAAATGCATAAGAAAAAATTACAAATAATACAAAACAAAATCTTAAAAATGATCCTTAAAGTACCCTGGCATTTTTCAACGCAAGACTTACATTCACAAACAAAAACTTTTAAAATAGATAAAAAACTTGAAGTTCTCAATGAAAATTTTTTTAGAAAATGTGAATTTAGTGAAAATACATTAATAAGAAACCTAACTTGAACAAATTATTAAGTACAATTGCCATTTCCTATTCTTTATTTATTAATTTTTTTTTTAAACCTATTTATTACTATATTATTTATTTTTGATACCATATTATTAATTTGCTCATAAATTTGCTTATCTGAATGCTAATTTTTGTATTTAAATGTTAAATTATTTATTTATATGTTAATTTATTTATTCAAATGTTAATTTATTTATTAGTTAATTTATTGGTTGAGTTAAATTGTTTATATGAACACACTATTAATTTTGTTTCTTATTTATTTTTGTCAATTTATTTATTTATTTGTTAATTTATTTATATATTTATTTATTTATCTATTTATTTATTTATTTATTTATTTAACTATTTGTTTGTTTGTTTATTTATTTATTTATTTTTCACTTATTCATTTATCTATTTATTTATTTATTTATTTATTTATTTATTTATTTATTTATTTATTTATTTATTTATTTATTTATTTATTTATTTACTTATTTAATAATCTACTTTTGAATTTATTTATTTATTTATTATTTCTTGTTTTATATATTTATTTATTTGTATACTTATATAAACAAACCATTCTTTTTATTAGATTTAAGCATTATCTGTGATATAATTATAAACAAAATTTAAATGAAGGTTTTTTTCCTAGTATTTTCCTTCAAATTTATTTATATTTAATTAAAGCTAACAATCGTCAAAATAATATTGATTTTCAGTAGTAAGATACAAAATGTTATCATATCTCTGTGCTGTGCAATGACTTATAAAAATTGTTAAACCTGTAATTTTCTTTGAAACAATAAATACATCTATCTATCTCTATCTAAGTCAAATATTACCAAATTCCAACAGCATTGAAGCGGAACTTGGTCCACATATTTCATTTGTCAAAAGCAACAAGAATCAAAAGAGTCTACAAAAATATTTTTAGCTAAAAGGTGCTTTTTTCAGTGAAATGGAAAAATTTTGTACTTCTACCATGAATCCCCTCCCGAAACTGGAACGTTAATGAAAATTGGTTAAAACTTTTGACTTTTCATTAAGACCAAGAAACAAAAGAGACCAAACAAATATAAACTATCTAAGGGTGTTTTTCACTGAGGAATGAGAAGCAGAGTTTTTGGCCGAACATTTTAAGGTTTTTGAAACCAAGATACATAAATGTAATATGGTACATGATTTTAAAGTATTTTTTAATGCTGAATCCAATAATGTTAAAATAAAGTAGATACAAGCTCACATAAAAGAGTTATCTTACTTTTAAGGACTTAATGTCTGTAAATGATTGTATTTTTTGACTAGAATAGGTACGATATTCCCTCTCAAAAAAGACCCTCTGACCATGGATATTTGAATGGTCTTTTTTGATTCTTGGTTCTGATGATTAAGCAAACATTTTCACTATATTTCATCAACGTACCCGTTTTGGGAGGGGTTTCATGGTAGTAGTTCCAAATTTTTCTAATGCATTGAAAGAAACACCCTTTGTCAACAAATATTTTTGTAGACCCTTTTGATTCTTGTTGTTTTTGACAAATGAAATATGTGGACCAAGTTTCGTGTCAATGCTGTTGAAATTAGGTAATATTTTACGTGTTTCACTAATAATTCCGTCATCATTTATGAAGAAAGCTATAACTTTTTTAAAGGTAGTTGTATCGAGTTCATTCTGATTTAGCCCCACTACTTTGAGATTTTTCTCACAAGTATGCATTCAAAAATGGAGCTATCATATTTTGAGCAAACACCACAGATGTGCAAATATAGATAATAATGTCGTTAAGTGCAGAAAGTACTTTTAAACTAACAATGGTTCCATTTTCAACATAATTTATTTCTATTTGGATGAAATTTTAGACCAATAAAAACGACCAATTGGCAAAATGATCTCCTTTTGAATTCTCTGACTGAACTGATAAATTGAGAACTTTTTTGGCGTTCAGAATTTGGCAATGAAAATAATTCCGGCACTTGGATCGGAATATCATTTCAGAGCTCTAGTTCTCACATAGAACTTCAATTTTAACAGTTGCTGCACTTTCAAGTCACGTATGGTCTAGCCCAAGTTCTTGAATGGTGAAAAAATTGCTTATTGTTAATAAGATTGGTTCAAGTTTGTGCTCAATTTAAAAAAACACTGGATTCTGGATTTTAAGAAAGTCAATTTTGTATTGTTGAATAAATAAACTCAGAAATTATTTTTGTCTGTAAATACTTCTCTATAGTTTCATTCTCGAGTGTTTTGATTAATATTAATTTCACTGGAACTCATAGAATTCTTAATTTTTGGCAAACCTCAATACAGTTTAAAATGCTATCGTAAGACTTGAAGAATATTTTGGGTTCAGGAAAATCTGAGATTCATTCAAATATGTATTGTGATAACAGTAGGTATCTAACCCTCGACTCTTCAGCTCACACATTCAATATTTCTATCAATATCTCCCACAACCCACACCCTCTTTTTGATCCCTTTTTTTTGTAGTGGCTTACAGAAAAAAAAATATACAAATCCTTCAAAAGGATTTGCTTGAAAATGGATTGCTTTTTCATGTGTACATAAATATCGGCCTTCTTTTTTTTCTGTAATATAATTCCATATTCAATTCGCATTGTTTACTCTTTTCGATTTTTGTTTTTCAAAATACATACATAAATCCAAGCGTTTCTATAAGAAATGCATTCATTCGATAAAAAAAAAAGTTTTGTCTTCTTTACGAACATGAACTCATGTCCTATAAACGACGAATCAAAGTTAATCTATAAAATACAAACAAAAAATTTTTTTGAAAAGGGTCTTCAAAAAACTGCAAAAAATCAAGTTGTGTATTGCAGTCGTTGCAGATACATTCTTTAAAACTTTCATATGATATGGGGATAACAAATTCAGTTAAAATGTGCATCACGTCTTACATTATATCCAAATTGTGTCTCGCTATTTTTATGTCAATCTAATCCAGTTAAACCACTTTGCATTTGTGATAAAGTTAGTTTTTATTCATGATTAAGTGGTCTACAAGCTTAATGCACCAAGAGCTTAAGTGGGTTAAGTTGTAGAGGTTGGTATCTTATGTTTTCATATAGGTATGTATGAATGGTGGAAAATGTAAAATCTATTTTTAGGAGAATGCCACTGAATTTTATTATATTAACACTCTTGCGAAAGGCTCTTAGGATAAACTTTGCGACAAGGACATTAATCTATTTTTATGTATCTAAACATAATTTGTTAGGGCGGGTTTGGCATTTATCGTTAGTGATTTTTTTTTTTGTCATTGAATATTGATTGAGCTTTTGGCAAAGATACGAGTCGAAGCAATTATGGATTTACAAAAAAAAAAAACGGAAATCCAGGCCAATCAATATAAGCTATATTGATATAAAAAAAAAGAGCTTACGTTCTTTTTAGTTCTTTTCTGAAAAATATGTACATCAATTACCTTGAAATCTTTATAAGTTGCCCTCGTAGCAAGTAATTTTTATTTCCTTAAAGAAAAATCCCAATTTCGGCCAGGAATTGAGATTATACTGTGTGTTTATTGTGTCAGTTAATAAAGGGTCAGTAGTAAAATGCAAGACTATGAATCGCACGAACTTGTTCTTGTGGTTCAAAATTTACGGAAATAGTGCCATGCTTTGATTTAAATAATTGACGCGCAATCAAGGGGTTATGGTTTACCTTTAAATGTTTTGACACAGTGCACGCGTTTAAGAAATAGAGGGAGAATTGAGTAGAGGATATTTCGAAATGTCTGGATATTTAAATGGGAAAGAAAAACAGAGTTGGGTAAAGAATTTCAGATTCGCTTGGTGTGGCTATAAAGAAGGAATCTCTATCTTTGACAGTATGTCTGCTATGAAGTAAGGCTCAAAAGTATGCTGATAAGTATTCCTCCCAGAGTTGGTATTAATTTGAAATTATTTAATAGGGGGAATGCAGTTAGCTATCGTTTGTTACCTACCTATGTCACCTATCAGTTTTAAAGCTCTATTCTGGATTCTATCAAGTTTTTTTTAAAAGCAACAGATCACATAATAGGGTTTATACTCCAGCTTTAGGTGTATGAATTCTTTTTAAATACTAGCTCAAACGCAAAATAGTTGGTCTACCCAGGATAAGATGCAAAAATGTGCTGATCTTTTGATATTGTCGGACAAAACTCTATGTTTTGTCATTTTTTTTTAGATTTTTTTATTTCTAATTCTAATTATTTCTAATATAGTCTCCCTCACTCGAATAAAGAATCTCCTTACGCACTAAGTTGAGATTCTTCGAATTCAAAGTCCAATCCGTTCTGTTATATGCTTCCGAAACATGAAAAGTCACGACTTCCATCTCAAAGAAATTGCAGGCTTTTGTGAACCGCTGTTTACGCTATGTTCTAAAAATTCACTGGCCACAAATTATATATCAAACGAAGAATTGTGGTGCAGGACAAGTCAAGAGTGTGTCGACGTTGACATAAGAAAGCGTCAATGGGTACACGGCGGTATGGAAGACCAAGAACAATATGGAAATCAAGAATTCTAGCAGAAGCAAACTCCCAGAGAAATACGTGGCCTCAGTTAAAATTTCTAGCTGATGCAGACTGTGAAGGATGGAAACGGGATCACCGGACTTGATGATGATGATTGATGGAAGAAGCATCTCTTCCAAAATGGTTTGGTTCTTGCCATTGGATAATTATTGATTCTCTAAAGTCTAGTGATAATGCAGTGCCACCATGGTTAACACTTGCTTATTTATATAAAATCAGCAATTAACTAGATACCCAAAAATTAATGGCCGGCTTTTTGACAGTTTTATGCGTCTAAACTGCACCAACAGATCGTTGTGTAATGAAGTGTTCCACGTTACATTCCCTTTTCCTACTTTCACAGCAAAAGGCAAATGACAAACCCTTCATCGCCAGTTAATATTCGGGGAATTGTATTACATCAAAATACAATTCATATTCACCACAAGCACATGACGTCATAGGAAAATCAACACAATAATTTATTATTTTGTCATTTATCCTCGATACAGTTCTCAGTCAGTCTTTACCGGAAATATAAGAAAGGAACCTGCTCAATTGATTGAGAGGCACCCTTTTGACCATACTCAATGTCAGACGGCATTTTAGTTAACCGGATCAGTTAAACTGTATAGCCACAGAGGCGCAGACAAGTCAAGTAGTTTCGATCAATGAAGCTTTTGGTTTTCCACGAAGCTTCCAGTGGTAAAGGGCTTCGTTTGAAAGACTAACTTAGGTAGGAGAGTTTGTTCAACTATTTCTTATTAAGGCTTCACTCCCACCAGCGGTAAGGGACCTTAATTCGAAGACAAACGTCCTAATTGCCGACAGGTGCTTAGTTCCTGCTGAATAGTGCCACCAAAAGCGGTGTACTTGCTGATTTATGCCACCAAGGGCGTAGTACTTGCTGAATAGTGCCACCACGGGCATTGTACTTGCCAATTAGTGCCACCAATGGCGTTGTACTTGCCGATTCGTGCCACCAAGGGCGTTGTGTTGCTGATTAGTGCCACCAAGGGAATTGTACTTGCTGAATAGTCCCACCAAAAGCGTTGTACTTGCCGACTAGTGTCACCAATGGCGTTTTACTTGCTGATTAGTGCCATCAAAGGCGTAGTACTTGCTGATTAGTGCCACCAAATGCGTTGTTTTGCTGAATAGTGCCACCAATGGCATTGTACTTGCTGGTTAGTGCCACCAAGTGCGTTGTTCCTGCTGAATAATGCCACCAAGGGCGTTGTACTTGCTGATTTGTGCTACAAGGGTGTTGTACTTGCTGAATAGTGCAACCAAGGGCGTTGTTATTCCTCAATAGTGCCACCAAGGGCGTTGTACTTGCTGATTAGTGCTACAAGGGCGTTGTACTTGCTGATTAGTGCGACCAAGGGCGTTGTACTTGCTGAATAGTACCACCAAGGGCGTTGTTCTTGCTGAATAGTGTCACCATGGGAGTTGTACTTGCTAAATAGTGCCACCAAGGGCGTTGTACTTGCTGAATAGTGCCACCAAGCGCGTAGTTCTTGCTGACTTGTGCCACCAGGCGCATTGTACCTGCTTATTAGCGTATTTTACCAACAATCGTTCCAGATGCAGTCTCAAGTACAAAAAGCTTGGTTCCCGGTACAAGAACACCTAGAACTTGAAAGCAGAACGACCAACGCGATTGCACCACTCACAATCAATGTAAACCAGCATACCAGTATACGGACTCCACCGTCAACCAAATTATACTTAACTCAATTTAATTTGTTACACATTTCATAAGAGAGTTGTTTCAATAAAGATTTTGTAATAAGGTTCTAAGGCCTTACCTCTGAAACCTTGTATTTTCTTCAGGACAACCCTCTTTGGATGAATGAGTACGTCAACAAATGAAACTGTTGAATCTGGGAAAATACCAATCCACATGAGGTCCAACAGCGTCCATTGCTTCCCGAAAAAGTCACTGTTTGGTGTGAATTTTTGGCTGGTCGCTGGTGGTGAAATCAGTCCATATTTCTTTGAGAACGACGTTGACCAGGCTATCAACGTCAACAGCGAGCGCTATATGTAGGTCGATGATTACCAACTTTTGTTTGGCCTGAATTCGATGATACGGACACCAACGGCATCTGGTGTCAACAGGACGGTGCTACGTGCCGCACAGCTCGCACCACATTCTGCACGAGCTATTCGAAGGCATGGTCATCCCACGTGGATGTGATGTGAACTGGTCACCGAGATCATGCGATTTGACCCCGTTAGATTTTTTCTTATGGGGATTCTGAAGCTGCATCACTTCTATGCAAATTAGCCAGAAGCCACAGTGGCCTTCAAAGCCAACATAACCCATGCCTTCGGTAAAATTCAACCTGATTTATGCACAAGAGTCATGGAAAATTGGACATTGTGGATGCGAGCCACCGGACATTTGATCAGTCGTCCTACCAAAGCAGTTGCGCACTGGAAATTTTGTGCGGTTCTAATCATCAATCCATTCAAAAAGATATTTATGTTTGATGGAATCATTTTGGATTCCCATCGTTATTTTTTGCCTTCTTACCTTCAGAACTTTCTTCAACTCTCTTCCGAATTATTGAAACCTCTGGGGGAATAGTATGTCTTTCATCATCATTAACTCTTGATCCTCTGATAAATTTTTCAGATTCGATTAGCTTACCTCATTCTATAATGAAGAAAAAATGAGGTTCATTCAACTCATGTTAAGGCACCAAAGTCTTTTAAAAATAGAATTTAATTGAAAGCCACCTCTGAATTTATATTTTTTTTTAGATTTATTTCTAAAGTTCTAAAAGATTCTTTGTTTCAAACTAATTGAAAACATCTCAACGCCTCTTCATTCCTCAACTCCCACTATAAAAATTTCTTGTAAAAGTTTTCAAACGAAACATTTATTATTTAATTAAGTCGAAACCAATTTATCACAAAATTCGACTTTGTACCTATTAAGTTTGTAAAATCTTTTATACACCCATAAATTTATATATACGCGGTAGCTGGGTTTGGTTAAAATTCAATTAACGATGATGATTCGGTTTAGAAGTAGAGCCAAATCCTTGAGGAAATACCACTGTTGTATCTATATGTAAAACACATTGTACCTATGCTAGACCTCTTTAGAGGTTGGAAACGACTTTATCGCCCATGCCACCAAGACGACGACAACGTCAGGACGAATATCATCATCATCATTATTAACCTGCCGTTTAAAGGGGATGAACAACAACAACAACAAAAACCAAGTGATAAACCAAATTACAGGAATAAAAGGACGTCGACAAGGACGATAGAAAAAATAATGCTTGTGTCTGTTGAAAGTAGAATAGTATGCATCGAGTACAAAATAAAGCATCCCCCTTAGCTGTATGAACAAAAAAGAAATCCTAGTGAATCAGGACCAAGACCCGTAAAAAAGTTATAACTTCATTTGATGGTTGCACACCCTTGTGGCGTCTCCGCGCTCTTGCGTTCACTTTCACCCCTTTTGTTTATCTTCGGGATGTTTTCCAATATCTTCCAGGCATATAATTTTTCGATCAAGAGATCAGCAAACAATTCAACAGCAATTTAGAAGTAGCATTTCCCCCTCCATGCACTTCGGCTAGGATTATTGCTCACGAGTATGACTATTTTGGGGGGAGGTAAGCGGAGAAACATTTCAAAATTTGTTTGCCAACACACAGTTCAAAGTGCGGACGAGTGTGTGTGGATTCACAGTTTTGTATCTATTTCTCGTTATCAAAAGATACAAGCTACAACACGGATGCAAGATAAAATATGCGGTTCAGTAAGAGTAATTAACATTTCAATTTGAGTTTGATTTTTTTTTTTTTTTGACAAATAAACAAACAAGTGAAAATCTAAGCTTGGGAATAATACCGTAATACATGTTTGAATTGGGAACATTTTGTATCTCAATAATATGCAAATGAATTGTTAAATAAACTTGAAACACGAGTCGCTGGAGTAAACAATGATGAATTGTATAATGTTTGATGGAAAATGATTGACAAAACTGGATACGGGGGCGTATACGTGTTGGAAAGAGGAGGATTGTGATTTGCTGAGGCAACAATTTGATAAATTGTTTCGAAAATGCCTGCAGTGAAGTAAATTGACTTTTTTTCGATCTGAACCTTAAAAAATAAGACTGGAAAATACTAAACAGTATCTACAGTATTTAACAGTCGTGTCAAAAATAAAACCGAAATTTTAATAAAACTGTTGAAATGCTTACTTTTTACTTGCAGTTTTTTTTTTAAATTTTATATTAAAGGACAATCGGCAAAAAAGTATGGAAGTTGGTCTAGGAACCAATAACAACGAGACGTATGTCGTTGGAAAGGTATTTTTATGCGCTACAATAGTCACTATGGCGGCTCATTTCAAATCACTGTGTGAAAAAAGTTATTCGTTAACCAACGTTTTGTTTTAGTACCATTAAGTGTGGAAAAAATGTATACAGACTGGTTTTACCAGTACTAATAAGATGCATGTCGTTGAAAAGGTATTTTTATGAACAATAATAGTTACCATAACAACTCATGTAAAATCACTGTGTGGAAATAGTTATTCGCTGTTTTAGGGAATTTAAGCACAGATAAAATGTATGGAGCATGGGTAACAATTAGCGAATAACTTTTTTCACACAGTGATTTATGTTAAGCTGCCGTATTGACTATTGTAGCACATAAAATTTCCTTTCCAACAACATACGTCCAGTTGTTATTGGTTGAACTTGCCATCAATCTTTTTGCCCATATAAAAAAAAATAAATTTTTTCACACTAAAATGAACCACAATATTTCATTAGTTAACGAATAACTTTTTTCGTACAGTGACTTGAACTGAACTAATATGAAAGATATTGTAGGTAACGGAAATACCTTGCCAATGACATATATATTGTCGTTATTGGTTAGACCAGTTTTCATAAATTTTCCCCATACTAAATATACTTTATTCATACTAGAATGCACCAGAGCACTATCCTATTCAGCGAATAACTTTTTTCACACAGTGATTTGAAGTAAGCCCCCATAGTAACTATTGTAGTACATAAAAATACCTTTCCGACGACATATGTCTCGTTCTTATTGGTCTTGTAGACCGTTTTCTCCTTTGATTTAGCAATTTAATTTGGCAATAACTTATGGCAATAACATTATATAGCAATTTCATATGCTTAAACTCTTACTTGAAAATTAAATAGTGTTAACTGTTAGTTCAAGAATGGTGGAAAAATACAATACATATGAATATATAAAATACCTACTACTACTACTGGAAATTGGGTGTTTAGGAAGGAAAAATTTAAATTTCAGGGCGTCAAATAACAAGAAACTTGGTTTTTTTTTATTTTCAATTTTCTCAGAAACTACAAAACATTTGAGCCTGCGGTTTTCAGCATCTGATTAAAAATTAAGGAAGGTATTGAAATCCATAAACAAAAATTGTTTTTGATAACGGAAAATTTTTCAAAAAGATATTTAAAAAATAAAATCACTTTTTAATTTTTTAAATCTAAGTTTGAAATTAATTTTTTCAAAAAATATTTACAAAAACAACTTTTTTTTAAAAAGTTAATTAAGTAATGGATTGTTGGCTTTAAAAAAGTAATAGCATGACACTATAAGTATTGCCGTTGATTTTTAATATTTTTTTTCTTTTTTAAGCCAATTTTTTAGGAAATTGCCCCTCCCGCTTAAATGGGGGGAAATAGACCCTCACTCTTGAACGACTTTTTTCTTGTCTGAGTTCAACTTACACGCACTTGCCTTTTGTTACAACTTTTGCAAAACACCTTGTATTATAGCAGATTTTTTCAACACGGAATCCAAAAAAACTTTTAAATTCACCACGAATACCACTCTGACCTTGAATAACTTTTGAAGGAGTACATTAATTAGATAAGAAGTAGGGACCTTTTTTAAAGAACATCAAATCTTCTTTCAGATTCTACCTTGATCATTTCTGTATGATAACCGTTTCTAAAGTTATAAAATAAAGAAGGAATCAAAAAAAAGTTCCCATACAATTTGTATGGAAAATAGAAAGTAGCGATGAGCAACCTCTAAATATTGACCTAAAGGGCTGAAATTTTGCCAGGATTATTATTTCATTAAACTCTAACTAAAAAGCTAGTGGCATTGAAAATCCAAGACATTTTCATTTTTTTGAATCAGTCTAATGTACATACAAACATTTTCCAAACTCATTACTGAAAACTCAAACTTTTGAAATGACTTATTATTTAGAATATTAAAAAAAATACTTTTATGAAAAAAAGGAATGGTACCAATGTTAAGGAACTGTTCAAGAAAAACTATTTTTTCTTAAAAACAGCTCCAACAATTTTTGATAAAAAAATGTTTGTGTGCTTCATTAATGTATGTAGTATAGAGATATTAACCATAGAAGAAAATAATAAAATAGTTTTTCTTACCACAGCAGACGGTCTTTTTTCTTCTTTCTTAATATCAAACATATAGATTTATATGGGTTGGCTACACGATTTACACGAAAATTGAAATTGTTTTGAAAGTTCAAAGGTAAAATACTTGATTTTCTGTTCGCGCTTTTCAACACTCTAAATTTACTTTATTTATTTATTTTTATTTTAATCTTATGTTTATTAATGGAGCATACTAGTTTTGGCTTTAGCTAGGCTTAAGAATGTTTCCTTTTATTCTTTGTTTGCTATGTTATTGAATGAGTTATGTAGAACACTTTGTTAAATTCTTCGTTTTTGAATATTACTTGCTTTTAACACTGTTCTCATTTGTAATAATTTCAAAATGTTGTGTATACTGGAAGCTTAAAAAGAAATTATAAATAAACAATCAATCAATCAAAATCAATCAAATCAACCAAAGAACAGAGAGATACCATCTCATCCAGTAGTAAAGTGTCATGTGCAAATTGCATTAATCGTATTCGGCCTTGAACTATAAAATACTTTTGGTTCCATTATAAACGCATAAAAGACAACCAAAATAATTATAGAGGTTATTAACAGTAATAAAGGATGTACAATTTTTTTTTATTGAAGGGTACCTATAGTTATAAGTTGGAAAGAAAAATTATGTAAAGTGCTCTTGGGGTAGGTATACAAAACAAATTTTTTTAAAAGCCGTGTGCGATTCGTTGCTCTGAAATTTGATTTTGCGAGATTTTGATTTGTGAGATTTTGGTTGAAATTTGCGAGACTTTAAGGTTCGAGATGTAAATGCGAGATTGTTAAAGGCGAGATTTTGTAATTGCGAGGTTATGAAAAACAAGACTTTTAATTTGCGATTTAAATTTCGTTATTCGAAATTTTGGTTTGCGAGATATCGTAGCGCTCCCGATTTAAACAAAAAAAAAACTAAACTTCCAAATATTAAAAATAATAATAAATGTGATCAAAGCCCATTTCATCCACTTAAGAGATTTCAAGTAAATCGAGAAGTCTCATATCTCCTAAACGAAATATTTTTTACAACTTTTTTATTTGTAAGACTGTTAGAAATTTGGGATCTCCCACAGAAAACATTGGGTGATATGAATAAAACGGAGCACGTACTCAGAGCAGGTACTACATGAGAATCAGAGGAGGTGCTCAGTAAACAAGAACCTACTCCCATTTCGTATGAATAAAATTATAAACAAACTCGGGAGTACCTCCTCATTCAAACGGAGTAGCTTCTCTCATGCCTCAAACCAAATTATATTGTTTTTGACATTTAGAATTAATTTCGATGATTTATAATTAAAAAAATAATTTAAAATATGAACATTTTTCTGTTGGACCAGCATTTTTTGTGAAAAGGTTTGTTCGTTGAAGTTTAAAAACGGTTGAACCAGGTTTTCTTGACAACCCCAAGAATTGTCAAAAAAAAAATGGGTTTTTCGGTTCTCAAAAAACACCAAAGGGTCTTTGAATTTTTGTCTGTAACATGAACCAAGATATACTTTTCTTGGTCTTTGATGCCCTGAGTTTGAGTCAGGCCTTGAAATTGCTCTATCACGTCACGTTTTTGCATTTTTATACAGATTTAGGGTTATTTTTTTTGTTCTCGAGGTGATTTTTTTCGAAAAAATGTTTATGGTCATTCCGAAGTATGAACATTTTACTTCAAAATTCTTTTTGAATCTTTCAAATACTTCCATTCGTCTTTGAGAGGTCTTACTACCTAATTCGAAAAATCCCACAATTTGCCCTTTTGGGTACAAGTTGACTGGACTAAAAAGAAAGACAACATTTGTTTTAAGCCCCCCCACCACCCCTCCATCCTTAATTATTAAAAAAGAAATGGTTCCTTAAGAAATAACATTTTCTCTGCTGAAATTTTAAAGAATGCAATAGTATTTTTTTTATCCTTCTCTTTTTCTCTTATAAAATTTAACCTTGCTATAAAAAATTTGTATAAACTTCCCCATTTTTGAAGAAAAAGGTATTAAACGCTATTTACTTCAACGTTGAGCAACCAACTGATCTAACTTACAAATGAGGAGCAGGTGCTCGTCTCGATAGAGCACGTGCTTCGGTTTATTCATTCCTAACAATGGAGCAGGTGCTTACCCTGAGAAGGTTCTCATCAAACATTGAGATGCTCAATCGTTGAGCACCTTCTCAAGTATTTTATTCATACCAAATGAAGCACCTGCTTCGAAAAGTTGAGTTTTGAGCAGGTGCTCTGTTTTATTCATATCACCCATTATGATCTATGGGTTTTAGTTTTTCAGTGGTACCAAAAAATAATACCTATATAATGGATTTTGCAAATTACCTCTGGATTTCAGGCTTGAGGAAAAATATTGGCAGACTTACAGGGAGGAAAATTTCACATAAGAGAAGAAATTGGAAAAAAGGTAGGTAGAGTTTTAATTCTTTTATTAAATTTTATTCAGATTTTAACTATTTCATTATTTTATTATTTGGTGGCAAAATTGTGTTTTTTTTAAAATTCGGTAAGTTTTTTTGTTCCGTTGATTTTCTCCTGCCATTGCAGGACTCGAGACCCGTTATTAAAAATCCGCTTTGGTTCTTTCGGGACAAAGGGATAACGATTCATCTTTCTTTTTTTTTATATTAAATTTTGTAGATTTGGTTTTTGGGTCTTAGCCCTCTGTTTGCAAGGCTTTCCAAGCAAAATAATTTAATAAAAAATCTTCCATCGAAATTATTATTTACCTTTTTTATTTCAAAAATCTTTTCGCCGTTGGTTCTGCTTCAGAGTTTTGTGATTTTCTTTTACAAGAAAAAATCACTGGCGCGCATTTTTCTTCTTTTCAGGTTGTCATTTTTCATCGTGTCACGTAGCTCATCTCGTTTTCATTTTTTGGTTTGTGCAGAAGAAAAAAGTATTCCTTTTTTAGCAGACAGAGTATATTCTTCTATTTTGTACTTTATGCATTCTAATAAAACTCAAGGTTTTGATCAAAGTTGTTACTACCATTGATAGGAAGTACAAACAAATGAGTCTCATAGTTCTCTCCGTCTGTCGGCTATAACCTAATCGGTTGAATCGATGTTTTTTAATTTCTTCAATTCCCCTCCAATATTTTTGAATTATTTCATAGAATCAAAAATAATGGTATCAGTATACTTTTTTTAGAAATAAAAAAAAAAAACTCTCAAAAATGACTACATATTATTTTTCAAAAAAATTCGATAAATTACTTTCAGTAAAGACTGCATTTGAGTAAGAAGACTTACTGTCAAAAAATGGTTATTTATGGTACCTTTAATAAAAATCATTTTTTATGATTGAATTTTTTGAAAAACTAATTTCGAAAATTGTTCTTATGAAGAATTTCAAAAAAAGTTATAATAGTATTATATGTACCAATCTCTTCAAAAAGTTATTTTTTAGATTTTTAAAAAACTATTTAAAAATTTCAGAAACGATTTTTCTTTTTTATCTTCTTAGATAATTCTAGAAAAAAATATACAAATACAAATATTTGAATATCAAAATTTTCAAAAACATATTTTTTGAGTTTATAAAAAAATTCAAAATATTTCTTTAATTCTCAAAATCAGGTTTTTATTTTAATTTGGAAATCTCATTTTTATTTGCACTCTTTTTTTCAAGAATTCAGATGACATTCTGTTTTTTCGGCTGAAACTATTAAAGGAATTTTTAAGCTATTTAAAAAAGTTTCAATGGCTATAAACATTTTTCTCATATAATATCTATGTGTTTTTTTAACTCTAACGTTTTTGAACATAAAAACAAGAGCGTGCATTTCATTTTATTTTAATCTAAAATGAAGGAGATTTAGTTTTTGTTTAATTAAATAACTTTAATTAAATAATTTAATAACACCCTTACAAGTCATTTTACAACAAAATTTTTAATAGGAATTTTTGAACAGTTCAATTGAGTTATTAGCAAGCTTGGTAAATTTTTAGGATGTCAAAATGTATTTATGCCTTTCGTGAAGGTGTTGGTATGGTATATGCATTTGTTAAAGATTGAGTTTTTTTTTCTTAAATACTGAAGGAATAATTTTTAGTGGTTCTTAATTGGGTTCGCTACGATATCTCGAAAATTAAAATCTCGCTTTCAAAATCTCGAATAACGAAATCTCTCAATTACAAAATCCCGCTTTTCAAAGACTTCTCATGTCAAAAATTGAATACTTTGCGAAGCATTCTAAGCACATTTCGTTTGCTTAAAAATAACATTTATTTAGTTTACCAACGTTTTCAGTTTTTGTTTTCCATTAGCAGGATTTTTATTTTCCAGTGCAAGACCCAGAGTAAAACGTTGCTATGAGAACTTTCGAGATTTTGAATTGCAAGATTTTAATTTGAGAATCTTTGATTGAAATTTGTGAAACTTTCGGTGCGAGATGCAACAGCGAGATTTTTAAAAACGAGATTCTGTAATTGTGAAGTTATGAAAAACAAGATTTTAAACTGCTGAAATTTCGTTATTTGAGATTTTGGTTTGCGGAATCGTACCACTCCCTTCTTAATTATGTATTAAATGAGAACTCATCGAGACTAGACTGTCCCTCAAATCTAATGCCAAAGGTGACATACTCATAAAATTCTATACACCAAAAATTATAGGACTCTTTTTTGAGAGCTTTTGTGCACGTTTTTCTCAGAATCTGTTGCGTTTACGAGAAAAGTGTTTATCATCATCTTTTTTGTGTACCTAGAAATGTATGAGCTACAATTTTTACAACGAACAGTTACGAGATTTTTGTTACTTCCACCGTACAAAATTAAGGTGGGTCCACACTATGCCGATCAACATTGTTGGTTAACATTGTCGATCAACATGCTAGTGTGTACGTGAAAAACTTTCATAGCAAACATTTGTGTGGCTTGGAATTTTCTGATCGATGTGTCAGGATGCAACCGAAGGGTTCAGGGTTCGAATCCTGGTGGTACCCAACTTTTTTTTATTTTTTCTTGTGAACAATTAAGTTAAAACGATATTATTAACATTAAATATTTATTCACAACAAAGATTGCATTTTTCATCTAGTAAAAGTGTGATTAATAACGCACAAAACCAATAATATTATGTTCATGAAATTAAAACCCTACAAATGTTTTTAATAAAATGAAATTTGTTGAACAACTTTGTCGATTGCTATCCATTTGAATCGGGTTACGTTCGGGTCAACAAATGTTGAATGCCTTTATCGATCAACACGTCTACACTTACTCAACGATGTTGATCTACACAATTCGACATAATGTGGACGCGGCTTTAGGGCTATTTTTACTTTGTCAAATTATCATTTTCAAAAGCAAATCAATATCCATTAATTTATAAGACTACCGTTAAGCAAATTCGCAAATATAATTTTGTAGTTTGTTCACATCATCGTCACATCGTCCCTTTTCTAAATGAATCCTTTTAGTATCTAGATAAAAAGTTAAATGATTTGGAAAAATGACCTTTCGTTATAATATTAAACAAAATGACCATAAAAATATCAAATTAACGAAGCAACACCTGCAGTTGAAGCAAACATCATAATTTTTGACACAATGTAAAGGTTATAAAATCCTTATACCTACCATCCTTATTAGCTCATAATTTTCTTATCGCATTTCTCTCGCCACCACACTGTTACTGCAAAATCTTTATGTTTTCCGTTCAAACATTACATAATTTTCTAGGGATTCTGTATACACACATACACCTACTTAAACTTTGATTTTCTTAACAAACAAAACAACAATAAAAATTGTTGCGAAAAATGTTTTCCCTGGATGTGAAAACTCCTCCTATGTTATATGTGGGAAAAAAGCCTTTGAAAAGCACTCTTTTTGGTATCCTACTTCCGATTCCTACCATTTTGCGCAAAGAATATTCAACTTTTATACAGCAACAATTTTCAGGTAAATATGAATGTGTTCATATTTTTATATAATATACATATATACATATAAGAAACATTTGTAACTGATCTTTATATAGGACACGACCCCGATTTTATGATGATGGTAGGTACAGTGTGTGGGCTGTGGTGAGAATGTATACGTCTGCAGGGTGGATTTTAATTGCTCTGATGTAAGCTTGCGCATGAAAAGCTTTTCAGGCAGAAAACTCTTGTTTTTATTTTTAATTTGTTTGTATCTATCTAAACCTACCTACCTACCTGTAATATTGTAGAATATGCATGGATACATAATATCTAAATATATGTGATTTCCATGTACCATAAAGGCAAGTGCCCTTTTTTGTAAATGAAAATGGGAGACTTTTTCGAAGGTTATATTGCTTTTTTTCAAAGATGGAGAACGCATGAATTGATTATTAAGTTTTTCTGTTCTTTTTGTTTATGGAAAAGCAGAAAGATATACTATATAATTTCACAAACAAATGAAGGCCATTTAAAGGCTTCACTCTATAGCTTAAGTTTTGAATTTTGTGATCGAAAATTGTATTTTTTTTAAGGGTTTGCCAAAAAGACATTTTAAAAAAACTTAAGGAAAAGCGTCCACCCTACAGAAAAGATGGAAAACATTTATTTATAAAGATATAAGTTGTCTTCAAGACCTAATCTACAAGTTCCAGCTGCATTGTTTCTTTACTAGCAAATTACTTTAACGAATTGTGTAGATATGTACATATGTGCAACAAAGAATAGAAGTATTTGGCAAAAAGTATCATAATCCTGAAAATTAAAATTAGCCAGAAATTTACTGGTACCTAATCATGTTGTATTTACAATCAACGCAGGCTGTTGAACAAATCTATAAAAAAACCTTTAAAATTCTTCAATTAATAAATAATCCTTTTTAATCAGAACCGATTCCTCATTTGTGTGTAGTTTTCAATATTTAATTAAGTCGGCAGCCAGTTTTAGATTTTCTGATAACTTGCATATTAAACCACTTATTAACAAAATTGTCACACGAGAAATGATATTTAAATTACGTATACGCCGTGTACAACCCATATTCCTAATCTCGTGGCAAATAAAAATATAGTGAAGAAGCCTCTTTTTCGACTGCTTCAATCTATGGACCAAATTTGGCTTCAAACTAATTGAACGGATCAAACAACCCAACATTCATTGACTTCCCTAAATCTTATAAAGTTAAAATTTTGGTTGCATGCTATTGTCAGCAGATACAATTTAAAAAAAAATCATAAATTTGTGGTAAAGTGAAGAAAAAGAATAGAATATATTCAAAAAAAACTTCTTTCTCGAGGTTTATTAATGCTTCAATTTGTGCTTAGTAGTTAATCAAAGCACAAACCTATAATATTGTTATAAGAACCATCAAGTTTGTTTGATATATGTTTTGATAATTTATGACAAATTCTTGAATTTATCAGAAAACAGAAATAATCAGTTCCCATTTTGTTGTAGACGAAAAAAAATTAATTCCTGGGGCCTGTAACACAAAACTAGAAAGAACTTTTGTAATATAAATTAATCCTAACTAGTGCAACAGTTAACTGTTCCCTAAAGGTGCAGAAAAAAAACTAAATCATACTTGTAGAAAAAGCGATTAAATCTTACAGGTGATTCAAGACTTGAAAGATGTGCAGAAGATGTACAATCTTTTCAATCAATAGATTTTGTTCATCATGATTATTAGACAGAAATTATTATTTAACAGAAAAATAGTTCCGGTCGTAAATGTATTTTTGCAGATGGGTCAATATTTCAAACATTAATAATATTATTAGTATTATTGTTTGTTCGATTGCTTAAAAGAGACATCTTCTAACAGGTTTTCTTAAAACAAAGGTAAACAAATTATCGTACCCGGTATTTCGATTTAAACACTCAAAATGTCATTCCCTTAACGTGCCACCAGCCCTGCACTTACTTTAAAATAATATTGTAAATGTTGCTTTTTTCAGTGCAAGGGCTTGAAAAACATTTGTTCAGTTAGGCTGGCATAATGGATCAGATAGCCTCTTTATTAAGCATTTATTCCCTTTCTTAAAACCCCTTAATTTGTTTAAGTAATGTATTTTAAGATGATAAGTGACTGTTACTTGTAAAAACTTGCATATTCGATATTCAGTGCAACTCGTGTCGAGCCGCCCGAATTTAGGGTTTGAATTCAGCCACGACGCAAATTTCCATCGTTAGATCTAATCTCGACATGTGTAGGCAGAGGGTCTACCGAAACCAGATTAATTTTGAAAGTGGTCTATAAGAAAACAATTTTGGGAACCTCTGTCTAGAAGAATCAATTATATTGCATTTAAAAATATTTACAGTATTACTAATAGTTTTGAATTGAAAATTAAAAACTTTTGCAACTTTAAACTTGAACTTGAAACTGGAAATTTTTCATAGTACATACTTACAATTATTGTCATTATGCATAAAACCGAAGCAAATACTAAACAACAAGTATTTACTGGAAATAAAAATATTACTAGCTTCGAATGAATATGAGTATAAATACTATTAATGGCATCATAAAACAATAAATGTTGAGAAAATTTTTTCGCGTATTTTTTTACATTGCACAGCGTATGCTCTTAATCTGGTAGTAAATGATCCAGCAAAATGTCTTTATGAAGTGCAATATAGTTTTTCTGCAGTTTAAGATTTTTGTACAACATTTTTCAGAACCACCTGAGCAATTCTTCAAAAACAGAAATAAAATTCGTTTGAAAAATTTTTCTGATACCCATTCGCAAGCAGAGCAAAAGCGACTACATGTCCCAGACAAAATGTATCAGAAATGAATGATGCTTTGATTACAATAGCAGATAGTATGGAATTCGACTAAAATCATCATTTGAAGCATTCAATTTGTATGCTTAAAAAATTAACATTCAATTTATTGAATGAATTCCTTAAAGTCCTTCTACACTACCCCACAAAGTGTTAACACATGTCAGAATAAAGTGAGAAGGAATTTCATACGACTGACTGCCAAATTTGTGTGATGAAAATATTTTGCTTCCACACTTGCATCAAAACAAATCAGTTTCACCATAACCTCAAACGCCCAAGTGAGATGGGATATGAGATTGTTTTAGAACCACTTCTAATTTAATATTTTTAGGTATAAGCACATGTCAAACCGTGTCGGATGCGTTGTCAATATGTGTGTGATGAAATTTCATATTTTGTTTCCACACTATTATAAAGGATGTTTTTTTTAAGACGTGTTGTTTTCAAGAAGAAATAAAACGCAAATAATTTAATGTTATGGCCAAGAATTTAGCTTTATTGTAAAGATAAGGGTTTGCCATTATGTTTTAAAAATGATTTCGGGCGAGTGGCCATCGCGGCTGGCTCGAATAAATTCCAGTCGAGAGGCCCAATTTTCAACCACATATTTTTAACCACCAATTTTCGACACCATGGCGGATACACTCATTCGGGTCTTCTTCGATACTCTGCTCCACAGGAGCAATAGCGTATTCGGTGCGCACTGTACCTGTACAGTGTCTCTGAGGATACGCATTATCCACTAGAGTAAACGTGGTGCAAAACCGATCCAAGGTTGCTCGAATTACCGACTCTGCTGGGCGATTATGTCGACCGAATATTGGACGCAGCGCACGAGGCGCGAACCGAACCATTATTTTGGTAATAAATTTACATGATTTGCAAACGTTGTTCAGGAGTAAGTATATTCATTATGAAATGGCAAACCAAACTGAGCATAAATCAAGTGACAGCTGTCAAAAAGGTCAACTCCGAAAAAAGTATTGCGAGATTGAAAATCACACGTAAAAAAAAACACCCTTTACATGATTTTCTTATTTTCTTCACACTTTTTTGACATGTGTTAATACTTAGTGGGATAGTGTGGAATGGCTATTAGAATTTCATTGTATTTTTTCTCCGATTCGATGAACGTACGTAACCGCCACGCGCCGTTAACAGTCAGAGCTATCTCCTAAAAATTTTCTTTTTTACGTTACTAATGTGACTTTATATTTGTTCCCGATGAGCAGTGCTTGGCACAGTATCAATTTTTCAAATAAACTTCCGGATTTCTTTGCGATATTTCAAAGAAAGTACGGAGTTTAAGAATTCGCCTTTATTGATTTCTAACCTTTGTCAATCTTAAAGATGTTAGCTTCACAATTTTAACTTGAACTGCATCCAAACGTAAAACAAAATATCTCGTTCAAGCATGACACAAGAACGAGGCTTGGCACTATTTCTGTTGAGAAGATGCAATAACAATATTAAAGGCCTTAAGACGAAGGCTGACAACTTATTAATGATTTTCTCAAAGATGAATGAAGGCATTTGGAAGATTCAAAAAGAATTTCGAAGTAAAACCTTCATACTTCAGAATGATAATAAACATTAATTCGAAAGCATTACCTGGAGAAATAATATAATCACAAATTTGCATCAAAAACGCATGTTGTTTTTAATTCTTATATTTGAATATCTCAAAAATGTACGTGACGTGCTAGAGCGATTCCAATACCAGATTGGAACTCAACGTATCGAATACCACCAGAAAAGTATATCTGGTTCATGTTATAGACAAAAATTCAAATTTTGTCACGAAAATTAGAAAATTAAATAAATTTTCTAACGGATTTTCGGAAACAAAAAAAAAACACGTCAGTTATCAACTAACACATGGGTTGTCGCAGAAAAAATCTTAAACAGAGATTTGTTGGAAATTGTTTATACTTTCAATTATACTTTGAAGTATAAGTAAAAAACACCCAAAAATGCGTTTTTGCATAACTTTTTGCATTTTTTCACGAAATTTTATTCGCAAACCTCAGATTCGGACGAATAAAAACAACACCACTATTTGCATAGTAAAAACACAATATGGCTAGACTTTAAATTAATTAAATTATTGTTGTATATATGTTTTTCAAATAGTATTGTAGCTTTTATAATAATTTTCGTTTCAATTTGTTTTTCTTGTAAAGGGCTGATTTAAATGGAATCACCCACATCCAGGGATGTAGTGTTTGAAAATTCGGTATCTCAAAATTGAGTTAGTATTTTTTTGTATTTATTTTTTTCTGCGTTGATGATAATAAATAACTAAAATTTGCATATCGAAAATTTTCTTCAGAAATTAAAAAAAAAAATAATATTTAAAAACAAATATTTTGAAATTTTTGTGGGCATACATTTTTATTTATTTAAGAATTAAGGACAATTCCACTAGAGACTTCAATTTCTAAATAATATATTTTTTTACTTTTTTTGTAAGGAAGAAGGACTAAATTTGTTAACAAAAACAAAAGTGGACCTAATTTAAAGAGAACATTTTTTGTTTGCGATTGGCAACATTGTCTCACAAGAGTTCTTTTCTTACGAACTGCAATTATCATAAAATGTTGCCCCCGTGATTGATTTAACAAGAAAAATTCGATTTTCATTTTTGTTTTTACTTGCAATATAGGTACTATAGGGCAAGTTTTGGATTCGTACAAAAATTTTGAGATAACACTCAAACATAACATAACGATGATAGAAAACACGAAAAAAGTAGGTGGCACAATGCTCTCTGTCTGTTTGTGTCTGTTTGTGTGTGTGTGTTTGTATCTGGATCTACAGCCTGAACCAATGATGCCATTTTCTTCAAATTTCGAACTTAAAGTTTTTTGTAACTCTCCAGAGGGAAAATTGAAAGTTTTTTTTTTTAGCTCCAAAAATAACGGTACTTGCCAAATAATCTTAATGGAAAAGCTAATTTATTTCAAAAACGGCTTCAACGATTTTAATAAAAAAAAATCAATGTTTTACTGTGGATATGGTGTACTTTCTGGTAAGAAACAAAAAAAAAAAGAACAAAAACATTTACGGGCCATATAACTGTTTTTTTTTTTATTTTTGGTTTTCTCATAAACCGCTCATCCGATTTCAATAAAAATGTTTGCACAAAAGCTTTCTTAGAATATAAATAATACTTTTTAAATGTATATTAATATATACCCAAAATTGGCATACCAATACTTTTTTTGAAAAATGTTACAAAAATTTTATATATTAAAACTGAGCATACTTAAAACCGAAAATGCTACTAAATTCACTCGTGCGCTTCTGAGAGAAAGGTCACACAGCCCACTTTTCAATATTTTTGGGTTTACTTGAAAACTAAGCTGAATTTGACAATTTTGCACTTAAAACTTTTTGCTCAAAATTTTCAATCGAAATGGATATTTTAGAATATTTTACAATAATAAAAAATTCAAGCAAGAGAAATTTACCAAAATCAACATAAAAAAATCGAAAAATTATAGATTTTTAAATTTGTTCCTTTATTGCGCATAGGGCAGCAAAGATCGACTCAAGGCATACTTCAACAACTGAAAGTAGAGGCTTAAATCTTTTATATGGCGTGTTCAAAATGTAGTTTTTATATAAAATTGACAAGGACATAGGCTTTTAAAAATGTACCATTTCTTATCATTTCTTGCAGTTTTTGCCCGAAACCCCGCTTTTTGGTAATACATGACAAATAAAACTATCCTTGTACCTATAGGCTATTGATTATGTCATATAATAAGGAAGTAAGACGTTCATGGAATTTTATTATAAAAATCATCAAAGGGGTCATTGAAGATGAGAAAACCGCGGAGTGTTATTAAATTGGAGGGTGCATTTTTGAGAGGGGGGTGCAAAAGCACCCTTTTTGGTTTTTTGCATATAACTCGAAAACGAAGCAAAGATTCGAGATAATTCTCAAAACCTTTTTTGTAGAGAATAAAATTTACCATCAAAATGGATTTTTGAAAAAAAATTTAAAAAATTTGTAGTTAGCTAATTTTTAAAAAAATCATTGCAAACAAATGTGAAAAATAGCATTTTTTGGTTTTTCTTACGTATTTGCTTATAACTTTCTTACCAGCAGAGATAGGTATAGGCATTGCTCCATATAAAAGAAAGATAATTAAATTTTCTTTAAAATAAATTAAAAAAAAAACAGTTTGGTAAAAATCGACCGCGAAATAATCGTTCAAACTAGGCTGATGTTAAGTTTTTAAAGCTTTATAAATGGCATTTTTGGCTATTTTGATGGACTTGTTAGATTATACACTCAAACTGGGTGTATTAGGGAGTCAAGGCCAGTTGAGTCAAAAATAAAAGTCAAGTTTCAATTTTTTCGCAGTTTTAGGGTTGCCATCTAATTTTTTCAAAATTTAAAATAATTGTCAAAACCAACACACTTGCTTTTACAAAGCCGGGTTTGAGCACATGTTAGCTTATACCATCTCGAACATGAAAAAAAATAGTTCAAGACAATTTTTACGGTTGAAAGTCCTTGCCAGACGAGCTCAACATTTTCAAAGTAGGTATTATAAGAAAAAAACCTTTTTTTTAAATTTCAAATAACTGTCAAACCATGTTCTACAAAGCCGGGTTTTCAATATATGCTAGCTAATGTCTCCTTAAATAGAGACAAAACTGTGCCAGACGAGTTTGGCTGTCGAAAATGCATGCCAGACGGCCCTTAATGTTATAACGTTGGTGATTTTTTATTTTATTTTCTAATTTTTTTAATAATTATCAAAACTAACTAATCTACTTTCACAAACCAGGGTAATTGGTAGTTTATGCCTTTCGTTATATGGACAAAATAGTGCCAGACGAGTTAGGTATTCCAAAATAAAAAAAGTTATTTCTTTAATACCTACTTAGAAAATGTTGAGCTGGTCTGGCAAGGACCTTCAACCGTAAAACTGGTCTAACACAATTTTTTTTCATGCTCGAGAAGGTATAAGCTAAGATGTGCCCAAAACCCGGCTTTGTAAAAGCAAGTGTGTTGGTTTTGACAATTATTTTAAATTTTGAAAAAATTAGATGGCAACCCTAAAACTGCGAAAAATTTGAAACTTAACTTTTATTTTTGACTCAACTGGTCAAGACTGCTTAATACACCCAGTTTGAGTGTATAATCTAACAAGTCCATCAAAATAGCCAAAAATGCCTTAAAAACTTAACATCAGCCTAGTTTGAACGACTATTTCGCGGTCGATTTTTATCCAAACCGTTTTTTTTTTTTAATTTATTTTAAAGAAAATTTAATTATCTTTCTTTTATATGAAGCAATGCCTATACCTATCTCTGCTGGTAAGAAAGTTATAAGCAAATACGTAATAAAAACCAAAAAATGTGATTTTTCACATTTTTTGCAATGATTTTTTTAAAAATTAGCTAACTACAAATTTTTTAAATTTTTTTTCAAAAATCCATTTTGATGGTAAATTTTATTTTCTACAAAAAAGGTTTTGAGAATTATCTTGAAATTTTGCTTCGTTTTCGAGTTATATGCAAAAAACCAAAAAGGGTGCTTTGGCAACCCCCTCTCAAAAATGCACCCTCTAATTTAATAGCACTCCGCGGTTTTCTCATCTTCAATGACCCCTTTGATGACTTTTACAATAAAATTCCATGAACGTCTTACTTCCTTATTGCCCTGTTTTTTAGGACATAATCAATAGCCTACTAGTTCCAAGTCTTATAATAATTGGTCCAGCGGTTCAGCTTGTTGGCCTAGAAGCATTTAACAGCCGGAAAACAAAAATGTGGGCTTCCCTACTTTTCAAATATTCTCAATAATCGTAGATAATGTCATATTTAATCAATATCTAGAGTTCAAAGATTTTTAAGAAATTAATTTTGCCATTAAAGTAACGAAAAAGAGGATTTCGGGACAATAGTGATAAAACTTAACAAATATGGTAAAGTTTGGATGGGTATATATCGGTCAATTTTGAATAAAAATTATTTTTTTAACATGCCATATAAAGGCTTGATTGAGGCTCTATTTTATTTTTTTGAACATGTTTTGGGCGTATTCCTGCTCTAAAAAAATGTATGTGCAGTTTATTCAAAAATTTAGAATTTAAAAATTTTCAAATTTTTTTTTGGCTGATTTTTGTGCATTTTTTTATGAAAATTATGCAAAAATGTTATTCAAATATAAAAAATGCCTTTTATGTGGTTTTTTGTGTTTATAATAATATACATTTTTTAAATATCGTAAATATTTTGAGTTTTTATCTGTGGTTAGGTATAGTTACCACCTGTGAATACCCTCAAACTTATCTGAGAGAAAAAAATTAATCGACTTTATAATTATATGTTTAGTGTATTCCAAAACCACTTTCAAAAACTCAATAAAACAGGTAGGTAAGAAATCCTCCATAGATGTTCTGAGCAACAAATCTACCCTCATCTGAGAACTCATAATAATTCTCGTGCACCAGACTATTATTGCGGCATATTACTTCAATTTCCAAAAAAACAAAAATTCCCAATCCCCTTACAGCTATCCGCAACCATAGAGAAAACCACTGTAGCCCCTTTTAGGTATTTGTTGAGTTCAATTATTAGCATGTTGCATGAGTTTTCTCATATTACAAAACGGGGATGTTTTTCTTGATGACAAAATAAATACCAAGGACACTTCTTTTGAGGTGAGGTGTGTGTGTGTGGAATCTTTAAGTCCCATATACTAAACACTACAGTCCTTATAATATACAGCAATCACTAGGGTGTTGTGGTGGGTGGTTGGATTTTGATGTGCACATTTTCGTTTTACAAAACTGAACAAAGCTTCCATACAAACCTGCTGCGGCAAAGGTTTGAGGCGTAACGTCACAGAGTGATAATGGATTCAAACACTAAAAGGGTTGATGTTGATGGAACGTATAGCCGTCGTCGTCGTCGTCGCGCACCACCATATGTATTAATTGAAGCTTTAAACATTTTATGGATTTCGACAATAGCATTGTCTATCTTTCCATCATCGCTGGCGGGCGTTCGTCCGTTGTAATTGTCTCTGCGTAGTATAACAACGCCGTCGAAGTCCTTTTTTCTTTTGAGAGTCCATTAAACGAATCACGGTAATCGCTTATAATTATGTAAATGGAATTAATTACAATGCTTTCTATTTTTCATTTAGCTTACTAAATGTCCTTAAATGTAACTAAACAACCCTATCTTTAAAGGAACATTGTTAAGGAAAATTTATTATCTTCAAATCAATTTTCTTATCGAGCGTATGTGAAATTTCAGTTACTTATCCTTAAATTCACTTTGGAGATTAATGATATTTTTTTTTTTTTTTTTGAGGAAAAAAGGCAAAGTGTTACATTATCAGTTACATTTGTCATGGTAGCTAGGTATTTCAAGTTATCCTTAGCACACTTATCAAAATGGACAATCATAAATCAACCCTTGATGTATAGTGAAAGGAATGACTCTTCGCTGTGTGACCAATGATAACGAGGTTCAATTTATAATACTGGAATTACGAAAACAACTCCACTTACGTTTCTGTTTTATTTTTCTTGAAATGTCCTTTAAATTTGAAAAAAAAAATAATTTTGTTTTGTTGGGTTGACCACCATGAATACATGCGTTTTGAAATGCTGCCTGGAAAGGCTTTTTTAAGACATTTTTTGGTTCCAAAAATTGATGAAGTTCGTGCAGGTACCTACTTTTTCGCAATTTGAGAAAATGATTTATTTGAGCGTAGAAGGGAAGTGGTTGGAGTTCAGCTCATTTTTAATTGCCTACACGAATTAGATGTACTCTTCATGCATCATATCTATATAATTAATAAGGTGGCGTTGGCCAATATACTCATAGTCAAATTAAAAAAAAAAATCCTTCAATCGATTCTGGAATTCATTTATAAATCACCTTGGTAACTGTTTCCAAGTTAACTACATATATTCTCAACTTCATAGCGCTAAATTAACTCCAAGATATTTTCTCATTTGAATACGCACGGATGATGCTGCCTGCTGCACGCACCCTTTAAAGTGTTCTTTTTTCTTCTTTTGGTATATCATCCCCATTATATCATCTAATAGAACCGTTTAAGGACAGCGTTAATGTAATGCCCTTGATTTTTATCTTGAGTCAGCACAATAATGAATTTCAATTCCTGAAATTAAATCGAATGAAAAAAGAGATATGCTTTTGACTTTGGTTGTGAAGGGCGACTAACCATCGTCATAGTCATCGCTGTCGATGAGGCTGTTCACAGTGCTTATCAGAATTTCTATGGAATCTAAATGAGATCCTTAAACTTATTTTCTTGGGTTAGGGGAGGATAGCATGGTTATGCATCTACCTTTGCTGGTAAAAAAAGATATGATGTATTTACTACTATTAGGACTTCTTCATGTCCAATAATAAGTGTATTGATAATATAAAAAGGGGTACAATATGATAATCAAAATAATCAAAAATGGAAGTAGGTACTGTCGACAGGATACAACAGGGCTAAAGAAACAAACTAAACAGGAGAAAAAAGTTGAATTATAGTAGAAAGCTACCTGGATTTTCAAGGAAGGAAACATCAGTCATCTTAAATATCATCTTGTAACAACATGCAACAGTCATCACATCAACATTTTATATTATTTTGCCATCATTTAACTTTGTTCATTCTTTTTCTTTTTGTATTCAATTTAAATTAATTTCATTCATTTATTTTCATTTAATTATTTAATCATCTTTGAACTTTAAAATTATTCTTAAATTATTAAAATTTTATAAAAATTAATTCTCTAAAAAAAACTTTCCAAACATACTGTAAATATTTCTTTCTTACTACACTGTATTTATCTTTTGTATGAAAACAATTTGTTTTTTTAAATATTCAGTAGGCTTTGCATTCTATACAAATAATTTTAAATTCTAAACAATGTATTATATGAAAGTTCAAGCAGGCTAAAGTATAAAAGGCCGCGATTAATAAATACAAAGTCACTTCTTGTTATGATTGCTTCCTGTTCACTTCGACGGTACACTACTGCCTTTTGAACCTTAAGCCTTTATAATAAGATAAACGAGAATTAAATATTTGCCTTGTTCCCATTGACGGAGTTATTTCGCCTCTTTGGTTTGAACCAATTTTTTTAAACTTTGCGATTTTCTTATTTTTTTGTTTCATCGCCCATTCAGCGGTTTACTGCGTTATTTCGCATTTCCTGCGGTGGAGGATAAAGCAAAATATTGCCGCTTGTGCTTTTACTAAGCAATATACATATACACGACTATCGACCAATAAAATTTTGTAAAAAATTCAAAATTAAACCAAAGCGTTTCACTTTCCTTCTGGGAAAATTTGAAGAAGTTGGAAACCCTCACACCCTGCTCAGAGCACAAACAAGTGTAGACATTTACACCTGTTATAATCTTAAAAATCATAGGTACAGGGTATATACTTTAATTCGTCAATAATATTTTAGGAAATGATTTTTAAGTCGGTACATTTATTGTACTAAACAAATCGAATGGGTCAATTTCTGAAAAATTGACTTTAAATGCAAACATATATTAAAAATCAAAGCTTAGACAATAATTTATAAATGTTTTTTTTTTGGAACGATAATAAATAGTTGTTTTCAATTTTTTCAAATTGTTTTTTTTTTTAAGTTGATATTTTTCAGAATTTTGCGTTTTTAAGTGCTTTTTTTGTGTTTTTCATTCAATGCCCTTTTCAATTCTTAGTCAAATACTGAAAACTAAATGTAAAAACCTTTTTTAATTTCTGAGAAACTGAAAAAGAAAATCAAAAGCTAGGTACCTACTTTTTCCCAAGAAACCCGAAAAAAGGGTTTAATTATGAAGTTTAGAATAACTCTCCCCCCATACGATTTTTCTTATAATATACCTGATAGTCATGTCCTAAAATAATTTTGACGAATTAAGGGACACCCTGTTTAATTTTAATTATTTTTTTAATTTGTTTTAATATTTATCAAACGATTTTAGGTTATGTCCTAAAAAAAGTCGTACAGAACGAGGTTTTATTTTCGTCTTTTAATTGGGAGTGAAAGTTTCCTAAAACATACAATTGGATACACATTAACTTTAAAAACTGACGATTGTACTTATAATATCCTCCCAACCATGGATTTTTTTTATTTTGTTAACGATTTAATTTTTGCTTAAGTTCCAAAGAGTATATGTTCGAATTAATACTCCGTAGAAAACGAGAGAAAAGTTCGTTAGAGCCATAAGTGGCTCGGTCTTCGTTGACTGCAAAAACGCAGTCAACGGAACCAATCGATGAATGAAGAGAATTTCTGATAATTATTTTCGTTCTTCTAACGAATTCAAGTGGATTAGCTTAAGGCGGTCTCGATAGGGAGGCAAGGTAAAAGGATTGTTCCAATTCGAAGAGCAAAGCTATGGCAACTGCACTTCCAAAAGAGAGTGTTTACTCTTTTGGAAGTGTAAATATGTTGGTAAGGGAAACAAATTTGACTTGAACAGTGAGACCAGATCACATAGGGGTTGGAGAATTTTTTGGAACATCTCTTGACGAAACTGAGCCCTGAACTTGCTTTGATATCGTCTATACGAGTGAGCAAATTAAGCTTCTGCACACAATTTGCCAAAGTCATCAACGGTGGCTATGGATTCAGTATAGAGGAAGTACAGACGCGGAGGATATTTAATACGTTTGAGTAAAGAAGTGATTGATTAGCATTTAGCAATGTTAGTCTTCAAGCAATTTTTAGGAAACCAAACTGATCCTGTTGAATAAGGAAAGAGTCATAGTGTGGATGAAATGGTGTTGATAAATTTGGTATCATCAGCGTACAATGAAAGAGAGGAATGTGATGACCATTTCCATATGGATAATAGTAAGAATGAAGAAAAGTAGGCCTAGGTGGCTGTTTGGTCGACATTAGAGGTATGAAGGAGCCAAAGCAGAGGTGGCAAGTCTGATACAAACGCAGTGATAAAGGGTTTCTAGTTAGGTAGAAATGCATATCGTTGGCTTAGAGTCCTAGCTAGCTCCATACCTAAAAAAAAATATTCTTTAAAATCTTAAGAAACTCTTAAATACCGAGTTCCAAAGAAATCGACCTTTTAGCTTTCAAAATATTTTATTTTCAAAAAAAAAATTTTGAACATTTCTTAAAAATCTAAAAACTATGTTTTTGAAAATTTCGGTAGTAAAAATGTTTATATTTTTTAAAAGCTTTTGTATAAAAAATTATTGAAATCGAAAATAAAGAATAATGGAGGTACCATGAATAACAAGTTTTGAAAATGGCTTCCTTTCCAAACATTATAGACTTTACTAAAAGAAATGACAGACAGACAGACAGAAATGTGAGATCCACTTATTTCATCTTTCCTATCATCGTAATGACAAGTCTGATCAAAATCTCGGATATTTTCAAATGCATAACTTGCCATCAGGCGTAAAAATGAACAACTTGACTGGATGCATTTCAATTCACTTTTGGCGTAGCCAAAGGTAGCTCATCAACTTTTTTTTTCTTTTATAGTTCCTCTCGTAAGGAACAAATTAATATAAATATGTTATGTGCATTGTACAATGTACGTGCATGTCAGTTCTGTAAAGCAGTACTGATGAGCTAGTGTAAGGGTTTCGAAGACGTAGATTATCCACTTCGTCTTACATATTTACTTTTTTTAATAGGTCTTTAAACTTTCAGGAGGATCTATGAGGTCCAAAAAACGTGTGAGACTTTCATTGCACTTTAAACAACTCCATTTCCCGATTGCAACTAGGCTGAAACTTATCTGGTAATTTATTTTTAAACAAAGACGTGTAACGTGTGAAAGTTCCTGCTTATTCCGTGGTTTTCCGTTTACCACACCAAGCCAGAAGATTTTGTTCTTAGCAGGTAGCGTACTAATTTCAACTCGTCAAGAATATTAATAATCGTGAAACTAGCGTGTTCTAATCGTAATAGCCGATTTCTATAGCAATCTATAAGAATTTCTGTAGGAATATCGAGATAGTACCTGTGAAACTTTTCGTTTCCCAAGCAACTACCATTGTTATTTAAATTCATATCGCAGGTACCACCCCCTAGTTTAATACCATAACTCCAAACAGGTTTAAGAACCTGCTTGTATATGAAACCATAACCAACCTATAATGAATACTAAGCTAAGAATATTTCCCAAGTAGCCACTTGTTTATATCTCTTAATTTACTCTTTAATTCTTCCCATTTCTTTTTTTATAGGAGCAGCCTCTATTTTAATTTCGTGTCCAGAGTCATTCCTAGATATTTTGCTTTGTTCGCAAATAAAACACGAGCGGTATTAAGGTAGACGGGTAATCAAATTATATTTGAATACATATATACGTAAGGCCTACTAGCACAGGAAAATTAGAGACAAAAATGGGATTAACATATACTTTTTTTCATACAATCAGCAGATTCGGAGAAAATCGTGCAACAACTTCATGGTGAAGCAAATTTTGTCAAAAAATTTATTAAAATTTCATTAATCGAAGGGCAGTATTTTTGTGTTTTTCTACATTTCCTCATTATAAAACCAAGTTTTTGGGGTACCCGGGTAAGGATATAAGGCGGCTATTTTGAAAAAAGAAAATAATTTGGTTTTTATTCAACAACTCGCTTGAATTTCTTTTGACAACAAAATCGTAACAAAATAACATCTACATAGCTATATAATAAAATTATCTAAAAAATGAGTTATTAAAAAAGTCTGTATGTAGGTTTATTAATCTAAAAAAATTTGTTGTATATATGTTGAAAACCGCTGTAGATTCGACTGCATTAATTGTCATAATCGACCCGACAGCGATTTTTTTTTTCAATTTTACTCATGCATGGTTGTTTATTTCAAAACCTAATGGTAAAAATTACAACATCTGTTGGAGAAATTATCACTAGAAAAGTTGTGGATACAAAAGCATTCGTTGTTGAAACTACATGCTTTTGTTGTATTATTCAACGCATTGTCAAAATGCAATTTGTGTACTCAAATCTACAGCTCAATTACTAGAAACTACGGGCTTAATTTGCTGTTTTATTTCCAACATTTCGTGGCCAATAGGCAATTTGTTTTCGCCGAACTTGCAGCTCTTTTGGTAGAAACTGCAACCAATCGATTTTGACAATCCACGCTCTTCAAAATAAAAGTCCGAGGTTTTAAACTTTTTTTTTGTTTTATTTACTTTTCTTATACACAAAAATCAAATAAGCTTTTTTCTAAAAACTTTTATTCCATCAATAATTAATGTATGTATTTATATTTGGGAATTGGTGGACATAAGAACTTATTTATATTTTAAATAATATAATCTTTAAGTATTTGCGATAAATTTACCACACATGCACCATAATTAATGAAAATTAAAATACAATATTCACAGTAAACGAAAAATACTTCACAATTTTTAAAACTAAAAACAAAAAAGACCTAATGCCAACGATAGGTACATATTTAATTCACAATTAAAAAAAACGTCACGAAAAAAGGAAAAACCTAAATTGAAATTCAATATCGAAGAACTTCAGACTTTAAAATGCTTTGTTACAGAATGAAGGGAAACGAAAACACCCTGAAAACCATGAAAATATTCTAGCTCTTATTTATGTGGATTATGGTTGTCGTTATAATGGGTTTTTTGGAGTTTTTATATTTGGATGGACATCAATAGGCTTTAAATGAAGACAAAATAAATTCCCCAATTTTGTCAGATTTTTGTTTTCATCCCCTATAGTCGCTGTAGGGGTAAATAAAATTTCGTTTTTTTTTTGCATACTAGGAAATTCGCGTAAAATCTGCCAAAAAACTCAGAGCATGTTGCATGTAGGTGGGAAGTAGACAAATAAAAAGGCCTACGGGAGGGGGTAATATCTCCCCTTGCTTGGACGGGGGGTCATGGTCAATTTAATAAAATAATTGCATAAAATAGAAACAAAATAATTAAAAAACAATGAACATTTACAGTAATGTTTTGTAGCTTTTTGAAAAGCCAGAAGTTCATATTAGCTTAGAAATTTTTATACAAAACAAATATGTTTTTAATTCCATTTTTTGTCACTTGAAATGTCTCAAAAAATACATATATTTTTTTTGGGTTATTGAACTAATTGTAGTTTTCACAGCCTGTTCCAATAATTACAAGAATTGGATGTATATTTCACAATCTTTCAAAGAAGATTTTATATATTTAGATTTGTATATTTTACAAAGTAAATTGACAACGCACTGTTACAACAAGGAATTGTGATCATTTTGACAAGTTTATTGCAAAAATGAAACTAAATGCTGTTAAACTTGCAATTAATTGTAAATGTGAACGCATTTGCTGTTAAATACACAAATTTGCAACTAATTGTAAATTTGACTGCCTTATTTTGTTAAATTTACAGTCAATCTTGTTTCGGGTGTAACACTTTTGATTTTGTAAAAGGGACATATAACAGTTATTTGGAAATATCTCAACGAATGTGAATTTGTTCTAAAAATTAATGAATTTAAATTATTGCTTATAAAATTCTACACAAAAAAAAATTATGACACTTTTTTACGCAGGAGCAACATATTTTGAGAAAAACGTGCACAAAGACACTTATTACCCATTTTACCCATAAGCAACACGATTAAAAAATTTTATTGCAGTAAAATCTCGTTTCTGCACGTTTCTGTTGCTCCTACGAAAACGGGGAGCGCAACGATATCCCGCAAATCTCGAATAACAAAATCTCGGATTTTTTTTTTAATCTCGAATAATGAAATCTCGCAAATTAAAAATCTTGTTTTTCATAATCTCGCAATTACAAAATCTCGCTTTCAACAATCTCGCATTTACATCTCAAACCTAACAATCTCGCAAATTTCAACCAAAATATCACAATTCAAAATCTCGCAAATTCAAATTTGAGAGCAACGAATCGCACATGGCTTTTAGAAATTTTTTTTTTGATATACCTACACAAGAGCACTTTGCATAATTTTTCTTTCCAACTAATAACAACTATACCCGTAAGTAATATCTTACGCGCTTATAATGGAGCTAAGAGTATTTTCTAGTACAAGGCCAAATACGATTAATGCTATTTGCATCTGGCACCTTACAGCTGGATATACCATTTCTATGTGCTCTCTCTTCCTTGTTCTTTTGACAACAATAATATTGAAAAATCAACAGTTAAAATTAATGAATAAAGGGCCCACAGACACCACACTTGTGTGCACACATGTGTACCAACCAAATCGTACACACTTTAGAGATCTCATAGAAAAAAGACCATTATGATAATGAAATTTTAAATCGAAAAACTTCCGACGCTCCTCATTCAAACGCGATTCCGATGCAACTTAATTATAAATGTGCGTGCACTTCCCCACACACATCACACCGATCGAGACACTGACACCAAAAATCAAAAACTTTTGATTTTTACACGCTCCGTGTCA
The DNA here is from genome assembly GCA_963921185.1 of Dasysyrphus tricinctus. Classification (NCBI taxonomy): domain Eukaryota; kingdom Metazoa; phylum Arthropoda; class Insecta; order Diptera; family Syrphidae; genus Dasysyrphus; species Dasysyrphus tricinctus. The sequence continues at coordinate 222,388,813 of OY992531.1, forward strand.
GACACCAAAAATCGGTGTGTGTTGTGTACCAGCCCACACACAGCACACATTTCCGCACACCGACACATGTGTGCACACAAGTGTGGTGTCTGTGGGCCCTTTAACAGTGTGGTCTTAAAGTCCTCACACGCAGGATTATATATTTTGCAGTAAGTAGGAGGGCATCGCAATTCAATTTTAAGAGATATTTATGTATTTGTGAGATTTTAGTTTGCGGGATTTTGTTATTGCGATATAATGAAAAGTGGGAATTTTGTATTGCGGGATTATGAAATGTGAGATTTTGTAATTGCGAGATTTCGTTATGCGAGACTTCGTAGCCAACCCACGAAAAAATGTCTTAATCTTTTATAACATAAAGATACAATAAGTTTTTTGACAAAACTTATAATGAAGTTCTTGCACGATTTTCTCCGAATCTGCTGATTGTATGGAAAAATTAATGATAATCTTTTTTGTGTAGAATTACATAATCTAAAGTTTATTCACATTTGAATCTTTTGATTTTTGAAAATTTAGTCCTGGCCCAAATTTATGGAACTTTTAAGGAAATGCTTAAGACGCCAAAACAAAGCTCTCCACCAAAATTCAGCTTTGTCGGAATTTGTTTTCGAAGGGAAAGTCTAATTTTCCTGGCATATACGAGGACTGCCTTTAGTTCATTAAGCTCTATTCACCATATTTTTGTCCACTCATGAACATTATTAAGAGCATTTTATAATTTATTTGTAATTTTCGTATTGTTAATCATTTTGCCTATACTGCTAGCATTGCAGTATATCATCAGCATAAACGTAGCTACGATAGTTTCATCGTCTTACGCCTGAAGAGTTTGAAACCAAATTGCTTCACCAAACCATACAAGCATTGATATTCGAAGTTAATCTTATTCGGATCGATGAAGATTGTGGAGTTAGATGAACTTCTTAACTATCTTGCGGCTGTTGCTTATAGTGACATTGACATAGTTAATACTAATCTTCAAAGCTGCATTCCTTATTTGAAAATTTCTATAAATTTATCTAAACTAATAAAAACATAAAAATTCTCCCGAATATTTGAAATTTATTTTGGGGATTTTTTCACTGTAAAATAATTCCCCATTTTGTGAAATAAATCTATTTTCCTTTTGAGGGGTATGTTTTCTATAGAAAACGTTCTCTCTCAATTTTTTTATGAAAATATTCAAGTAAAATTGATTGGAATTCTATTTTTGGAGATAATCTTATTTCAAGAATTTTGAAACTTTCCTCTTTCCATTGCGAAAATGCAACGTCAATTTTCCGCAAACTAGAAGTATTCTCAAAAGTTTTAAAAATTCCTCTTATAAAACCAAAAGAAGACAAATGAGAAAATTCACGTTTCTAGCTTAACTGAACTGGAACTGGGAGCTTTTTTAAGGGCTAGCTTCACTTAATCCCATTTTTCATAGTAAATAATTTAATATTTAGAATTATTAATTCTCCTTTAAAAATCCTTAAAATTAACAAATCATACATTTATAGTCATATGTATATTCTTCATCTCTCTGAAATGGTGCTTCAATAGAAAACCAAGATTCAAAAAGTGATAAAGTTATTGAAATACCTTTGCTCATCCTCCATTTTAATTTTCCAGTCTCACTTATATGTACCTACGTATGTGATGCCATAACAAAATCACTTCGTAGAAATATGGGGAATCCTTGAAGCTGCAAGTAAGCTTATAACTCAAATAAATGCGATAAGATCTTTCTCTGCTCTGGTATCCAAGCAGCACCCGTACATCCGGTTTTTATTTTTCTCAAAACGATGAAAAAGAAAAACAATGGAAAAACTTTTCTATGGAGCTTATAATTTCAGTTGTTGGGTCTTTAATTTAGCAAAATCAAAATGGCTGCTTCCTTCAATATGGCAACGTTAACATTTTCATGGAATGCTCCCAAAATCAGTGCAAGCAGGCAGAAATCCTCGCCCCAAAAATCAGAAATCCCAGCTGGAGCAAGTGAAATAGCAGCATTCCAAATCTGAAGTAAATATTTAGAGCTCCACCTATAGCGCGCCTGAGATTGGCCGGGCGTTCAACCCCCATCATACCAATACGTGCGTCCAATGAATGAATACAGTTACAGTGTCTATTCCGGGCTATGTATAAGTATTTATTTTATGCAACCGTAGAAGCTTTTTACTATGCTGTGTGCGCAGGATTCCAGAACGGTGATGGGTGCTTTTCACCACAACATTAGTCCTTATGAAGAATGAAAATTTCCTCGCTGATAGTGTTGATTTTTTTCTTGTAAGCTTAACTGCTGGCATAGTTCTCTCCGTTGAGGCTTCTATGTACGGACTTTACCTAGTCCTTCGGTCCTAGCCATCCAGTGTGGTGCACTACTGTATCCAATATTAGGCAATTCCGCTCATATCCTTGAAAAGTAGCACTTCAAGGGAGTTGGAGTGAAAGGCAACATCCTTTTATCGAGCTCTGTGCAGTGATATATGAGTAGGTGCCACAAAATTGTTCCGAAAACGTGTACATAGATGGAAAATGTTACTATAGTACCTGTGTGCTTTCTGTTCTGTGAATTGTGATTAGTCCTGGATGAGTGAGTGAGTGCCGTCCTGGAGCTCTTGTCGTGTAATGTAACTTCTTCTTTTTTGTTCGTGGCAACATCTATGAAAACCGGGGTTTTTGTAAATTAGTGAAATATTGTACTCCTTGCGTATGCTCCTCTGGGCTTTGAGCACTGTGTATATGTATATAAATTAATAAACAATACATAATATACTTGTTTCTTTTTTTTCTGATGGCTCAAGGAAAATGCAACATCGCTTATAGCTCTCAGACAGAGTTCGACAAGAACAAGGAACTAAACTCTGTCTGCATGGAGTTAGCGGTGGATAATTTAGTTAAATTTGTACAAATATTTGATTTTTATTTTATTTAATTTTTAAGTGTTTTATATTTTAGTTTATATTTTTAAGTTTCATTCAATTAAAAAAAAACGGAAAAATTTAACTTTTTGAAAGTGAACTTTATGAAAAAAAATGTAACGAATTGTAACTTCATTAAAAAAAATTGAAAAATTTTTAAATCAAGTTATTTTCGGTGTTGAAAAATATTAAATTGTTTAAATCGGATTTTAGATTGCACAAAAATGACATTACGTAATAGTTACTGTTTGTCAAAATGAAAAGTGAAAAATGGATAACAAATTGATTTGAATCGATTTTTGGAAAATAAAAATTCAGAAAAGAATGATCTTTTGGATTACACTGTTGTGAAACATCTTCATCTCCCCTTACATTTGGAATAACAATTTTTGGATTAAAACTTATCATGGTATTAATATTACTAATTATTGTTTAATAAACTATTAATTTACAAAATGAACAACAATTACTAACTGTTAAGACGTAATTCATTACTTCCACTGTCTGTTATGAGTTGATCAATTACTGCTTATAGTTACACAAGGCTTACGTAATGGTGGTTACAACATACAGGGTGTCTTATATAATACTCACTTCTTGACTGAAAAAGACTTCAATTATATAAAATGGTTAACTAGTAAAACGCAATGATTCGAAGGACAAAATGCCATTAGAAAGACATTTTTTATTGAAAGAAGTTCATGTTTTTCAAAATACAGTGAAATTTTTGTTTTTAAAAATTTAAATCCTTAACTTGGCTTTCAAAATTTTGTATTTCTGAGTACATATGTACATTTTACACAATATTGTGTACTTATGAGAATTTTTGCAGATCTTTGAAAATCTTCAAAAGAATAAATAAAAATCTAAATCTAAATTTAGTTTATTTATTATTCTTAATAGCATTGCATTAAATTTAATATAACTATCCGTATTAAAAAATATATTTTCAGAATTGATCAATCAATGGTTATTTTTATCTCATTTTATTTAATTTTATAATATTATTTTTTTAATTTAAGTTTTACTTTAGAAAAACTAATTATTAACAATCAATTATCTTTAATTCTCTCTAGATGAACTATATAAAACATAGGTGTCGCAAAAAAAGAATTGTTTCAAATATTGATTTTTATTTTCTGAAAATTTGGAAATAACCTTTAAATATATTGGCTGTAGTGTAAACAAACAAATGTAATTTTTGAAAGTACATAGGTAGGTGCTACAAAAGTTAAAAGAAAATCTTTGTATTTTTGTTAAATTTTGTTCTTAAAATTGCTTAAAAAGCTTTACTGGAGTAAAATATCGATATACTTAAGCAAACACAAAGCTTTTGCCAATAATAATAATTTCGGTATGTACATTTCTGATTAGAGCTTTTTTAAACAGAACCAGAAATACGTACATATAATCTAAGCTTACGATATCTGCGTCTAAAGTCTAAACGCCTGAATGCCAACTTCATCAACAAAAAAAATACTTAAAAATACTTTTTTTTAAACAGTTTCATGGCGTAAAGCTTTTTGATAAACTTATGCATAGGTTAGGTATACTTACACTATACTATTCATACTATCTCAACGTACTTTTCTCAAGAAACCTAACGTCAACGATAATTCATAAAATTTTAATATTGGTATCGACAGAGAATTTCACTACACACAAAAAAGCTCTTATTATAACTTTCCAGTACGTTTTTCTCAAAATCTGTTGCTCCTACGAAAAAAGTCGTATAATCTTTTTTGTGTAGATTTTTATGAGTATAATACCTAGGTAATATGAATTCATACATTTTTTGAAAAAAATTTCATTTGTTGAGATATTTACAAAAAACTGTTATTCATCCCTTTTAGGCTAGGACCGCACTTGCGATTTTCAGTCGATGCGATTAAAAAATCGGGATCGCAACAAAAAATTGGCATGCACGCACTTGCGGCTATCTATCGCGCGATTTTTTAGTCGCAGGAAATAGAACATAAAGCTTTTAATATGAATGCACGCACATGCGTCTTTTTAATTTTGCGACAGAAAAAAACGCTCAAAAAATAGATCTGGTTCCATTTTTTTAATCGCTGCGATTTTAAAGTCGCGTATGTGTGCATTCACATTTAAATCCATGTGTTTCAATTCTTGCGGCTAAATAATCGTACGATTGAAAATCACAAGTGCGTGTATGATTTTTTCTAGTTGCGACTACGATTTTTTAGTCGCGCTGTTTTAAATCGCAAGTGTGAGCACAACCATCTAAGTCCGTTTGTTTCATTTTAAATTTCGACAATCGCATCGCCAGAAAAATGGAACAAATTTTCGACTTTTAATCGTCGTGATTTCTTGGTCGCATGTGCGTTCATTCTTATTGAAATGCATGTGTTATATTTCTGGCGACTAAACAGTCGCGCGATTGAAATCGCAAGTGCGGTCCTAGCCTTACAGTACAAAATTAAAAGTGCTAGTCTGACGCACTATAACAACATGATTAATAAACCTATAAGAGTTGTTTAATAGCTCATTTTTTAGATAATTTTACTATATGGGTGATTCTCCGCCAACTGTGATTCTTTTTTTAGAAAATTTTCAAAAATTAAAACTTGTTGAAAACAATTTTTGTTTCGTTTTTCTGGCTTCATTTAGTCAGGGTATCAAATCAGTACAAGCAATTTTGCTACAACTTTTAAAAAAGATAAAATATGGTGAAATGTACTGAAACTTGAATAGACGACAATGACACTCTTTTTCATTTTTAATTTGTTCTCTCTCTTTTTGAACATATTTTTGTAAAGATTCTTGATTGTGTTATAGGTTTTGACCTTTTAAAATTTCTACTGCCCTTTTTTTCTTCTTTTTCGTTTTTGAAGTCGGTTCTTCTGAATGGCAACCCTTTTCTTTGTGCTGGGTTATTACTTAGTTTTTATTGCATGGAATTATTTTTGTTTGGCTCGTCCGAGGTACTGCTACCGTTCTTATAAATATAATTGGTTAAACAAAATAGTATTGGAAGGAATTATTTAATTACAGTTCAAAAAGTATTTAAATGCCACGGTACTGACATCCACGGTACTGAAATTTAGACCTCACTCCTCTAAGCTTATGAGAAAAAATAATTTCCAGGACGATTTTAACTTTTGCTGTTAAAAGGAATACAAAATTCTGATAACCAACCAAAAACATGTCGTAACATGCTTAAAAAATACTACCGTACTGACAAATAAATTTGTGACATACTTTCATCGCATGAAAACATATCACTCTTTAAGTACAAAAACGTACACAAAATAAAATGACTGTTGTTAACTATACATAAATAGTGTATCTTTTAGAAAACAACGACACATACGTGTTAAAACTAAAACAAAATGGCGGCTGAGCGGGAAATCTTTTGAATTCAAAAATAAACATAAAACCTCGGACAACATTCATTCATGATTATTTTATTCAGCAATAAGTATTTTTATTTTTTTTTTTTGCATTATTTTGTCAAGCAAGTATTGCACTCAAACTTTTCTAACGACAAAATTTCTATTCAATGAAGTAGTTTATTAGAAAAAAGTAGATTTAATCGGAAAAACAAGGAACGGACATGCCACGTACTGACATTTTGACATTACTTTTCCAAGTCATGTGGAAGAAGTAGCAAATTTGGTCATGATATCAAATGTAGATTGAAGTAAATAGCCGTTTACACAATTAAAACCAAAAATATATACGAACATTTTACATTAAATAACAAAAAAAGCACTGGACACAAAGAATCACAGTTGGGACGGAATCACCCATGTATGTATATGTTCTTCTCTTATGATTTTGTTGTAAAAGGAAATTCAATCGAGCTGTTGAATAAAGACAAAATCATAATCTTTTTTAAAATGGTGGCCTTCCCCTTACCTCGGGTGACCCAAAAACTGGGTTTTATAATAAGGAGATGTAGCCAAACATAAATCGTACCAAAAACTTTGCCCATCGATTTGTGAAATTTTTATAAATTTTTTGACAAAATTTGCTTCACCATGAATTTCTGGCACGATTTTCTCTGAATACATTGTATTGATTGTATGAAAAAAGTATGTTCATCTTTTTGGTGTAGAAGCTTCAATTTGTACCTTAACATATGTTTTCAAAAAAATTGAAAGTTTTCGAGAAATTAAGAAAAAACTGAATTTTACAACGTTTAACGGAACTTTCAAAAAAATGCTTCAGACGTCAAAACGCACTCCACCAAAAATTCAGTTTTGTCGGAATTTTTTCGAAGTTTTGCTATTTCTTATCTATTTTCCTGGGCTACAAAATGTTCATTTTGATTCAAATTTGTCTTTGGAAAGCCTTTTAAACCACCACCCGCTAGAAATATTGGACAATCTGGAAATAGTGTACACAAGGGTGGTCCTTATATTGGGTTTTTTTGAAAATCCAACTTGGATAGGCATCAAATGTCTCTAAATAAAGAAAAAAAAATTCCTATTTTTTCAGATTTTTATTTCACCCCCCTGGTCTCCCTTTTTCCACTTGAAGGTACAAATAATGGAGTTAGGGTGATTCTTATAGCACGCGAAAAAAAAATCAGAACTTATAGATTAGATTGAGACGAAAAAAAAATCGTATTGGAGGGGAGTCTATTTCCCCCCGTTCAGGCAGGAAGGGTCATTTTCTAAAAATTTGACCCAAAATAGAAAAAAATTATTAAAAAACAACGGGACCACGTATAATGGCATGCTATAGCTTTTTTTAAAGCCATGAATCCAGTCTCTAATATTTTTCTTAAATCAAGTTTTTATTATAAATAGTTTCTGAAAAAAAAAAATTTCAAACGTACAACATTATTATTTTTGTTTTTATTTTTAAGTTTGGAAATTATTTTTTCAAAAGCTATTTACAGTAAAAACTTGATTTAAAAAACATATTAGAGACTGGATTCATGACTTAAAAAAAAGCTATAGCATGCTATTATAAATGGTCCTGTTGTTTTTTAATAATTTTTTAATAACAGTTTTTCTGATTTTCAATTTTCTCTAATAATTTTTCTTTTTTGAAAATTCGACACTTCAAAAACGAGTTGATGAATTTTTGAAACTAAGTCCCTTAATATAAATTAATGCTCAGGATTAGCATGCCAAATTTTTCATAATACTACCAAAATTTAATACCAACAAATTATTTTTACTTGCGATATATAGGTACTATAGGGCAAGTTTTGGAATCGTGCAAAAAAAAAATTCGAGATAACAATCAAACATTACATTACGATGGTAGAGAACACGAAAAAAGTGGGTGGCACAATTCTGTCTGTCTGTTTGTATCTAGATCTCTAGCCTAAACCAATCAAGCGATTTTCTTCAAATTTTGAACTTATGGTATGGGAAATAGAATTTTTTTAGCACCAAAAATAACGGTACTTACTATACTACCGTTAAGAAAAATCTTGCTTATCTCAAAAACGACTCCAAAGATTTAGATAAAAAAAATATTGCGTTTTTGTAGGCATAGTGTTCATTTTGGTAGAAAAAATTACCAAAACAATTATTAACGGTACTTGTCATATAATGGTTTTTTGATTTTCTATTTTCTCATTGACAGCTTAACGGATTTCAATTAAAATTTTTATGAGAAAGCTTCCTTTAAATGTTAATAATATTGTATACCAAAATTTGGGTTGATGAATTTTCTTCAAACTAGGTTTTTAAATGTATTTTAATATTTTCTAAATATTTTCATCTCAAATTTTTGTTTTAAAAGTTGCTAAAATTTTATATTAAAAAATTTGTGTCTAAGAAAACCGCTCCAACGATTTAAATTTTTTTTTTGCGTATATTCCTATTTTTTTTTTTTTTTAATAATAAAATGGCATACTTGGGTTTGAGTGCTGAGCTATTTTACTTGTTGTTTACACAATTTAAAGAACGATTTAAATGCTTTTTTTCCATTTTTATATTTTTTCTAATTACTTGCATATTTTAAGTTCTTTCTTTTAGAAACTCCAGTCATGCATTTTATTTTTTGCCCGATACATTCTTTGTAAAAATCTACAACCTCAATTTGCCCGTCGCGTTCTATTCTTGTCCGTTGAAACGTCTCGCATTCTGTTTGCCCATGCCTTGAGGGATCTTAAGGATCTTAATAATAATAACCGGGAACAGGTCAAAATTCTGGTTTCAAAATTCGGTTTTTTTTTTAACAAAAACAGCTTTATATCTGGCAAAATTCTGCTTTTCAAAATTCTTCCAATTTGTTTAAAGAAAAAGAAAATTCAACCAATTCTCTTGTTTTTATAAAACCATTTGTTTACAAAACTAACCAAAATGTAGAGCAAAGCAATACACAGGAAAAATGTTACAAAATCAGATAAATACTCTTTTCTTAATACTGTTTTATGAAAGTTACCGTTATTTTTGCAAGCAACAAAAATAAATGTTCCCTCTAGTCAATCGCCTTAAAAACTTGAATACCAAGTTTGAAGAAAATATATACAACGGCTTTTGTTAGATTGAGGTTCAGAAAGATAGAAACCCAAAAAACAAGTTTTTTAAAAATACAGACCTCAACTATCCAAAGCTTGCACTATATAGCAGGTACCTACATTGATACTTTCGTATAATATAGTGAATATAATGCAATCATCGAAATTTATAGAAGCCCAGGTTTTGTGTTAAGTAAATCTTATAAATAATGTTCTATTTAGCAGTTCAGCAATTACAGAGTTGTTTTCTCATAGTTTTAGTGGGTTTTATGAATTTTTAGGGAAGGTCATAATATTTTTGTAAAAGAAATATTGACGCTTACCAGTGTGATGCAGTTTACATTAAACATTGTCGCCTTAGGCCTCGGCCACGCAGTAAGCGGCTGAGCGGCTAAGCGGCTGAGCGGCTAGCGGCTGAGTGGCAGCTCTAAGCGACGTATGGCCAGGCACTGAGCGACTGCTTTTGAGCGATTAGTAGTTAAAATGCCGAGATGGTCGAGACTGCACACACGAAATTAACAACTCAATGTTTACTTTGGCCATCTTTACTTCTTGCCGCTCAGAACATTACTAAAAATTAAAACAGGTTTGGTTGCTGAGCGGCGCCGCTTAGCCGCTCAGAATTTTGTTTCGCCGCTCGCTCATAGCGTGGCCGCTTCTATGTGATTTCATATGTTTTATATTTTTTTTCCGCTCAGCCGCTCAGCCGCTTACTGCGTGGCCGCTTACCAGTGTGATGCAGTTTACATAAAACATATTGTCGCCTTAGGCCGCGGCCACGCAGTAAGCGGCTGAGCGGAAAAAAAAATATAAAACATATGAAATCACATAGAAGCGGCCACGCTATGAGCGAGCGGCGAAACAAAATTCTGAGCGGCTAAGCGGCGCCGCTCAGCAACCAAACCTGTTTTAATTTTTAGTAATGTTCTGAGCGGCAAGAAGTAAAGATGGCCAAAGTAAACATTGAGTTGTTAATTTCGTGTGTGCAGTCTTGACCATCTCGGCATTTTAACTACTAATCGCTCAAAAGCAGTCTTTCAGTGCCTGGCCATACGTCACTTAGAGCTGCCACTCAGCCGCTTAGCCGCTCAGCCGCTTACTGCGTGGCCGAGGCCTTAGAGTAAACTCTTTTTTAATTTACAAAAAAATACTCAAAACAAAATGTTGTTATTGTTTTTGTAATAACTAAAATTCAGTGAAGTTGAATAGATTTCATAGACTTTTTTTCAAAGATCTTTAACTTTTCACTCTACGTTTTTTTGTTCTTAAATTTTCCTGTATGCTAAAGTACATAATTTTCTGCGAGTTGTGAGCTCATAATTCTGTTAGCGAATTTTTGCAAACGAATTTTTGAAAAAGTTGTTTGGGAAAGCTTAAAAGCGCACGCTTTTCCCAATGACTTCTTTCATTATTTTTACAGACTGAGAGAGTGTTTGAACCGTTCAATATGATAGGAATTTGTTTGTTTAAAAACCGTTGGTCTAAGGATTCAAACTAGCACGTCTGTCCTGATTTTCAAATTTCATAACAAATCGAAATTCGGTATATGGATCAAAAATTCTCTATGAACATTACTCTTTATTCCAATAAACTGACTGACAATGTTGAAGATAAGAGGTACTTTTCATGAAAATTTTGTTAAGGTAGCATAGATTGCGGAATCGATGGCCATGTGGATAATACAACATTTCTAAATTCACTGAATTAACAAATATTTGGGGCTCAAATAATCAAAAAAATTATTTCATTTGAATGAATGGTTTACCTTGTAGAGTAAGTCAAAATTGATAAATTTGTATGGTGAGAAAAAACTTTTTTTATTATTTTTATATATGCTGTAGGAAAAAAACCAGCCTATTTTTTTTCAGTATCAAAATAATTTCTATATTCCAAAATTCAGTAAATGATAAAAGAGAAATCGTTTTGATAATTAAAAAAGTGTGCACATTTTTTCATTATCAAAACAATTTTTCGTTTATTATTTACAGAATTTTGGAATACAGAATTTTGGAATGCAGAATTATGTACTTACAGAATTTTGAAACACAGATTATTTTTGTATTTTATTTAAAAAAACAGAATTTCACGAGTAGATTTAGAGAATTTCGGAAATTGAATTTTGGCACTTACAGAATTTTGGATTAACAGAATTTTGGAATACAGAATTTAAGAATACAAAATATTGTAATCCGAATTTTGACACAATCAGAATTTTGACACGTGGAATTATATTATTACCACGAGACAGGCATTACTGAGAATAAGGGGTATACCCGGCGTATACGTAATATACAATGTTTATAAATATAAATTATCAAGAAGTGAGATTTCTTTAAATGTAGCTGTCTGACTTTAAGCTGCCGAACACGAATGTGCCAGACAGAAGCCAAATATTACTTAGATCCTTGACTCCTCCATGTGGCATAGGGCGTGAAGTACCGCTACACGCCATCTTGTTCTGTTTCTGGAAATGTGTTTGAGTTCTCCTCAACTATTTCCCAGCTTTGGAGAATCCTTTTCGACTGTTCTGCTCCAAGTTTTTCTCTGACCCCAGGCCTCCTGCCATCTTGAGTACAAGGTTCGCACTCCATTGGCGTGTCTTGCAATAGAGTCTTCGCCCTACCGTAGGGTGTGTCCAATCAACTGCTACTTCCTTCCACGAGTTACGATGTCGATAGGTTTTTGGCCTGTTCTCCGATAAAGTCCTTGATTGGACATGGCGTTTGGCCACAAAATCTTTAAGATGTTTCGAAAACATCTATTCACAATAGTTTGCAGCTTTTTTGTTACAGAGGCGGTAAATTTCCTGTACTACACCCACATAGTAGTACGGACTCTACATTCGGGTGGAACAGTCGCAGCTTCGGTGTTTTCACGGTGTTGGTCCTCAACCCAACTTTATTCACTTCACTTTCCAGGTTGGTCACCATCTGATGTACATAGATCTAAGATATTGTGAGAAAGCAACAAATATCGTCCGTTTAATCGAGATATTGCAGAAAAGAAGGAGCCAAATATTCACAATACGTAACTGATGGTTGATAGATTATGGACATGGGATAGATTATGACCTGAAAAACATTGGGCGATAGGTGTAAAATATTATTGATTTTTACTTCCACAAGATGTTGCATTGGAAAAAAAGTAAAATACTAGTCAGTCTTTCCTCCGAAGAGAAAACTAGTTTTGATAGTTTTTTTTTCTAAATGAATTGGGTTAAATTTTATAAAACCGGGTTTAAGCCCTATTTAGACGATCATGTCAGTTTCAGTTGAGCTATCAGTAAAGCTTTCAATTAAGCTGATTATCTAAAATGCAAAAACTGAAGCGTTTTACTAAAACTGAAATTGTAACTGAAAATAATGGATAATAATTCCCATAAGTTGTCAGTTCAGTCAAGGCCATGTACTACATAATTTTTAATGAATATAGTAAGGAGTACTTACCTACCTTGATGATTTCTTAAGTGAGCTTAAAATGAGATTCGTCATTCGTGTATTCTGATTCCCTCAATTCTTGGTAAAAATGACAAAAAATTTAAAGCAGAAAACTTTAATTTTTAAAAAAAATTTTGATCATGACAATTTAAAGTTTAAAGGCTGAATGTATGATATGGTAGACAAAATGCCATACACAACATGATTCACATGCATAAGCTTTTTTAAAAGTTTGGTGACTCTAACGGTTTTAACATGCACACCAAAAAGAACTTTTTCAACACTGAAACTTGCCTAAGCGATTCTACCGATGAAGATAAATTTTAAGGATTGGAGTTAGTGTCAATTCAGAGACAAATTGTGACAAACACTGAGGAAATTATCATATGGAAAGAAACTATTTCTCTGATAAAAACTCTCCAGGTGCAATATTTTTCACGTTTCAAGTATTTTTACTTACAACCCTTGAAACTTTCGTTGCCAGTGACCTTACCAAGGTGTGAGTTTTGCGCAAAAAATTAAATGTTTGACGTTTAAGATTGTTTACAGCTCGCATGCAAAAGAAAAATTGTGTAATTAGTTAACCCTTTATTAATAAATTATTGGCCTAAAATGGAAAACAATAAAATTTGGATGCAAAAACAATTTGCATGCAAATAATGCTATGAGGTGAATATGAATATATGAATTTATGAATATATCTCACGCGAAGCAATCGCCCAATTGTTTTGTAGTTCTATGACAGCAATGGATACTTTTTGCATGAAACTGTAAACCAATCATGCAAAAAAGTAATTTTGTATTTCACATCAATAATTTTTGGCATGCCAAAATATTTGCATAGACTTTCTCACGGGAACTGTAAACAAGGCTTTATAACGAAGAATTTACTTTCGTGCAAGAAATGTCACTGATATTTTTTTGCCAACAAAAACAAAATATGTTTGGAGTTTGTAATTTGTAATTTGCTTTAATATAAAAATTGTTTACAGCACGGACATATACATACATAATACATATAGTACACCAATAAGCTTTTTTTACTCATTTTTTAAATATCTGAAAAAAATGAAAAGGCAAAACTGTCAATACTTGATGTAAGAAATTGATCTTTCCTAGGGAACATTTTTAATTGTCATACCCCGATTTTGATTTCACTATGCCTTTCGAAAATTATAAAATATTATCAGCATATTGATCGCGGAGTTTTGTAAAACTGAATTTTTTACAACCAACATTTTGAGATACAGAATTTTGTATTTAAATCATCTTGCAATTCATGAGTTCTGGGAATACGTGCAATAGGGTGGGGCGAAAATGAATAGTGCTTTTTTTATTTTTTTTTATGTAAAAGCAACCAAATTTTCTATTTGTAAAACGTGCAGAATATTTTTTATTTAAGACCATGTATCGAAGTGCGTCCACGCACTGAAAAAATATGTTGTAATCGTATGATAAAGAAATATTTAAAAAACATAAGAAAAGAAAATTTAATTTTAAAGTATTAAAATTGAAAACTCTCTTTCAAAAATGTATGAGAACAACACATTATTTTGACAAAATTAAACAGGCTTACAAATAGGGTATGGCTATTTGATGCGAACAGATACAAATGTATCTAAGCTTAATTTTGTACGTTAAACTCAAATCCGTCACTTTTTCTTCACAATCAGCTCTGGTATACCAGATGTTGCCGTTTAAACACGACATAAAAGCGGTTTTTTGCTTTTTGTTCGAGGTGAAACACCAATTCCTGAAAGTAATGATATATTTATCTTCAAAATTTCGTTTTATCTTTCTATGTAGCATGTATGTATATATTTTTCTCATGAGAGTTTCCTAGTTGGAATGTATGTATGTATGTGTTTCGTTTCTTTTATAAGAGGGGTATAGTTTCAAAACTCTCCCATTCCACTTTTTTTTTTAAATGAGTTAAGTATGATGAAATGTTCTTTAGAAGGGCCTTTATCTACGTAATTAGATTAAATTTATTTAAAGTTATTATTTCCTAACTTTTTTTGTATTTAAAAAGTGTTATTTTTTTCAAAACTACTCTATTCCACTCAGTCGTTCAATTCAAAACTCATCTATTCCCTTACAAATCAAATACTGCACCAAAAACCTTCTTTTTCTTTAAGGATTTTATATTTTCAAAACTCTTTTATTCCTATACTCCTCTGAATCAAAAGTCATCTATTCCCATACAAATCAAATCTACTGCTATCGTTACTTTCAAAACTATTCTTTTCCAGATTAAATTGATTTTTATAATTTGCAGGTTCATAAAATATGTTCAAAACCCTCAGGAATGGATAAAAGTGATCTTTAACTTTTATTTTAGCGTTAAAACTAATCGCTTTTATTATTTTTATAGCTTTTGACAGTTTTTCTCATTTCACCCAAAATTCTCAAAAGTGGAAAAGAAGAATTTTGTCAAGCACTCTGTGGCGTGAAGTGTTAACTAACATCTACACTGAGTGAAAAAATGTGGTTTAAAATCTAATAGAAAATATTTGATTTAAAGTTGAACAACATTCAATTAATCATATTTAATCTCACATTGAAAACCTGTTGATTTAAATAGGCAACGTGGATATAACAAAGCCAAAGGCGGTGGAAGGCGTGTGCTATGTGTGTCACTGCACACGGCCCCACGCTTCGAGGGGCCCCGCAGTGCCTCAAAAGGTCTTCGTACCTCTAAGTAAATACCAGTTTTGTTTAATTCTTAAAATTCAGCAAACCATGTCATTCATCAGGATACACCTTGCATTTTCTTCATTCAGGATAAGAAGCAAATTATTTTCACCGTCTCATATTACTTTTCTTATTTTTTCAATCGGAAGAAAAAAGAAAAATATTCGCAGATCTTAACACTTTTTCTAGTCAAACCTCATTTTTTCAAATTTTGTTTTCAATTTCATTGTGAATCAGTAGGTTTTTTTGTTTTGGTTAAAGCAATTTTTATCTCCGCTTTATTCGCTTCACTTTTGCGAAGGTACTTTAATATATTCATTTTTACTTGCGCGAGTCAACTAAATATAGCATAAGACTCCCGGCAATCATAAATTAGGCAATGAAGCAAATTTCAGCTATTGAATGAATAGTCACCGATATGGTTAGCTTTAAAAAATTACTACTTCAGTTCTAAAAGTGAAAAGGAAAACGTTAGGCTACATTTTCGTGTGAACGAGTTATTGGGGAAGAGCAAAGCTCCCTTTAATTCAATTTTTGTTTTCAAAGTGCTAAAGTTGCTGAAAATTTTCTGGCTTTTGAAAAATAGCTGTATTCTGTAAGATTCATGTGGAAAAGTGGTAAAGCAAATTGAAGCGTTGTTTTTCCTTGAAAGAATTTGTGCTTGAGAGTTTATGAAACTTGGTGAGATTTTTTTTTTTAAGTTTTATTTAATGTAAAAAAAGCAATCATAATGGATTCAGATCGCTAAAATCACTAAACTTAAACCACCCCATTGCCAACTCACTTTGTTTGCGCGAGTAAAATTCGTATTTAAGTAAACACAGTCCTTATAGCGGCCTATGCACCGCAAATCTTACTATCTTAACTATCGTCCCAAGAAGATAAAATATAATAATATTTAGATTTACCCACATTACACAATGATCCGATTTTATTAAACACGCTAAGAAGCTGATCCAAAACAAAAAACAACACAAATGAATTTAATTCAAGAATGGCCTACAGCCTAAACGGCTGAATTGATTTTCTTGGTTCCCAGCATTTTTGACTCCCAGGCACGTTTTATTTGTTGTGAACTGTAGGTACCTGCCATAAAACTTACCATTTAATAACAATACAATAACAATAATCTGTTGAAAATTCGATATTTAAAAATGGTTGATTTTTTCTTAGATTTTTGTTCATATGTTTTCAAAATTGTATGTTTAAAAAAGGTGCCTACTAAAAACCTTGTATTAACGGTTTTAAAATGTTTGTTTTAGAACAATTCGGAATAAATTTTAGATTAAACAGATAAAGATTGAAGTAACAAGAGCGTTTATTAGCCACTGTGAAAACTGCGCAAAAATGTTTCGTAGCTTAAACCAGATTTTAAAGTGGGGTAGTTTTTTTTGTCCATCAACCCTTCGTTTGGCCAGGGGCCCCGCAAATTAAATCTCGCACACGCCTCGTTTTGTTCTAGCGCCGCCTCTGAACAAAGCCAACTTAGTTTCAAAGCGAAACGTATTCAATTTAACATTGAAATCAACTTTTCGAATATTAAAAGTACACTCAACGTAGTTTCAAACATGCTAATATTTTTTCGAAATTGAATTTAAAATTTCCATGCACGTAGTTTGTTTGTGTTGCATAGTTAGACCAACGTCAAAGTCAGATTTTTTAGATTTTTAAATCACTTTTTTCAATTTATATTTTAGCTTAATATATTGAATTTCAAGAGCGTTTCGTAATTTCGCGAAGTATCAACAAAACATTTGGGAACTAAATTAACGCGCACTCAAAATTCACTTACATTTAATCGAAAAAAAAAATTATTACTTTTCTCATTTTTATTTTTATAATTTGTTTAATGAATTGGTTTCCATTTTACTTTAAATCAATAAATTAACGAAGTTGAATTAAAGCATTAAAAGAGTATTTTAAAATTGGTATGTATTTCAATCAACGATGCTTGTAGTTTAATCGAAGTTGATACGTATTGTTTTAAAGATGGATGAATTCAATTCAAAGATGATGACATCTCAAATGAAGAGGAAAACATGGTTAAATCAAATTATATACATATTTATTTTAAAAGAGGTAAATACTTTGAATTGATTTTCGTCTTTGAAGCCAAATCGTTCCGAAAAATATTTAAATCAAAGTGGTTTCCTTTGATTTACATTGTTTTTTTTCTCGGTGTATCTTCCCGAAAATATATGTATTTATTTTACCTCAAAAATAAGGTCAGCCAGGCATTACCCACACAAAAAAAAACATAACAACGGCAAAGTTCCTGGCAAATAAATTTATCACTACAGTTTGTGTATTTCAGTGGATTTTTCAACAAAATTCTGAATCACATTAATCAATGGGTTAGCTACCAATAAAAACCAAACCCCAACAAGGGGTTATACCAGTGTTTTTCAAACTGTGGGTCGCGACCCCCTAGGGGGTCGCCAAGTATAACTAGGGGGTCGCGGTCGTAAGCCATTAGGTACAAGGTACTAAAAAAAATTTTCTTTTATTAATTTTTCAAGCAATTTTCTATTGAAGGAAGATAACGTGAGTTCACATATGTAGGTATGAAGTGGTGAATGGCACTAACAATGTTAAAGCCTCTTTTGCCAGCTCTAGATATTTTCCTCTTCTCTTGTCCTTATCCAGAAATTATCAATGGTTCTTACATTGAATTCAGAGCATACCATCTGCAGCTATCTATAAGATTTTCTATCATCTTTACCGATGGAAAATAGGCCAGATGAAATGATATATTCAAAAAAGGAATGAGTATCTATCTCTGTCCATTTCCACCTTCAGAATAGAGTTCTGGAAAGTCAGTTAATAGTTTTTTCTCCTAATTATGCAAACGCTCATGAGAGAAATGTGAGTGCTTACTGTCATGGCATGGATTCATCTGATGAAATTTCGTCGAGAATTTTCTGAACCCAGGGAAAAAAATCATAAATTTTTTTGCAAGTACTCTGATTTTGTCTTTTGCAGTAAAAATGTTTTCTTGTTTTTGTCTCCCTTGGAGTTGTATCAAAATGTTTAAGCGGGCAAAAAGATCAGCGAGAAATGATAATTTTAACAGCTGAGTGGGGACAGGAAAAATGATTTGATTGTCTCGATTTTGAATCTTGTACAAACATCAATTATTCAGCTTTTAATTCCAGAACTCGTGTCAATTAATCCGAGAGCCCACAGCAGATTTCGGGTGTGAGTGATAGTAAAAAATGAAGTTTGAATGCAATGAGGGTAATCATGTTAGCCGAAGTTGGTTTTCACCCTCGGATCACATATCGCGGAATCCGAGACCATTTGAGTGTTTCGTCCTTCCTTCCTTTCCGTTTAAAAAATGCAAAATTCTAAGTGAAAAACGTTTTTTTTTTTAACAGTCTGGCAGGGTGAACTATATCACAACAAAAACATAAATGTTAAAAAAAAGAGCCAAGTTCTTATGTGCACAAGAAACCTGTGCGTAAAAAGTCAGCCAAAAAAAGTAATGAGATCTAAAATATATGCCAAGTTTTAAGTTCATGAAGTTTAATATCAAATATCTTAAGAAGAGTATTATCGAAACAATTCCAAATCATGACATAAATTTGGTAATTAATGATTACTGATTAAAATTTGGTGGATTTACTTGGCAAGTTTTCTCTTAAATACTTACTTAATCACAAATTTAAAATGTATGAAAACTTGACCAGTGAACCCACCAAATTTTAATCAGTAATCATTAATTACCAAATTTATGTCATGATTTGGAATTGTTTCGATAATACTCTTCTTAAGATATTTGATATTAAACTTCATGAACTTAAAACTTGGCATATATTTTAGATCTCATTACTTTTTTTGGCTGACTTTTTACGCACAGGTTTCTTGTGCACATAAGAACTTGGCTCTTTTTTTTAACATTTATGTTTTTGTTGTGATTTCACTCCTTTTTGCAAAGACTAATTTTGCCAGGTGAAAGTCAAGCCCTACCGGTCTACAAAGTTTCATAACCGAACCGAAAATGCTCCATACAAATAATAGCAATTCTGATAAAGTTGGTGGATGGCACCCCCCCCCCCCCCTGAATGGACAATTCCAAATTTTCGATTTTTTTCCTTTCTAAGTACTTCAAGTCCTACCGACCTACCAATTTTCATCGTTCTACAACAATCGGAAGTGCTTCATATAGTTAATAAGAATTTTTAAGAATGTGGGTGGATGCCACGCCCCCTGAACTGAAACTTCCAATTTTTCGATGTTTTTCTTCTAAATACTTCAAGGCATACCAACCTACCAATTTTCATCGTTCTACAACAATCGGAAATGCTTCATATAATTTAAAAGAATTTTTGAGAATGTGGGTGGATGCCACGCCCCCTGGACTGAAACTTCCAATTTTTGATTTTTTTCTTCTAAGTACTTCAAGGCCTACCGCCCTACCAATTTTCATCGTTCTACAACAATCGAAAGTGCTCCATATAATTTATAAGATTTTTTAAGAATGTGGGTGGATGCCACGCCCCCTGTGTGGAAAATTCCTATTTTTCAATTTTTTTCTTTCTAAGTATCTCAAACCCTACCAACTTACCAATTTTCATTGTTCTACAACAATCGGAAAAGCTCCATATAATTTATAGAATATTTAAGAAAGTGGGTGGATGCCACGCCCCCTGAATAGAAAATTGCAGATTTTCGATTTTTTCCTTTGTATGTACCACAAGGCCTACCGTTGTGCGAAATTCCAAGTTTCTACGATGTCGGGAAGTGCTCCATAATTTTGATGATCTGTCAGTGAGTCAGTGAGTCAGTGAGTCAGTGAATCAGTCAGTCAGTTACGGTTTTTGCGATTTTTGAAGTCCTATATCTTGGGAACTACTAATGCTAAAGAGTTGAAATTTGGTGAGCTACCTGTGTTTGATCAGTTCAGCAAATACTATGAATTTGAAGTTTCTGACTTTATTGGTACGGAAGTTAGAGGGGGGTTGAAAATCACCTGAGTTTGTTCCTGTAAAAAGGGTGTAGTGCCGCGAACTTGGCTGGGCACTACCGTGCCCTTTGATACTCAAATGATCTCAGATTCCGTAATATGGGATCCGAGGAGCTTATCTAGAGAGGAATGAAATTCAATTTCGGCTTACACGATTACCCTCGAAGCTGCATTCATATTTTTTTTCGATTAACTGTTTTATTATTAAGGCCCCGGTTGTGGATAACAAGACTTTTTTTTATGTTATCAATCACATCCAAAATCAGCTGTGGGCTCTATATTAAAAATTATCTTACCTTTTGACAACCATTTGAGCTCTGTTTGACAAAGATTTTGATGGGCTCGATTGATGTATGTATATAAAGTTAGCAGGACACTTTTGGAAATTCATGTTAAAAACTATCCTATCATTAGTTGCTAATTAATTGCGAATTAGTTACGCAAAAAAAAATTTAATTGCATTTTTGGTTTGCGAAAAAATGGGTGTCCTGCTAACTTCATATGAACTTAGCAGGACAACTTTCTCAAAAATAAAGATAATCGAGCCAAAAAAAAGTTTATCATTGAGAACTAATTAATTGCGAATTAGTTACGCAAAAAAAATTTTGCGTAACTAATTCGCAATTAATTAGCTCTCAAAATCATTTTTTTTTAATCGTTTATACACATTTTTGAGAAAGTTGTCCTGCTAAGTTCATATGAAGTTGGCAGGACACCCATTTTCTCGCAAACCAAAAAAGCAATTAATTTTTTTTTGCGTAACTAATTCGTAATTAAGTAGCAACTAACGATAGGATAGTTTTTAACATGAATTTCCAAAAGTGTCCTGCTAACTTTATATACATGATTGATGTTGCTTTTCAAATAAAAAAAAGTTTTATTATGAATGTGGGGGTCGCCAGAATGTTTTTACTAACAAAGGGGTCGCGTACTCAAAAAGTTTGAAAAACACTGGGTTATACGAAGAAGAAAAACGAAAATAATAGAAAACATATGAAGGGTCTATGTGAAAAACGGCTTAAGTCAACTTTTTGAAAAAAGTTAAACTTATGATCTTATAATCTTATAGATTTTTATACGTAGATACTATCTGATGAAATATAGCTCTCTTCATATAGGAATTCGAAAACTCGCAAAAACGCACACTTTCCAAAAAAACTTTTTTTTTCAAAAGAATTTTTTTTTGTCCAAAATTTAGGCAAAGCGATATTAAAAAATAAAAAAAACTTGTGACTTAACCTAGCGACAGGTCAGGTAAATAATTTTAAAAAATACATCCAATATTTTAATTATTTCTGGCGAAGTCCTGTCAAAATAAAATGAATTTCAAAAACGGTCCTATGTCACGCTTGTGAAAGTTATTTTATTTTCAAAATGTATTTTGAAAATCTAGAAATTTCTGAATAAAAAGCAAAAAACAGTTTCCAATTATCATGTCTAGTTTTCAGAAGAACATTTCAAATAAAATATTCGAAATGTTGGTTCCAACGTCGAAGGTCCTTTTGGCTCATATCAGAGTATCATGCAAAAAATTTAAGATATTAAAATCAATATATGTTTGCATAGTTGAGTATACTTCGTGCTCGACAAAAGAAGTTGTTACTTTCATTTATTTTTCTTTGAATTAAGCATTATTTTAGTAATATACTTACAACTTCATGTTTCTCCCCTTCATATACATACAAACCATAAAGCATTGTTTTTTTTTCGTTTTTGTAGATTTTTATTAAATGAAATTCAAATGGAGATTTTTAGTGACTTTTAGTACAATTCTGTTTAAGCAAGTCAGCATCCTTTCACTAAAATGTTTATTCAGTAATCATTCATTACCAAATTTATGTCATGATTTGGAATTGTTTCGATATTACTCTACTTAAGATATTTGATATTAAACTTCATGAACTTAAAACTTGGCATATATTTTAGATCTCATTACTTTTTTTGGCTGACTTTTTACGCACACGTTTCTTGTACACATAAGTACTTGGCTCGTTTTTTAACATTTATGTTTTTGTTGTTATTTCACTCCGTTTTGCAAAGATTTTTTTCTCCAGGTGAAAGTCAAGCCCTACCGCTCTACAAAGTTTCATAATTCTACGACAACCGAAAGTGCTCCATAAAAATAATGGCAATTCTGATAAAGTGGGTGGATGGCACCCCCCCCCCTGAATGGACAATTCCAAATTTTCGATTTTTTTCCTTTCTAAGTACCTCAAGTCCTACCGACCTACCCAATTTTGATCGTTCTACAACAATCGGAAGTGCTCCATATAATTTATAAGAATTTTTAAAAATGTGGGTGGATGCCACGCCCCCTGTATGGAAAATTCCAATTTTTCAATTTTTTCTTTCTAAGTACTTTAAGTCCTACCGACCTACCTATTTTCATCGTTCTACAAAATTCGGAAGTGCTTCATATAGTTTATAAGAATTTTTAAGAATGTGGGTCGATGCCACGCCCCCTGAACTGAAACTTCCAATTTTTCGATTTTTTTCTTCTAAGTATTTCAAGGCATACCGACCTACCAATTTTCATCGCTCTACAACAATCGGAAGTGCTTCATATAATTTATAAGAATTTTTGAGAATGTGGGTGGATGCCACGCCCCCTGAACTGAAACTTCCAATTTTTCAATTTTTTTCTTTCTAAGTACCTCAAACCCTGCTAACCTACCAATTTGTATTGTTCTACAACAATCGGAAAGGCTCCATATAATTTATAGATTATTTAAGAAAGTGGGTGGATGCCACGCCCCCTGAATAGAAAATTGCAGATTTTCGATTTTTTCCTTTGTATGTACCACAAGGTCTACCGTTGTGCGAAATTTCAAGTTTCTACGATGTCGGGAAGTGCTCCATAATTTTGATGATCTGTCAGTGAGTCAGTCAGTCAGTGAGTCAGTGAGTCAGTCAGTTACGGTTTTTGCGTTTTTTGAAGTCCTATATCTTGGGAACTACTAATGCTAAAGAGTTGAAATTTGGTGTTTGATCAGTTCAGCAAATACTCCGAATTTGAAGTTTCTGACTTTATTGGTACTGAAGTTAGAGGGGGGTTGAAAATCGCCTGAGTTTGTTCCTGTAAAAAGGGTATAGTGCCGCAAACTTGGCTGGGCACTACCGTGTCCTTTGATTATGTAAAATTGCCAAAAGTATGTATGCCAGGCACCGTTATTTGAATTTAAAAAAAAATCAATTATTAAAAAATAAAAATTTGTATGCATAAGCCTTGTAATAGGCTTATGGACTTTGCATATTATTGTTTCTCAAAGTCTAATGCATCATAGGCAAAACTGGCATATTCCCCTTCCGAGTGCACACCTTCCCCCCACCAAGAAGAAATTCTAGAATTTACAGGTAAAACTTAGATTTTTGCAGCACCATCCAAGGTACTTTTGTCCAAAAAAACAGTTGAAATTGCCAAGAATTAATAATTTGAAGCAGTGTACAAAATCTTGTACAAAAACTGTTTCTGCAAATGTCTTAAGAATATATTTGAAAAACGTTTTACAGATATTCTTATTGTTGACTCAATAATAATCTCCTTATCTCAAATAAACACTTTATTTCGTTACAGAAACGCACATCATTAAATAAAGAAGAAACAAATCCCCAAATAAAAATGGATTTTAGTAAAACAATAATCATCAAAAACTGTAAATCCATATAAATTGCTGAAAGGTGGTGCTATCATAGAGCATTTAATCGGTAAAAGGTGTTTATCAACTCGACGACGCCAAACACGAAAACGACAAGGACATCCAAACGAGTAGGTATTAAAGCCTGCAAAGCTGTCATATTTACAAAACGAGATTGTAAAAGACCCCATGCCGCCAGGAGCTTGTGCATTATCCCCTCTTAAAACGTTATCATCGAAAAGCACTGCAAACAAAATTGTACACCAGTAATCATCAGTGGAAACCAACCCCCCCAAAACACCAGCATCCCGGAGCTTGGAGTATAGAGAGGAAACACATTACCGTCCTCCAAGTCCAGTATCACTTTCATCGTAATTTGTTACTTCCATAGATAGACACGCCAACTTATCGGCAACAAAATGAAGGGATTACAAACATTCAAAGAGAAGGCGTCCGGAGTTTTCGGAGGGTAAGTCTGACTGATTGTGGAAGCATATCAAATCATATAACCGCATTATATTGTGAATGAAAATTTAATTTAACGGGCGACTGACTGGCAACTGGCGCGCATCCTTTTCGCCTTTGCAGTCAACAAATTCGTTATGATTTATCGACTTTTTGTTTCAATGCTCACATAGGAAAAAAATTATGAAAATTCTGGCCCTCTTCGTCCGTATACGGTGCCGGGAAATAGGATTTGAAAATTGCAAAAGTCATTTACCCTGAACGAAAACCACTCACAAATAATAATAATAGAAGATATCGATCCAAAAGATTGAGAACACTTCAAGAGAAGTCCTTTTCTTGTGGCATTTTTTCACTATGAGTAACGCACACATCGTGCATCGTCATATCTTGTCAGAAGCGCCTTTAATGAGCTCGTTCTTGAAGAATTTTCATTGCTTTATGTTCGTCCTCTTTTATTTACTCTCAACTCCTTGATAATTGTAATCGAAGTAGGGAAAATGTATATTCCACAGGCAAATGTAGAAAAAGAACAAAAACAAAAAATCGGTTCGGTTATAGGAATTTATTTCATCTTGAAGATGCCATGCACGTCCAAAGGACGTGCCAATAGTGCGATAGACATAAATCGTTAGATGTGAAAAGCTTTCCTTAAATACTGTGAAAAGTATTTGGTCGGGATGCAGTTAGATAGTACACAACTTTCACTTAATTCAGATATATAATAAAGTTGTGTTAAGGTGAAGCTTCAATGAACTTTCTTCCTCGTATGGAATGCATCAAGGACTTAATTTATGTAAACGAGAATAATAGGAAATGCTTTTTTTGTTTTACTATGATGAAAGGAGGACGACCTTGGAACACATAAATATTTTTAAAGGTGAGATAAATAGAAATACCAAAAATTCCAATGATGATTTGCTCCTATCCATGATCCTACCTACCTTAATTTTTTTCTGCTGATTCATTACTATTAATTTGAATTAAGGAACTCCACTTTATGTTCGAGTACAGGGGCGGACTGGGGATCAAAGGGCCTCCCGGGACTTTAAGAAAAAGGGCCACAGATTGGATTTAAGTTTAAGGTATAGTTTTGAATTCTAAGGTTAAAGTTTAATTTTGTTGAAACAGCTATTTTTAGTTTATGGCTGCGTCACCTGGCAGTAATTAGTTTGAGTTTCAAGCAAGCATACAAAATTGCAAAATGTTCTTGTGGGTCTCATGCAGTAATATTACATTAATTTTACGACCTTAAGTGGGTGTGACTTTCAGTTTAGACAAAACAAAATTACGCTAGTCAAAAAAAATTATGGGAATTAAGGGAGATATGAAACAAAAAGTATTCTTAATGTTCATATTTCTTATTCTTTTTTTTTCAATAATTTGTTAGAAATTATTTTTTTAAGCTACGGTTATTGTGCAATCACAAGGGATTGCATGAATTGATGAAACGCATTAAATATTTTCAAAAAATAAATTGGGGTTGGGTATGAAATCCCGAATGCCATAATCCCGAATGCCAAAATCCTGAAAGACAAGATCCCGAATGGGCAAAATCCCGAATGGACAGAATCCCGAATTGCTAAAATCCCGAATTCTAGAATCCCGAATGCCATAATCCCGAATGCCAAAATCCCAGTTGGCTTTGTACTTTTTTGGTATTAAAAATCGCGCGCACGATTCTAGCCTTCAAAATATACATTTTGTAATGTTAAGAATATTATTTATTTTCAATGAATAGTTGGTCAGTTTTTTAACAATTTACTTTTGAAAAAGTTTATCTACTATCAAATTGATAATTGGCAATCATAATAAGAGTGTGTAGCAACCCAAGCAGATGCTGAGAACAATTTATGACACAATCCCAAAATCAACTTCTCCAAGTAAGCGATGCTTGTTCTAGAACAAATAGATATTACGCGGAAACGGAACAAGAACATTGTCTTCTCATTATTTGTAAAGAGTAGACATAGATTCGTTTGGATAAAACTTAAACTAAATAAAAGTTACGATTGGAAACTATTGTTTTTTTTTTAATCATTAAAGAAGAATTCAATTAATGTATGTATTATATCTCAAGATTTATAAGTGACTATTTATTTTAAAATTTCTTTTATAGGCAATGTCATGATGCCAAGGCGAGCCGAATTCAAAAGCCATACAAAACAGTTTGATTTCTTTAAAATTACTGAATAGTAGATACTAAAAAAGTATTTTAATTCGGGATTCAGTCCCAAATGTTTTCGGGATTTTTTGTCATTCGGGATTTTGGCTTTTGGGATTTTGTCCATTCGGGATTTTGGGTATTCGGGATTTTCATTTTTTGCTTTTTGGAATTTTGGAATTCGGGATTTTGTACCCTCCCCAATAAATTGAAGTCGAATTTTCTTCAATTTTTTTTCTCGAGTGAATCAAATAAATTGTTTAGCTTTAATTTCACAATTTTTCACTGTAGCATGATTTTTCTGATTGAAATTTTTGATATTGATTGAAAAAATAAAGGCTGGTGCTTTTGACAGCAATATCTCAGCAGTTTTAAAAATTTAAATTAAATAAGGTAGGTACTTTAAGAACTATTTCTCCAGTAACAGTAACTGTGATTAATAAAAATTACAAACAAATATTTTATTAATCCATTTGCAAATTTTCAATTATTGAACAATCCAAATCTTAGGGCAAGTATGTTCACACCCCGTCAACTTTAATCAATGATTATTCTAGTTGATTATTATTGAATGCGTTTGTTCAGCAAAATTTTCAACAGAAAATCTATAATTTGAGCACTTTATTTGAGAAATCACTAATTCGCTGATTCTGTTTGATAAGTAGAATTTAATCAAAGATTTCCTGAAATTTCTTTTGCTCATAATTGGTTAAGACGTTGTGCTTTTTTGCAAAGGATAAAATTTATAGAAAAACCACAACTTGGACAAAATTTTATCACTAGGTATCACAAAATGCCAGCACTACCCAAACTTCTAACTGCCCGTGTTCTTTTACACAAAAAAATTAACTTTCTAAAGCTCACTCACCATAAACAAACATCAACTTTGTTTATGGTGAGTGACTGATTACTTCTAACAATTTATTTGACAGATATACTGGAAAATCGGAAGATAGATAAATAGATAATAAAAGATAGATAATATAATTTTATTTTCCATATATTTTTTAACAAAAACATGATTAAGCTGGTATTCGAAATTAAATATGACAGTACCTAACTTGTTTTTAAGTCGTCTGTCAGGGAAAATCGGAAGATGATTATTTCAAAAACCATGATCAAATTTCAGTTTGATCATGGTTTTCGGAAGATGCTTATTTCAAAAACCATGATCAAACTGAAATTTGAGTGAATAAAAGCTCAATGATGATCACAGATTCATAACTATGGATTAAACAGAATCAGTGATAATCTAGTTGCAGATCTAACCCACTGTGAACAAACTGGCCCTATGCTAGACCAAGAAATTTTGGAAATCACGTTTTATCAAATATCTCGTGAATCGTGAACCGACAAAAGTAGTATTATTTTTTTCTTAGTTTTTTAGAAATAAAAAAAATGAAAGGTACCTTCTCCCAAAAAAGAATTAATAATATATCGTACTTCTTTGCCTTTGCCTATTATAAACTTAACAAAACAAACAAGAAATTGGAAAAATTATTTTCTGTTATCTTTTTATATTTTCTCAAAAACTAAGAAAAAGAATATAAAAATGAAAAGTGGTGCTTAACTACACAAAATTTTGAAATAACAATCAACTTGAAAAAAAGGTTCACAAGTTTTTCAAAAATATTGACTTTCAAATTTAATTTCTCAAAAACTTTCCACTAAAAAAACCTGATTCAAAAAACAAATAAAAGAATAGAATATTAGTTTTCGAAAAAAAGGAGAAAATTGCAGAAAAAAAGACTCTTGACCTGTTAATTCATCATTTTATAAAAACATCTACTTAATTAACAATCATTGACCAGAGACTTTAATATTTTAAATATTTTTTTTACTAACTTCTCTTCTCTGACAGTAAACTCCAGGGATATTAGCATTGCGGTTTCAAGGTGATCTTGCGTCATAATATTTCTCCATCGATTTTTGATGTGTTTAAAATTTGAAAATGATCTCTTGCAAGTAACTTGTGTACATGAAAATGTCAGCATCAAATTATATGCTAAGAAAAGCTTTTCTCCACATTGTTCTTGTTTTTTCTTGTTTCTTTCTGTTTCTTGACGTTCGTCCTCTGCCTCATCATTAGCCGCATTTTATTATTCTCGTGATCTGATCCGGATCAATTTTTAACAAGTAATTGCAAAAGCAACATGGGATCCTGTTTTTTATCTGGATCTATTTCAGTGATCCAAAAATTGCTAAGTGAATAATCTCAGTAGCGCAAAGAAAAGAGGCAACAGATACATGAAACATAAACAAACCTAAGGCAAAAAGAGACGGCTATTTAACACTCCTGTCACTATGATCCTGTTTGTTTTATTTATCGTGATCTGATCCGGATCAGATAAAATATGGCAATTTATTCTCATCTTTTGAATTCAGGTAATGCACCTAACTTTCAGACGTTTTAAAGTACTCATCATTGTCATTTTTATTTATTTTTATTTTGCATATTTAATTTTTTGGAACTGTAAAATTTTTCTATCAACTTTTGAATACCTAAAGATACGTAGAGGCTACCAACCGAGTTTTGGAGGAATCCAAAGATTCATAGAGTTCACCAACCAAGTTCTTGGGGCCTCCAGGGATCCGAAGAGACAACCAACCAACTTCTTGGGGCCTCCAGAGATCCGTAGAGGCCACCAACCGAGTTTTAGGAGTTTCCAAAGATTTATAGAGGCCACCAACCGATTTCTGGGGGCCTCCAGAGATCTGTAGAGGCCATCAACCGAGGTCTGGAGGCTTCCAGAGATCCGTAGAGGCCATCAAACGAGATCTGGGGGCCTCCAAAGATCCGTAGAGGCCACAAACCAAGGTCTGGAGGCCTCCAGAGATCTGTAGAGGCCACCAACCGAAGTCTGGAAGCCTCCTGAGATTCGAAGAGGCCACCAACCGAGGTCTGGGGGCCTCCAGAGATCTGTAGAGGCCACCAACCGAGGTCTAGAGGCCTCCAGAGATCCATAGAGGCCAACAAACGAGATCTGGGGGCCTCCAAAGATCCGTAGAGGCCAAAAACCAAGGTTTTTAGGCCTCCAGAGATCTGTAGAGGCCACCAACTGAGGTCTGGAGGCCTCCAGATATCTGTAGAGGCCACCAACCGAAGTCTGGAGGCCTCCATAGATCCGTAGAGGCCACCAACCGAGGTCTGGAGACCTCCAAAGATCGGTAGAGGCCACCAACTGAGTTCTGGGGGCCTCCAAAGATCCTTAGAGGCCACCATCCGAGTTTTTGAGGCTTTCAAAGATCCTTAGAGGCCACCAAGCGAGTTTTTGGGGGCCTCAAAATATCCATTTTGATCGATCCACAAAAAGTCTATATTTAGTGTGAGTCCAATTTTGTTATGACAATTTTTTCTTAAAAAAAAAAACTTTTTGCTTGCCCGGGGGCCCACCGGGCAAAATCCCGGTTGCCCAGTGGCCCAGTCCGCCCCTGTTCGAGTATAGTGCACTTTGCACACTCCAAGGCAGTTAATTGAAGTCAGGTTAAAACGCGTGTTTTTTCAAATGAAACATACACATCAATAGCTACTTGCGGTTCCAAATTGGAGTTTTTGCCATTCTAAGTAGATTGTTTATAGCTTAAAGGTTTTCAACATGTTAAAAAAAAAAAACCAAAGTTAAAATGCTGATCTGCGTGATTTCAATTTTACAAATCTCATTCTTCTTCAATACGATTTTTCATGGCTTTATCAATAGAAATAGTTGCAAGACCTCAAAACTCTTGTGTCATGGTCGAGCGAACATTGTTTTTTATTAGCTTAAGATTTGAGCTTTTTACCTTTAAATTAATTAATTAGAACTTATGTTTAAATTTTAAATAAAAAACATTGAAAAAAATGTTGGCCACGACTACACCGTAGTACGTTCTAAAGGTCCAGTTTCGGATCACTATTTTCATTTCATTGTTATCTGCATTATCTGCTCAATAATATGAGTTATGTTATCTTCTAAGTCTTAAATCGTAAGTAGCTTATCGGTGAAAACTTCTGACTTCACAGAACCCAAAGAAAAAATCCAAAGAATATAACATGATATTTTGGTGGCGGTCAGTTTACAAGTTTAAAACACGAACTCAGCTGCTCACAAAAATTATGATTTCCCAATAAAGCCATTGTTTCACGCGCTGCGTGTGTCGCGGCTTCATCTTGTTAAAATAAAATCAATTGCCCTCAGAAAAAAGTCCATTATCCTGGTGTGGTAGCACTCACCTTTGATGGTTATGTGGCTCAAAACGTTTGGCACCACTTATATAGGAAATTCGAAAAAAGAAAATTCCATCGAGTTGGTCAGTAATTGGTCAGAAAAGTTCAACTAGTCCTAGAAACTGCTCAGCCCTAGACAACTTGTAATCAAGGCTCATAGTTTTTCAAGGCCACGCAAGGTCACACAAGATTTGTTGCACCACATTTGCGGTAAATTTAAAAAACAAATGCATACAATTCGAAAGATTTCTAGATCGTGGTAAAAGGTCAACTTTTTTCAGTAATTGATCAGCCATGGATTTTTTTCTATGAATTTTTAAAGTCGTTTCAAGGTCACAAAAAAAAAACGTTTGGCAAAAAAAAGAATGCAATTTGAAAGGTCACTTCACGATCATAAAAGGTCAGCTATTTTCAGTAATTGGGCATTCATACATTTAAAAAACAAAAATCGCAACTGGGTCGCACGTACTTTCCCTTGTTCAAAACGCTGTGGGTCTTATAAAATGCATATAAATACATGAAAATTTTGAGAGAAAAATATTTCAAAGCATGAAATACGATACTTAAACCAGCCAAAGAAACTTCTTTGACAGTTTGAGGTGAAAAAAGAATGCCATCTTAAGTCTTGAGCGGTTTTTTAAAAAATAATTTCTTATATATATAAAATTCTTAAAAAAATTTTACGGAAAAATTTTGGTCTGCAAATCTTAAGAGTTTATTAATGTGCATATAAAAACTAAATTTCAAAAAAATTTTCAACTCGTTTTTGAGATATGCAATTTTCAAAACAAAATTGATTTTTTTTTTTTAAATTCAAAAACTTTTTTTTTGTAAAATTTTAGTATGCAATATTATTTAATCTTATTTGAAATTTGTTTATAGGAAAATCAATCTTAATCCTTTTAGCCGATAATGAGAAAATTCAAAATAAAAAAAAGTTCTATAAGAGGTACTATTTATAGTTGCTGAGTGTAAATTTGTATTATTTTTGGTAGTAAATCGCACTAATTTTAGCGTACATTAAATTGTAGTAGCCGTTTTTGAATACAAAATAATTTCCCAAACGTTTTTTAACGGTTGTATGGAAGGTACCGTAATTTTTGCATAAAAGTAAATTTTTCCCTAAAATATTTTAGAAAGTGTTAAAAAACTCATTAATACCGAGTTTCATACAAATCAACAGGGTAGTTTTCAAAATATTTTATTAAAAAAATAATTATGTAACATTTTTTAAGAATTCAAAAAAAATAGTTTTGAAAATTTTATTGAAGAAAAATATTTATTAGTTATTTAGTTTTAAGAAGCTTCTATACATTAAAAAAATTAAGAAAATCGATCAAGCAGACTGACAGAATCTTGGGATCCACCTTTTTCGTCTTTCCTATCATCGTTGACAATTCTGATCAAATTCTCGAATTTAATATTTTTACGAACGCATAACCTGCCATATAGTAAAAAAAGAACCAATTGAACCAAAATGACATGACAGATTGTAGTCATTTTGTATGCAGAAAAAGAAGAAGAAGAACATGTCCAATTTTTTGTTTTTTGAAAACTTAATACTTTGATAACGAAAGGTCCATATTTTTGAAACTTAGTACTATAACCACTCGTTTGAATATAAAGAATAAAGAAAACACTCGTCAGTTATATAAAAAGATTGTTCAGTTTATTTAATTATCTAGTAGGGTCGCTTAGCATGAAAATCTGTTTTTGCCGGACAAAAGCACCAAATTTTGTTTAGGTACTACTTAGGTCCATAGCTTGAGATTTAGGGTAGGACCCATCTCGGCGGTCAGCCATCTTGGATTTTAGAGCCGCCATTTTGAAATTCAGGTATATTATTAATATCTCGGCTTCTAAATCACTTAGGATCCCAAACTTGGTGTCTAGGTATATATTTTTGGGGTCTGGGAATACAACCACATACTTTTCAAATGTTAAAGTTTGCAAATATACGAAGGGGGCATGACCAAGGGGCTCTAAGACAATCAAATATTATATTTAGGGTCGGATAATGTGTATACACAAGTTGAAAATGGACTCCGTTCAACAAGAAAACAGAAATAGAAAAAATCTTAAAATATCATATAGATGATCATAAATCAAATTTAAAATTTAATTTCTTTGTCAGCTGTTTTAAGCTATATCTATGTTTTGGTTAGTTGTCTAAATGCGACCATTTACGCAAGATTTTTCTAAGTCCCCTATTACACGATGATTCTTTGCCTCTGACTCTTTTCGAACATAATTAAGAATTGCTGTAGTAGGTGTATGATTCGTACTGTTGACACGGACGTGGTGGTAATCCTCATTGGCAAGTTCCATCACCTGATGAACTTGTGCACAAATTTGAAGATTTCTGTTGTCTTTGGTATGGGCAGATCATTTAATTATATATACATCAATGCTATTAACGAGAAACTGAGCGTAAAAAAATCCTTGGCCTCCCCGTATTTCACAGTTTTACGGGTTGCGATACAACATCTTCATTTTTCGGACGAGGCAAGAAATCTGAGTGGGAGGCATAGAATTGTTATCATGAGGTGACACATACCTTAACATGCATAGCATTACATCCCTACACAGAGCTTGATGTTGCATTTAAAAGGCTAGAACGCTTCACGGTTATATTATATGATAAATACAGTAATTCGAACAGTGTGAATGATGTCAGCAAGGAGCTGTTTTGTCAGAAGACTAAGACAGTGGAGAAACTTCCACCAACAAAAGATGCACTACTTTAACACTCAAAGTGGGCTGTATATATCAGGCAGGAGTATGGTGTACCAGTGAACACATTCAACAGTGTGCTCCTAGTCCGAAAGGCTGGGGCTGGACTCAGAAAGAAGAAGGTGGATCATGGGTTCCTGTATGGAACACATTACCTATAGCTTCAAAAGCATGTACTGAATTGGTGAAATGTAATTGTAAGAGTCAAAAAGGATACACTGGTAGATATGCTTCCAAAGCTGCTCGTTGGAATTGAACTGATCTTTGTAAATGTCAATGCTTGAAGACGACATAAGCAATTCATATAGGTAGATCAATGCAATTCAACATCTTTCATATGTGATTTCTCTTGTATTTAAATTTTATATACTAATATGTGTGTACATGTAATAAATAAATAAATAAATTGGGTGGCGCAACAGCTCGTGGAGAACCAGGGCCTAGTGACTTACAACTCACAACCATTCCTGTGTGCGTGTAGTTGGCAGGAATAGAGGGGACCTACAGGTTTTTGTCGAGTCCGAGCGGCTAAATGAGAAGCACTTTTTCATGACAAGTATACTTTTGGAGGATTTGTCAGTTCTTCGCAAGAGGCAGAACCTCGGATAAAACATTTCTGTTTTTAGGTGGCACGGCTGGGAATCGAATCCACACCTTCGGCATGACAGTCCTACGCACTAACCATCATGCCACGAGGTACTACATGTACATGTATGTATGTATGTACATGTACATATATCTTATAAGGGGGGGGGGGGGGGGGGGTGTCATGACCCCCGATTTCCCTCCTTGGATAAGTTTAGTCAGATACATTTTCAACTTGTGTATACACATTATCCTACCCTAAATATAATATTTGATTGTCTTGGAGCAAGGGGGTCATGACCCCCATGCCCCCTTCGTATATTTGCAAACTTTAACATTTGAAAAGTATGTGGTTGTATTCTCTGACCCCAAAAATGTATACCTAGACACCAAGTTTAGGATCCTAAGTGGTTTAGAAGCCGCGATATTAATAATATACCTGAATTTCAAAATGGCGGCTCTAAAATCCAAGATGGCTGACCGCCGAGATGGGTCCTACCCTAAATCTCAAGCTATGGACCTAAGTAGTACCTAAAATAAATTTGGTGCTTTTGTCCGGCAAAAACACATCATCTCGAAATTTGTCGCTAAGCGACCCCACTAATCTAAAGGATTTCTAAAATACGTCCGATGACGTTTACAAGTAAATACTGAATAAATCTAATTACATTTGTTCATCTCTAACCGGTAGTCTCTATCTATTCTATTTGTGTATCCACCTCGTTCTCTTTCTCTTATGTGGAGATAAATTTTTTATTTCTAGTGTTTTCGCTGCTACAGTACTTAAAATTTTTTTCTTTTAATTCATTAGAATATTTTAAAATAATTTACTTTATTAAAAAATAACAATGGTCAATTCAATTTTTTTCAATTTTGCTTTATTGAACATTTCTATTTACAATTGGCTTAAAAATAATTTATAACTATTAGATACATTGATAAATAATAAAATTTTGTTGGCACATAAGGGGCCTTGAATACAAATAAAATTTATAATATGTGAAAACTTAATATAAAAGTCGGTTTGACTTTGTCGTCCTCGGGTTGTTCAGTCCCGGTTGTCCAGTGGCAGTGCATTTATATAGGATGGGGGATAGAGTTGGCGTTTAGCCACGGTAATGTGCTGACCCTGGGTCAGAGTAGAAGTGTCCTGCTTCATCGTTGGTTGTTGTAGTTATATCCAGAATTTCCTTGGCGCCTAGGTACCTTGGTTCCGGATGTCGTTGTTGGTTTATCATCCTTCTCATCAGTTGATTAGGGTGGTTGGCGATGTTGCAATAAGTACTTGTCCAGGGGGACTACCTTGGCTTCAGAGTAGAGTTGCTCGTTCTTGAAATGTTTGCCCCGCTGACGATCGAAATGAAGACCAGTGCATATCCTCAGAATTTTCCTTTCGAATATTTGTAGTTCCTTCATGGCTGTTTTGGAGATAGTGAACCAAACTGGGAAGCTGTGACTGATGACTGGTCTCAGAAGTTGCTTGTACATTAGAACTTTTGTCTGCTGGCTTAGCCCAATTCTTTTTTTCATCAGCGGGTAGAGGCGATGGAAGGAAAAGTTTGTTTTTTTAAGGACAGTCCGTGAATGTGGTGTCTCAGCAGCTCGTTGAAGTTTATGCCCAGGTACTTGGCGCTGCGCTTGGCTGGTAATCTGGTTCCGTCTGGGAGTGCTAGGGTGATGCTTCTGCAGTTTCCAGCTGAGCGGCCTCCTCTGCCTCCTGGTCGTCTGAAGCAGACAAGCTCCGATTTGGATGAGTTGATCCGGATACCCCATTTGGTGTAAAACTCAAAGAGTTTGCGGATGTGGGCCTCGACTTCTCGGACAGCTGTTAATGGCGATAATGGTGAGTAATATGTGAGCGAGTCATCAGCGAAGAGAAGGTTCTCGCATTCACTTGAGGTTGGTTGGTCAGAGGTCATGATGTTGTATAGAAGTGGTCCAAGCTTCGATCCTTGGGCAACTCCTGCCCTGATGCTCTTCACTGTCGATTTGCAATTCTCCAGTTGTACGAAAAAGTTCCTGGAAGAAAGAAAAGAGAAAATAATTTGTATTAGTGCTGAAGGAAAGCCTAGTAAGTTGAGTTTATGGATAAGGGCTTCAATCCATACACTGTCGAATGCTCTTTCGACATCCAGAAAGCATCCGACGGTAACTCCATGGTTGTTCAAAGCTGTGGTGATGTCATGATGGAACTTCAGGAGCGGATGCAGAGTGGAATGCTTTTCCCGAAAACCGAACTGCATGTCTGGGACTTTAAAAAATAACAGTACCATACAAATGTTAAAAAATCTTTTTACTTGCGATATAGGTACTATAGGGCAAGTTTTGGATTCGTGCAAAAAAAAAATTTCGAGATAACAATCAAACATGACATTACGATGATAGAGAACACGAAAAAAGTGGGTGGCACAATTCTGTCTGTCTGTCTGTCTGTCTGTCTGTCTGTCTGTCTGTCTGTCTGTCCGTACCTCAACCTACAGCCTAAATCACTGAAGCGATTTTCTTCAAATTTTGAACTTAAGGTTTTTTTGTAACTCTCCAGAGGGGAAATTGAAATTTTTCAAAAAATAACGGTACTTGCCATACAACCGTTAAGGAGAAGCTTATTTATCTCAAAAACGGCTCCAACGATTTTGATAAAAAAAAATCAGTGTTTTACTGTAGATATGATGTACCTTTTAGTAGGAAAAAAAATCACCAGAAACATTTATTAACGGTACCTGCCATATAACGGTTTTTTTATTTTTGGTTTTCTCATTAACCGCTCATCTGATCTCAATAAAAATTTTTTCACAAAAGCTTTGTTAGAATAAAAATAAAACTGCATATCAAAATTTTTGAAAAAATAAATTTTGGATTTTTAAAAAAAGATTCAAAATTTTTTTTTGAAAATTCAATATTTCAAAAACGGGTTCATGAATTAATTTGAATTTTCAGTTTTAAATGTATATTAATATATACTCAAAATTGGCATACTAATTTTTTTTTTGAAAATAAAAAATTAATTTTTAGGAAAACGGCTCCAACGATTTTAAATTTTTTTTTGCATATATTCATATTTATTCAAGTAATCAAATGGCATACTTTTTTTTGAGCTCTAAGTTATTTATCAGACTGTTTATACAAATAATAGAACGATTTAAATGCTTTTTATACTTTTTCTATAATTACTTGAATATTTTTTAAAGTTCTTAAGTTCCACACAACTTGAACATAAGAGCAAGTACGTGCGATCCAGTCGTGCATTTTATTTTTTCTAAGAAACAGCTCCTGCAATTTATATAAAACTTTGTCTGTATCTATGATAAAATAAGTTCCATCTACACACTACCTAAAATTTTTAAAAATTAAGATTTCATAGAACGGTTTTTTTATTTGAAGCTTTCTCATTGTTATCAGCTGAACGGATTACTTTTTCTTATACAAATTAGCTTATTAAAACTTTTTTTTTTATTTTCAAAAATGATTCAATTCTTTTTATTTTTTTTTTATTTTCGACTATTTCATCAAGAATTCAGATGGCATTTTCTTAATTCACATTTAACTATTAAAAAATTGTCTCTTATAATTTCCATGTCTTTAATACAATTTTCTTAAACCCTTATACTCTTAAACTTATGAGCAAGAACGTGCAACCCAGTCGTTCATTTTATTTTATTATAATCTTTAGAGCCGTTTTTTGAATAAACTTTTCCGTAACTGTTGTATGGGAAGTACCGTTATTTCCAAAATTTCAAGAAAATCGCATTGTTGGCTTAAGGTGATCCACTTATTGCTATTTCCTTGAATAATTTAAATGGAGACGCTTTGTCAATGGCAATGCCAATATTTCCCGCAATAGATGAAAGGCAATTATTGGTTTCCCTCGTCGAGGCATTGAATGAAGCAAAATGGGGTTCCCTATCATTTTGAATGGGTTATCTAGAATTAAAGAGTAAGCAAATGACAAAATATAGTGAAATTAAATTCCATAATATCAAAAACAGTGGGTATAAACCACAGAAGAGCATTTGCTGTTGACTGGTATGTATTAAAATACACACATTTTACAACTGAAATGAAAATCCCCATACCCAAGCAATAAATTGTCATTCCCAATAGCTCCAATATGGCCAATGGAGCCACAGCATTAGGCTGTAGATAAAGTCAGAGATAGATAAACCAGACAGACAGAATTGTGGCATCCACTTTTTTTTGTGTTCTCTATCATCGTAATATCATTTTAGATTATTATGTAAATTTTTTTGCACGGATTATGTACATATATTCGGGTGTTCGCTATTCCCCGAAATCACTTTTCAAGAGCAGACACACCCCAAATCAATAGTTTATGCCCTAACAATTTTTTCAAAATGTCAGTTGTTACAGACATTATTTTTGGAATACCTATCATAATATGTCATCGACCCCACACCAAAAATAAATTAATACTAAATTAAGAAGCATAAATAGCTATAAAATAAATGCCCAGTTAAAGTAAAAGTAAACAATGAAAAATTAAATTAACAAAATTCAGCTAACCATGACGTCAGAGGGCATGATTGAAGCATCCTGAGTCCTGAGAGTTATTTGAGTTATTTGAAAAGAAGCAAAATAACCAAACAAAACAATGCAGAAGATATGCCCAGAGGGGGACTTTAAATATTTTTTTATTTGGGAAACCGTTGAGCAGCAACCCAGGACAGGGATTAAAACCCAAAATTGTTAAAATACCAACTTTGTTTTTACCGACATATTAAAATGTCGACAGTTTGAAATGTCGATTTGACAAAAAGTCTACTGCCCTGATAGAAGTCGAGAAAAATATCGACTTGTCGGAATTTTTCCCTTACAGAAAAGTCGATATAAAATATAAATCGACATTTTCACCAGTCGACATTTTGACTTGTCGATATTTTGTCTGTCGGTCATTTGAAAGTAACCCAAAGAACAATGCTCTGCTTTAAATGTTTGCACGGAATAACTATAAACTCAAAAATCATAAATTCGTGTCTGATTTTTTAATAGGAACTTAACAGTTTTTTGATGCTGAGAAAATTTAAGACTATGTTTAAGACACAAGTTCTTATTGGATTCTTATAATAATTAACTTATTTAGGTAGTTGTTAATTTTTTGTTACCTTTTGTTTAGCTTCAAGAAAGTTCAATAGAACGCATTTTTGTTGCCTACCTACATTATACCTAATCTTTCGAACTGCCTCATTTTTTTGATGTTTTTTTATTGTATTAATATTAAAATACATTACAGACCCTGAATAGTAGGCGATTAAGACGTCAAAATATATAGGCAACAAAAATTAATTTACAAAAAATGCGATTTATTGAAATATAACAATGCGATATTAGATAATAATGATTAGATCATAGTTTAGGGAATGATGTTTACAAAATGTCGACTTTCAAAATGTCGACTTCTAAAATGTCGAGTGTTGAAATCTCGATTCATAAAATCTCGATCACTGTCGACATCTTGAGAATCGACATTCTAAAAAAAATCGACATTTAAAAAGTCGGTCAAATTTGTGTCTATATTTTGATCTGTTGGTCTTTTAACCAGTCGAGATTTTTTCTGTCGAGATTTTAAAAGTCGATCTTATGGAGTCGATATTTTTAAAGTCAACATATCGTACCCAATCCGTCTTTCTTTCTATCACCTAGAATTTTCCTCAGTTTCATCAAAACTGCTTCACACCTCGAGTCACTAGTACTCTCTTCCAAAATAACTTTTCCTCAATTTTTCTTTTCTTTCAAATTCTTCTCCATGCTTAACCTATTGTCTAACTCTTTCACACGATCAGCCAATCGTTTTCAAGTTCTTCAGTCACGGCTTCTTGGAAAAACTACATGCTCTCCTCGAAAGCCTGCGTTCCTCCGTTGTCCAAACTTTACTCTCACACACACGACACACAATTAATGATTCAGCAAGTTGTTGGATGTCCTTCCAAAAATTTGACGAATCCAAATGGCCGAGTCCAGAACTCACTCTTTCAACTCACTTTTTCTATCAAATCTAAAAGAAATCGAGTAAAAAGTTTCTTATATGCATTCTTCTAGTTACTCCAAAACAATAGCGAGTGATTCGAAGCGCAAAGCAAAAAACTAATACCTAAGAGAGGAATGTCTACATATATCTAGAGATCTACTCAGTTCTTTTTTTGTTGTCAAATCCGATTATCTATTTACTAACTAACGGGTGATTTTTTAGCTGGTTTGGTTTTGGCAACACTGGTTTTGACAGCTGACGTGTGTTTAGTACCTTGTGTCACTGTCAAACAGCTTCAGTTTGGTTTGCAATTTAACCATGGATCGTCTTACAAATGAACAACGCTTGCAAATTATTGAATTTTACTATCAAAATTCGTGCTCGGTTCGAAATGTTCATCGCGCACTGCTTCCATTTTATGGTCGGCATTCTCGACCTTCTGAGCAGTCTATTCGGAAGATTGTGACCAAATTTCGCACCAAATTTACTTTGTTGGACATTAAACCACCAACACGTTTACGTACTGTGCGTAGTGAAGAAAATATTGCGGCCGTATCAGCTAGTGTGACAGAAGACCGCGAAATGTCGATTCGGCGCGTTACTGTCAATGGTGAACGCTCAACGCTACCGAGCGATGATAACAAACTTTTTTTTGCCCGAAATGGAAGTTCTTGACTTGCATGATATGTGGTTTCAACAAGACAGTGCCACATGCCACACAGCACGCGAAACAATGGCGCAATTGCGAGGCGAGTTTGGTGAACAGTTAATTTCACGTTTCGGGCCGGTCAATTGGCCGCCTAGATCGTGCGATTTGACACCATTGGATTATTTTTTGTGGGGGTATGTCAAGGCTAATGTCTATAGGGACAAGCCCGCTTCGATTGACGCACTGGAAGCCAACATCCATGCATTCATTCGTGAGATACCGGCCGATATGTGTGAAAGAGTATGCCAAAATTGGACTCAGCGGATGGGCTACCTGAGACGCAGCCGCGGTCAACATTTGCATGAAATTATCTTTAAACATTAAATTGCAAGGTTCAAACTATCGATTCAAATAAATATTTCATTCATTTTTTCGAATTTTTTGTGTTTCACTCGGCTTGAATATAGATCGGACTCCTGTTGTTGTTACTTTTCCAAAATACTTTAAGAGCAGGTCTCTGGCTGATGGACGCCAGGTATATATTGACTATAAGCGTTTTGGAGCCGCAACGAAAATAGAAAGGCCAAAAGTGGTTAAGGGTGGAGAATAGGCAGGTTTAACTTGCTATGGTACATTTTACTGCAACAGTAAAAAAGTGACTGAGTGATGTGCACACATCCATTTAACAAATTCTTCGAGAACGGCATGAAATTAAATAACCTTAATTTTTGGCAAATATGTAATGTATTTTGTTAGGATTTACACTATCAGAGTTACAGACTATACAGTGTTGAAGAAAAAAACATAGGGGTCATTTTGCTAGTTTTGTATCTTAGCCTTTAAGCTGTGGTATACAGGGCTAAGAAAAGAGTATTTTATTTTTCTATTATTTTTACCATGTTTTTACGAAAAGCAAAATCGACAACAAAAATTGATACTCCGTCCTAATAAACCTACATAATGTAGAAAGATGATTTAAGACAAAGTTTTGAATTATCTAGAATCTAACCTTTTCAACAATTTATATCGCCACTTATTTGAAAACACATTCATAGACACACATATGTATCTATGTTTTTGATCGATTTTTATCTATACATTAAAAAATTGATTACTGCTCTTCTTTTTGCACCTAATTGCATTTTTGAGTAAAAGTACCTACGCATACGCCATAGTGAACCTTTTCAATACAAGATGGAAATCCTTATTTAGAACTTTAAAATTTTTTGTTAAGTGGAAAAGATAATATCCTTTAAGTGGCTGCCGCCAGTGTTGATACACTACACAGTTTTCCCCCTTCGACCGCTTTTTCTATGACTTCCCGTATGATTTTCGATGATAAATGTTCGCATTCCTGTCGAATGTTCTCCCTAATGGCTGTGATTGAATGCGACTTATTGGCATAAATACCAAAAAAGAAGTCTGGGATGGTAAAATCGGGTGATCTTTCTGGACATGCCAAATCGCCAAAACGGGAGATTACACGATCAAGAAGACGTTGTTCTCTCGTGAAATGCCTTATTTTACTTACCCTAAACTATCAGCTGTCAAATTATTTTGTATAGGGTTGCCAACACTTTACAACACAAATAGTTGCATATTGAAATCTTACGTCAATTTTGTGACACCCTTTATATACACAATAGGCTAATTCTCCTCATTCAACACTATTTTTGTTTTCATAATTACCTTTTACAATTATTTATATTATCATACTGATCGCCTTTAAAACTGTTAATTTCAAAATTAGTTTTCAACTATTTGAAAAATCGTAATAGTATCTTTTGAATAATTTTAAACAAACATTATTCATATGTAAATGATTTATTTACATATAGATAACTTATATGAAATACTTTAATTTATTTAAAAGCTTTGCAATACTTTATAAGAAACAAAACTGATTTTGAAATAAATAAATTAAAAACTGAATAAATGAATGTTAATATAGTGATATTTAATTTTTAATGTTTTCACAACATTTAAAGACTACTAATCGATATTAGCATTAAATTAATATCGCTTACTGTGGTTGCTTGTCAAAATATCATATATTATTCAGGTCCAGTTTGGTCACAGCTATCTTTAATCAATGATTATTATGAGTAATAATTAATTTTAATAATAACGATTATGAATGAATCCATGGTTTGAGTTCATAATCATCGAAGTGGTTAATCAACCGATTTCAGTTGATGAAGTGCCATTTAATCAAAATTCGTGAAATTTATATAACAGACGCTCGGTTTTTACTAAATGGCGCCCGGGGATTGACAAAATAATAAATGCACGAATGGATTTTAGGAATTTGTTATTGTGGTTGAAAGCTCTAACGTGACTTAACATTGACGATGAGTATCTGCATATACACATGTGTGAAATTGGACCTGAATTGGTCAATCCAATAGCGAAATAAACACTAATTACCAACAAATGGACATACAAAGATTTCTCAAAAATCATTTAAGGCCCTTTTCCGTTTTTTTTAATTTCGTTAAAACTCCAGCCTTGCCTTCCACACTCAATTTCTTAATGTTTGAATCAAATCTTTAGAATTAATATGATTGTTTTCTTGTCTTTATTTTTCAAAAGTTTTTTTTTTGAAAGAAAATGGGGTGATTTGAACTATGTATCTTCAATTTAAGTACATATCTTAATTTATCCAAAACATACAAAGAAAGACATAAAATATGAATAAAAGTCAAAACTAGACAACAACTGTCGAAATTACCCATAAATTCTATTCCAAAACTTGTTTTTAACTCCACTAAATAAATTCATATCGAAGAGTCATCTTAAAAAAAACAACGATGTCTCATTTTGATTATTGGATTGGCGCCACAGATATAATCCTCATTTGTCGCCGCCACAAAGTCTATTCAGAAGCAAACTCAAGAGATATAAAAACTACCCTATAATGTATTGTTTGCCAAAAACTTTCTTATTTTTTTTTTTAGAAAGGGAGAAATTTTTGGGGGTTTCCTTTACAGATGAATCCATCGATTTCTCTCTACTTTGACAATTGTTTTCTTTTAAAAACTATTAGAAGGCTTTTATTTAGGTCAATGTGAATTGAAAAACTGATGTAAGGCCTTGAAAGATCAAAAAATTAATACTCTTACATGCTTTGGTGTTATCTAATGCTCTTATATGACAAATTTGTTCAAGCGTGTATTGTATCCAGATCCACCACCCTCTTTTTCTTCCCAAATCATTGTTATCCTTGGCATATCGTCGTCACAGATGAACGCCAAGAAAGGAAGTTGAAAAATAACATTCCGCAATTTCTTTTTTTTTTTTTTTTTGTCTGCGATTTATAGTCAAAGAATCGCGACGCCGCAATTTTATACAAAAAAACCCCGAATACGGATACGGATGCTGTTTGTTTGACAGAGGGGTTGTTGTTGGGATCTATAGATGCTGGATCTGGATAGGAATCCATTTGAAAATGTATTTGGATGGCTTCGCATTGTTGCTAGACCACCGCATCGATAAATATCACTTACCCACTGATTTTCTTAAAACGATATAAGGGTTGGCACTGAAATGAATAAAAGAAAATACGAGTAGGTACATACATATCTCCTTTATTCGACCCCAACCATTTTCTATGATTTTGATTCTGGGCAGCTACCATAACAACAACTCGTTTAAGCTAATGGCTTTCGCTATTCACTGAGTGGGTTTCAATTCAATTTAAGGACACAATTGTCAGGTAAACATGTGATGAATAGCTCACTACTAGCCAT
Organism: Dasysyrphus tricinctus; assembly: GCA_963921185.1. Classification (NCBI taxonomy): domain Eukaryota; kingdom Metazoa; phylum Arthropoda; class Insecta; order Diptera; family Syrphidae; genus Dasysyrphus; species Dasysyrphus tricinctus. The sequence continues at coordinate 222,433,434 of OY992531.1, forward strand.
ATAAAGTGTGTAGCTATGCTCTTAAAAGATATTATGTTGCTATCGATACATCGCTCTATCCACTTTATAATCGAGAAGCACTTGAAATATTTAACAGTGTTTCTATCATAATTAGGGAAAGAAAAATGGTCAAGTTGAAGATTAGGTTTTTTGTTTTTGTTGAAGGAGGAAACTACTTTAGGAAACAAAATTATAATTCAAGCTATTTATTATTCGATAGTAAAGGGGAGTTCAGTTTCCTTTTATTTATTTTTTAACTCGTTTTAGAAATATTGAACTTTCAAAAAACATAAAATTTAATTTTTTAAAACCCCAATTTTTTCAAAATTTTGGCACCAATGCAATAGGAAATGAAAAAAAAAAAACGTTTCTATGGAATGTAGCATGAATAAATCGTGTTTGGCAAAAAAAAGTTACCAAAGAGTACACTAGGCTTAAAATAATTCAAACAATTTGATTATAAAGGGTGTTTTTTTAGAGGTATCAGGTATAGAACTTTGAAATGGAATAAAACAAAGATAATTTTGTTTAAACTGACATGAAATTTACTTTATTCGAAAGATAATCTTCTAACATTATAATTTAAATATGATTTCTGACATATGATCGCCACGACTGGCTTGGATGGAGTCTAATCTGGAGGTCTAATTTTCGATGACTTGACATTTGTCGCCAATAACGTGGCGAATGTTGTCCTCCAAGTAGTCAATCGTTCCGGGCTTATCGGCGTAGACTAGCAACTTCACATATCCCCACAGAAAATAGTTAAGTGTTAAATCGCACGATCTTTGAAGCCAATTCACGGGCCCGTAACGTGAAACTATGCGTTTACCAAACGTTTTCTTCAATAAATCAATTTTGGCACGAGCGGTGTGACATGTTGCACCGTCTTGTTGAAACCACAGCTCCTGCACATCATAGTTGTTCAATTGATGAACGAAAAAGTCAATAATCATGGCTTTATAGCGGTCACCATTGACTGTAACGTTCTGGCCAGCATCGTTTTTAAAGAAGTACGGACTAATTATTCTACCAACCCATAAAGCATAGCAAACAGTCAGTTTTTGTGGATGTAATGGTGTCTCAACATACACTTAAGGATTATCATCACTCCAAATACGGCAGTTTTGTTTATTTCTTCATCGCTAAACAAAATTCGCATATGAAAATTGGGATCAACGGCATACTTATTTTGGGCTCATTTGGCACAATTTGGAAGCGCTTTTTAGGTGTCAGTCTATTCATGTTGTAATGCCAAACCAAAATAAAAATAAATCACTTTACAGCTGACAAAATGGCCGCCAGTTAAATAGTGTTACCAACTTAAAGTTATATACCTCTAAAAAAAACACCCTTTATATACCATCCTAACAAGCAATCCCTTATTGTAATCTGGAATGAAAAATTCCGTAAAAGATTTTGAATATCAGTTTAGATGAGCAAATTTTGCGTAGGAAATACAAATTTCTGAGGGTGCCACGCAAAAAATGTCCCCAATTCTCCAACAGATTTTAAGATCTCATCCTGGAATCAATTATTATCAGTCGCAAATATTTAAATTCAGCTTATTGAATCATTTAAAGTACCAGAGGACAAACTGTTATTGTAAGAGCAACTATTTAATTTAAATCATTTACAGTCAGTTGCATGAAAGATGACCTCGGCTTCAAACTTATTATGACCCACTAGATTTAAAAGCATTAGTTTAGTTTTGGAACTAATGATCAAATGAAGATCAAAATTTAAATTTTAAAATTTCAAATTAAAGACAGATTTAATAAGGATCAGGAACAGTATAGGTCCTTAAACAGAACCCTGAGGTACTCCAATATCAAGAATTGTGTTTTGCTCCTGATTTTATCATTTTTTATTCTTTGAAATCTTTTTTTAAAGTAAGATCCGAAGCCGTTCTAAATAAAACCTCGAAAATCAGCTTTTTTAATTTTTGCCAGCAATTTATCATGATTTACCATGTCAAAAGCCTTAGTAATATCTACAAAAAGCCCTCGCATACATATCTTTTTATCCAGATAGATTTGGGAACAAAAATGTAGGAGAGCATCATGTGTAGATTTAACTTTCTGAAAACCATACTGAACAGAACTGAAAAAATTCGTTTTATTTTAAAAAATCTATTATTCTGGCTATAATACCTTTCTCAAAAATCTTGCCTATTCAGGTTAAAAAAGAGAAAGGTCTATAATTACTTAAAGTTATCCTCTGATCCTTTTTTTAAAAAGAGGCAAAATATCGGCATTTGGAAAAACTCCAGGAAAAAATGCTTTTATTAAAAATATACGCTAAAACGTCAACTAAAAACCAAGCAATATTTTTAAAGCCTGAATCTGAAAAATGATCAAAGCTTGAAGAATTTGAGGAACAAAATGATCCAATTATTTTTGAAGCTATAGCTTTCTTGTGACTGTGGGTGTTACCAAAGAATACAAAGTTACCAAGAAGTCGCATCTCATACAAATTTTGACGGGTTCCAATGTTGGAAATCATCAAAAGTATCCTCCTTTAAGATCCAGATAGTACTTCTTGGTAACTTTATATTCTTTGGTGTTACTTTCCAAGTTCTGCACTCATAAAGAAGCACGGACTCAACATTGGAACGAAACACTTGTAGCTTGGCCTTTAGGGTTATATATTGGTTTCTCCATATTTTGAAAATTATTCCAAACGCAGCCCTTGTTTTCCCGATTCAGCAGATTATAGCTAGTTCGGTCTTGCCATCAGTAGAGACAATACTCCCAAGATTTTGAAAACTGTCTACAATCTCTACTGGTTTTCCAGAAATACTTGGATAGTCGAGGATGTTCCAAGGATAATCCTTTTTGGTTTTGCCGTATTGATCTCTAGCCCAAGGATCTAAGCTTTTGTATTCACCCTGGTTGTCATTTGATGGAGATCTACAATCCTATGAGAGAGTAAGCATATTTACGTCGTCCGCGTAGTCCAGATGTTTGAGGTGTGATTGCAGGAATACTATTGGTGACAACATATAATCTTGTTTAACGCTCTTTCGAAGTCGATGAACAGCAGGTGAAGTGGTGATCGATATTTAACGCACTGTTTGCTGATGATCCGCAGGGTGTTGATGTGGCCCACACAGGAATACCCAGTGTGGAATCCTGCTTGTTCAGTGTCGAATGAGTCTTCGAAATAGTTTTTTATTCGCTCCAGAACAATTTTTGCAATTACCTTGATTATAGCGGAAATTCCACTCCACATTTCACACTGCCTATGGGCTTTCTTTGGGAACTTGTACTTGATAATCATTCTCTTTTTCCACTCTTCAGGAATATTCTCCGCTTCCCAAGCTTTCTCAATGAGTAAGTGCAGGAGCTCACTCTGATGGCACTGCTTGTAAGAGCTCTGCGGGATTTCTTCTCCACTGGGGGATACAGTGAATATTTGGGAATTTTTTACTACACTCGGGTCATTGGTTGTTGAGTTCACAGTTCATTTCATTGGCGAAAATGCGGTTCAAAACCGCAGAAAAGTGCTCCTTATACCTTTTGAGCTGGTACTCATCCGAAAGTAGTAGTAGTAGTAGAGAGCAGAGATCTATCTGTGTCTTTTACCAGGTGGTGTTTAGAGCTCTGTGGAATTTTGTAAACGGTCTTAAACACACCTTCTTGTGGCCTCTTCTGCTTCTGTAGCCAATGCGTTGATATAATTACGCTTATGACGTCGTCGTACGCCAAGGTGAATTTCTTTCATCTTCATGCGATACGCTGACCTTAGCTCATTCCCCCCTGCTGCTTGAGCAGCTGCAATGCAAGCTTTGAGTTGTTTTCTTTCTTCAATCCTATAGCTTCGGAAATCCTGGCACAGTTTTTTTCTTGCGAAAACATTTTTAACAGCACACTAATGGATTTCCATGAAGCTGGATTCTGTGCTACTGATTGCTCTCAATTCTTCTGAAGGGTGGTCCCCTAGTTATTGGTGGACTGTGGGATCCTTATATCTATATCGGTATTAAACTTGGGCCCATTACATGCCTGAGCCCATCACTGTCATTGCCAATCTTAGAACGTAACACTATGTGATGGTGACACAACGTACTCTAGTCCGGAACCTAAGTTTTCATAGTTCTGTCGTCTCAGGTCTCCCAGTAAATTAAGCTTTTGAGAGCTGTTTTCGAAAGCTGTAATCGAACGCCAGAACCACGATAGCTTCCAGGTGCCTTTCCGGCGTAAAGGAGTACAAGGTTTCGAGTTCGAGACTTCGAACGTCTGTGAAGTTAGCAGGGCAACTTTCACCCACGCAATTGGGACCTTGACAGGAATTTGCAGTTTTTTTGCATTTTTTTTGCATTTCTATTCCCGATTTTGCAGTTCGCCAAATAACGGTGTAATTTAGTGACCTGCTAACTTCACTGTGAAGTTAGCAGGTCAGTATGAAATTTTTTTCAAAAAAAGGACTTCAAAATTCTGACCTAGCCTATTCTTGAAATGCAAAAAAACTGCAAATTTGGAGCCTTACTACAAGTTCCTAGCACGCTTGGTTCCTGAGATACGCCATGTGACCTGCTAACTTCACTGTGAAGTTAGCAGGTCACTAAATTACACCGTTATTTGGCGAACTGCAAAATCGGGAATAGAAATGCAAAAAAAATGCAAGTTCCTGTCAAGGTCCCAATTGCGTGGGTGAAAGTTGCCCTGCTAAATTCACAGACGTAGACTTTGAGATAACCTCCAGTTATATGAGAGATACCACTAATAACAGTTAAAAGTATTGTACCAAAAAGTAAATATGCCTACAGTAATTCTTATCAAAAATCATTAGAGCCTTTTTTTGAGATAAACATAAGCTTTTCACAAAACAATTGACTTTTACTTGTTGATTGACTATTGGCCAAAAAAAGATTTAGTTAAAAAATGAAAATATATTAAACTTTGTCTCTTACATAATACAAATTTCATGGACTACATAAATGCCCACAACTTAAGCTTTTCCTCTCCCCAAAATCTTATTAATATTCATTCCACGTCCTGAAAGCTACTCCAGACTCCACTACCACACTTCACAGCAACACATTTATTTCTTCATTTCAAACTCATCAAATGATGAAATTTATATAAAAGAAGGAAACGGTGAAGGCATTTCAATGTGGGCGCCAAGCATCAGCCAGCCAGCAGCAGTGGTGGTGGTGTAAAGTTATATATGAACTTCTGTAGCTAATATAGCACTTATCACGTTACGCCACAATGAGTTTTTGAGGTGGTTTCATGAATGAAATGAAATTCTGCCATTTGAGTTAGCACCCCTTGCTCTTCTTTCGACAAACAGCTCTGACACCATCCGCACACAGACTTTTCCACTCAAAACCGCTCGAGCGAAATCGATTAGGGTTAGATGTGATGAATACTGAAATACACAAAAAGCATTCCGTCAAAAGGTGGAATCTTGACTTATTCAGCCGCCCGGCCTGTCGTGTCGTAACCATCGCATCGCCATTCCAGATGAGCATTTCTTTTCAATTTGTCCATGAAAATAGAAGTTTGAGATTCATTTCATACCTTTGAGATGGTGATGTAGTAGAATTTTCATTTCCATTAAATGATTCTATTCATCGAAGTTAAAAGGCTTTTGTTTTCGTCCAAATGGTGCCGTGGTAGAAGTCGAAAACTTAATTCATACAAAAACATAAAATAAAATTTCCAATTATCCTTAAGGAATTCCATCAACAGAATGAGTGTCATTTTTTTCTTGCACTACTATACACCGTTAAGGGTGTGTTTTTCACACAATTATCCCCAGGGACATATATGGGTTTTTGTAACACTTGTAATTCAAAGTTAACAAGCATAGTCGATGATGATGATGGTGCATACGGACCTGTTGATATCATAATGTACCTTTAACATTACCTATCTAACCTTCTTGATTTGCCCATATCGTAGACATATTCCCACGGGGGTAGTTTCCTGGTGTAGCACCATCATGAGGTGGTAACAAAATACAAATAAAATTCAATTGGATTAAGTAGTATTCGAAGAGCGACCCCATTAAATTGTATATTTATTCGCCTATTGACACTGATTATGCTCTGAATGAGATTTTTTTTTCACTGATTTGCTTTTATATTGATGGGATATATTAAATTGATAGATGCGAGTTGATTTTGATGAAATTGATAAAAAAAATTTGTCGACAAAAAAAAATAGATATAGGAAACTCAATATTTCAAATTGAAAAGGTTCAAATTTTGTATTTGTAATTTTATCTTCTTTTCAGTCAAACCCTTTTTGAAGTGATAAGTCCTAAGAATAGGAAGACAGAACTTTTCAGACATTGGAAATACAAATGTCACTAAAATTGGAATTGTGTATAGCTCAATCCAACTGCTTCTTTCGAAACAAAAAATAAGATATATCCAAACATTGCAAATGAAAGTTAAAATTAAAGAAAACATAATTACTGTTGATAGGAAGGTGATATCGCTCTTACAAGCTGAGATTATTATCAGTGATTCTTTTAAAGTACAGTGGTACACAAAGTCCATTGTTTCAGAAAGAGTACTACAATAACCAAAAAATCTATACAAAAATATTAAGGGCTGAAGGTTTATTTTCAGTTGCCTATTTGGGATCCATTCCTCTCGCCAAACTGCATTTGTAATTTGTGAAGTTTTTGTTTACTTAATCCAAGGTAGATGAACTTTTTTACTATTTCGATGTTTCTTCTGTCAATAATTTCTTAGACGGTGCGAGAACACATACTTTATTGTTTGTTGATAGTAAGTCCTTGGTTGTGTCTTCGATTACTCCAAGGACAAAATTTGAGCCATAAGAAAGTGTTTACCACTTATTGCTTCGAACTAGAACTCCTTTGGATTTGCCTACGTTTGAAAATCTAGTTTCTATTTGATCTGTCAGTCTGGACGAAATCTACGCTGGCACTCGCCACATTAAACGTTGCAGAATGGCTTTAATCGCTCACTGAGAACAGTGGCTAGCATATGTAACGTTAAGATGGGATATGCCTATTTATAGTTCCTGCAGGGCATACGCTGGAATCTTTCTAGATGAGGTATGAACATACATATATGCAAACCTGCTTATAGTCCAGTCTTCAGACATGCTTCTTTCCAGCCATGTACTTGGTTGATAAACTTATCCATGTGTTTCAACAATGCATCCCCTTTATGTTTGAAGAGCTCTGCTGATGATCATTCATAGCCAGTGTTTTTTACGCTGTTGTTGCCTATTCTTTACTTGGTCTAACTGAGTCTTCCTCTTCATTTACGGAAACTGAGTTCTCTTCTTGTTTTATTGCTCGTTCTACATTAGGGTGGTCCTTATATTGGGTTTTTTTGAAATTCCAACTTGGGTAGTGTTAGAAATGAAACAGCTTGTGCGAGTTGATTGTGAGAAACTGAAAAGACTTTATTAGATAGCAGTTTGATAATAATTCGTCTCGACAAAAAAAGTACTGTACAATGAAGAAGAGAACAAAAACTGCTTGTAATACAGTGAGGGCTATAATTAATAGAATTCTAAATTATATAATTCAACACTTCCACTTTATTTATAATTCTATTTTCTAATTTTAAATTTCTTTACAAATGCCCAACTTTTCTCTCAAAAATTCAAAGCTACTTTTTAACAAAGGTTTAGTTAAGATATCCGCAAGCTGCTCCTCACTTCTCACGTATTGTAGAGTAAAAAAGCCTTCTTCAAATTTATGCCTTATAAAATGGTACTTCACATCTATATGTTTAGTCCGCTTGTGGAACTCCGGATTTTGTATTAGTTTGACTGCGCTCTGGTTATCCATATTGAGAGACGGTTTATCTGCTTCTGCAAAGACAAGTTCCTTGAACAACCTTTGAACCCAAATCAACTCCTTAACTCCTTCTGCAGCAGCAACATATTCCGACTCAGTGGTCGAAAGAGCGATACATTTTTGCCGTTGTGAACACCAAGAGATTGCAGCGTTGCACATCATCATGACATAACCACTTGTTGATGCCCTTGATTCTATATCACCAGCAAAATCGGCGTCTGTAAAACACGATATAAATGGATTAGTTTTTTTATAAATCAAACCATAATCAACAGTTCCTCGAATATATTTGAAGATCCTCTTAACAGCAACAACATGGATACTTTTAGGATTTTCCAAAAATCTGCTCACAAAACTAACTGCGTATGCAATATCAGGCCTAGTTCCAACAGACAAGTACATCAAGCAGCCAACTGCCTCTCTATATGGGAACTTTGATGTTGTGTCAACCAAATCCAAATTAGCCTTCATTACTTCAGCTGGTGTTGTCACTGATTTTGACTGACCAAATCCAAACTTCTGTAGAACTTTATTTGCGTAAGACGTTTGCTTGAGCTGCATGCTTCCATCTGCGAGTGCTTTGATTTCCAGTCCTATATAATAGTCAGCCGTGTGAAACTTAACCTCAAACTCACGTTGAAGATGTTGAATAAGTGCATCAAGGTCCTTTTCATCTTCTGCAGCTACAAGTCCATCATCAATGTACAAAGCCAGAATAATCTTTCGGTTGTTTTTGTTTCCAACGAAGACACAAGAATCTGCTTCACTGATCTGAAGAGAAAACGTTTTTAAAAATACTGAAAAACGTTTATTCCAGTACCTGGATGCTTGCTTTAAGCCATAGAGGCTCCTATTCAATTTGCAGACATTGTCAGTGCCATCCTCATACCCTTTAGGCTGGCACATATAAATGTCCTCAGATAGCTCTCCATGAAGGAAAGCGGTTTTGACGTCGAACTGCCGCAACTTCAAACCTTCCGCAGCACAGAGAGCAATTATCATCCGAATTGACGTAAACTTAACGACAGGACTAAAAGTTTCCTCGTAATCGATCCCGTATTGCTGAGTAAAACCCCTTGCCACCAAACGTGCCTTGAATTTATCTACGTTACCTTCAGCCGTACGCTTAACCTTGTAGACCCACTTGTTTGTTATTGCCCTTTTTTGTGGTGGCAATTTCACCATATCCCACGTACAATTTTGAGTCAGCGAAGCCATTTCGTCATCCATTGCAGACTTCCACTGCTTTCTATAACTGGAGTTTTCAGCCTCTTCAAAAGAAGATGGTTCATCGAGACATGCCAAATATGCATAACCTTCACGTAAAGCTGACATCACTATAGTCTTCGATCGAAGATGACGGAATTCGACTTCAGGCTCATTCTGGATCAGTACCTCATCCTTCAGCCCTTTGCTGGAAATTTTCGAGTTTATACCTGACTCTTCGTCTTATTCAGGTTCCTTCTTCTCAACCTCATGTGAACTGAGCCCCTTGTCTTCCTGCAGTCTTAGCACCATTTCTCCAGATCTAGGCTCCTTAAATATAACGTCTCTTGACACCTCAACCTTCTTGCTTGAAGGCAACCATACTCGAAAGCCCTTGGTATTCTCTTCGTAGCCGACAAAAACGCCTTTTACTGCCTTAGCCTGAAGCTTTTGCCTCTTTTCCTTAGGTATGTGGACATATGCATCGACACCGAAAATTTTTAAATGTGTTATATCAGGGATCTTTTCAAACCATAGCTCATAAGGGGTCTTACCTTTTTGAGGGCTTCCTCCAGTACGATTCATCGTATAGACTGCATTCGTAACTGCTTCACCCCAAAACTTGTAACTCAAATCTCTGACATGAAGCATCGATCTAGCTGCCTCAATTATTGTGCGCATATCACGCTCAGCCCTTCCATTGTGTTCCGGTGTATATGGAACGCTTCTTTGATGTTGAATGCCTCGCGATTGTAAAATAGTCTGTACTTCTTTGTTCACATATTCCAGACCATTATCGGAACGCAAAGTTTTTACATGTAACCCAGTATCAATGAGCACTTGGTCAAGAAAATGAACAATGACATTAGGAACATCTGATTTTGATTTCAAACAATAAACTCTTCTATAGTTGGAGAAGTCATCGCGAAAAAGCAGCATGTATCTAGCGCCACCATAAGACATTTCCTGCATCGGCCCGCATACGTCGGTGTGGATCAACTCCGAACTCCCCTTGAGCTATGGCTCTACTTGAGCTGGCACTAAATGGCATTCTGTGATGTTTGCCGAGAACACAGGCTTCACAAAAAAAATCTTCACTGTCCAAGTATTTTATGCCATGGTGGTTCAACACGTGTTTGACATGACCAGAATTCTGATGACACATACGTTGATGCCACGTTTCCAACGAAAGGACCATGTTTGCCACACCACTTGCCAATGGAAAAATTACACGAAAAACCAGTTTGAAAAGCTTGTTTGGTTCACGACGTGCAATCGCGACAATCTTATCTTTCAATCGCAATTCACATTTATTCGTATCAGCTGTCATATGAAAACCTTTTTCTAGAGTGGAGTTAGTTGAAAAAAGGTTTAGTTTTATGTCTGGAACGTAAAGAACATTTGAAATTTGTTTCTCTAACCACAATTTACCATCAAACGCCTCAACCTCAACGTTGCCTTTCCCCAAAGCCTTGATAATATCCCCATTACCAACTCTGATCAACGTAGGCTCCTGAAAGCTTTGATAATCGTGAAACCAGTCTAGCCTAAAACACATATGGTCACTTGCGCCAGAGTCCAAAAACCAGCTGTCCTTATCTGCTGCATTGAAAACCACAGTTTGACCCACAAAAGCGTCCCCAGTCCTGTTATTCTGCTGCCTTTCCCGTTTTTGCGGACACTCGTTTTTCCAATGCCCAGCCTTTTTGCATATAAAACATTTTCCACGCTTCCCACTGCTAGCAACATTCCGACTAACTCCCTTTCGAGCAACGAAAGCACCTGACACACCACCTCCACCATGCACTCCTAATCTTGACTCTTCCATGCACAATCTCGCTGTTAGATTTTTCAAATTACGTTCATCTTTGGACGTAGACTCCCATGACGTAAAGAAATGGCCAAAACTCTCTGGCAATGTCATAAGGATTTTTGTTATTAGCATATTTTCAGATATTTCCTCACCCAAATCCTTTAATTGCTGTGATAGCTTCTGAAGCTTAGAAATATGGACAGCAATGGAATCTTCAGCATCCTTACTGTAGTTAAAAAACTGCTGCTGTAATAAATGTACACTCGTTTCCGACTTTTGCTCGTATACACTTTCCAATTTTGCCCACATTTCAGCTGATGTTTCATAATTCATAATATGAAGCATCGGCTCCTGTCCAATGGCCGTAACTATCATCTTCTGTGCTCTGTGGTCTTTTCCCATCCAAACGGCCACCTCATTTGCCGCTGTAGGCCGTGTTGAGACTCCAGTGACCACATCCCAAATGTTTCCTGCCCTCATAAGAACTTTCATTTGAAACTTCCACAATGGCCATTGCTCTAAATTTTGCAACTTTTCTAATTTAATAAGCTCGCTGTCCATATTAAATTATAATTTTAAAGTAATAGATCAATGAAAAAAAATGAAAAATAAAAAGGTTGACCAAAAAAATTATAAACGTGAAAAAAAAACTTTTGACGAGATCAGTTGTGAACGTTATCTTATAACAGAAAAAAAACTTGCGAGCCTGGGCCCATAACCTGTTAGAAATGAAACAGCTTGTGCGAGTTGATTGTGAGAAACTGAAAAGACTTTATTAGATAGCAGTTTGATAATAATTCGTCTCGACAAAAAAAGTACTGTACGTGTACAATGAAGAAGAGAACAAAAACTGCTTGTAATACAGTGAGGGCTATAATTAATAGAATTCTAAATTATATAATTCAACAGGTAGGCATCAAATGACTCTAAATGGAGAACAAAAATTTTCCTAATTTTTTCAGATTTTTATTCCACCCCCCTGGTCTCCCTTTTTTCACTTGAAGGTACAAATAATGGAGTTAGGGTGATTCTTATAACACGCAAGAAAAAAGTCAGAACTTATAGATTAGCTTCAGACGAAAAAAAAGTCGTACAGGAGGGGTGGCTATTTACCCCCGTTCAGGCGGGAGGGGTAATTTTCTAAAAATTTGACCCAAAAAAGAAAAAAAATATTAAAAAACAACGGGACCACTAACAATGGCATGCTATTGCTTTTTTTAAAGCCATGAATCCAGTCTCTAATATATTTTTAAAAGTTTTTATTGTAAATAGTTTCTGAAAAAAATAATTTTCAAACGTAAAAAACTATTATTTTTGTTTTTATTTTTATGTTTTGAAAATTATTTTTTCAAAAACTATTTACAATAAAAACTTGATTTAAAAAATATATTAGAGACTGGATTCATGGCTTTTAGAAAAGCTGTAGCATGCCATTGTAAGTGGTCACCCTAACTCCATTATTTGTACCTTCAAGTGAAAAAAGGGAGACCAGGGGGGTGGAATAAAAATCTGAAAAAATTAGGGAAATTGTTTTTCAATGTTTTGAATCGAATGAGGGCTATCCAAGACAATGTCCAATTTAAGGACCACCCTATTCTACATACATGATGACAACTTAGTAACTACTGCTACAATAAATGTTGTATTCCTACAGTTACGTTATATTCGCTGTTCCTAATAGTCTGTGTTCCGGTCTAAGACTCAATAGACTGTGCCTGTTGTGTTTTATAAAACCAGCAGTGGGTGTTGTTTCGATTGCTAGAACCAACAACTTTTGGATCTCTTTTAGCTGCGAATACCTTCTCATTGTTCTTCTCCTCTCTTTTTCTGTCGATATTTTTCTATCAATGCTCTTGTTTTGTGATAGAGCATTTTCGCATTTGTGTCGTCTGTTGCCTTAATCACGAATACGCATATTCGTTATCATCATACCAATGGGTTTTACTTGCGATATAGGTACTGTAAGGCAAGTTTTGGATTCGTGCAAAAAAACAATTTTGAGATAACAATCAAACATGATATTATGATGATAGAGAACACCAAAAAAGTGGGTGTCGCAATTCTGTCTGTCTGTCTGTCTGTCTGTCTGTCTGTCTGTTTGTCTACAACCTAAACGACTGGATCGATTTTGTTCAAACTTTGTACATAGTGGTTTCTGGTGATTATGTCCACTCGTTTTTTTCATTTTTTTTAGAACCAAAAATAACGGTAGGTAGGTACCCGCCATACAATTTTTTTTAGCAATTTTACATAATTGTATTCATCTCAAAAATGGCTTAACAACTTTTCTTTACAAAAATTCAATGAATTTATTATAAGTAGTAAAGGCTTCCTTTGGGTGGAAAACAATTTTTCAAAAATGGTTTGGTTATGAATGATAGCTCCCAAAGAACCATTTTTTTTAATTTTCGATTTTCTTCAAACGGTAAGACCGATTTCAATTATTTTTTTATACAGAAACTTCCAAAAAATATCTTTTGTGTACCAAAATTTTTGAAAAAAATTTTTTTGGATTTTTGAAAAATGTTTCAAATTTTTTTTTGGTATATCAAATATTTCGAAAACGACACGATCGATTTTTTTGAAACTCGATACTTAAGAGTTTTTTAGTAGGTAGGTAGGTAGAAATGGTGGCAAGAGCGTAACACTCGCTCTTTGCCCAATTAGCACTGGATTTTGAGCCGTTTTGATATAACTCGTTTGACCTGTGTATATGAAAGCATATTAAAGCGTTCCTTGATTTGAAATAGCACGGCTGTGAAGTATGGTTGAGGTACCTTGAGAGTCAGTGCAAAAGACAGGAGTTGGGTCATAGGACACTCACTCGACTGGATCGCATCTCGCCCGAGCTTACCACATTATGCCGAGCTCGGCAGGTTGTAGAGTAGCAACGAAACGCGATCGATTTAACCGTGTGATCATCATTCCCATTGAGCATCATGAAGCCCCTCAGAAACCCGTGTTACTCGCGCACTTTGGATCTGGGGGGGGGGGGGGAACATGATGCAGAACGCAACCGATTTTTGTCTCAGATCCATTTCGTGGCGTTAAGAAAAGAGATCAAGTCTTTGATCTTCATTTTGGAAAGTTCGTTAAGGTCGTCAAAGAAAGCCATTCCAAACGATCGTGCCCTCATTCTGGCTAGAGCTGGACATTTACAGAGACAATAAAGGACTATTTCCTTTTCTTGCTGGTCTCCACAGCTGCGATAGTGAATACCCAGCCTTGCCGCATGTTCTCCAATTGTCCAGTGTCCAGTGCAGGTTGCTACGACCCTGGGTATGTCCCGCCGGGGTCTACATATGAGATCAATTGTTCGGGATTTATTAAAGGCGGAAATGTTTTATTCGAGGTACTGCCTCTTGCGAGGAACTGACAAATCCTCTCATGAAAAAGTGCTTCTCATTTAGCCGTTCGGACTCGGCAAAAAACTGTAGGTCCCCTCCATTCCTGCCAACAAACATCACGCACACAGGAATGGTTGTGAGTTGTAAGTCACTAGGCCCTGGTTCTCCATGAGCTGTTGCGCCACCCAATTTAATTATTTATTTATAAAGGCAGGCCAGATCGTTCTGGATATTTTGCATTTGGCTAAACTGCTCCACCTACGATTGGATTCCCTAAGGAACATTGACAATATATTGCCCTTCACAACTCCAAGGGGAATGTAGACTCTGTCTGCAAGTGAGATTTGAAGGGTTGATCCTTGCCTGGCTATTACGATTTTGGCTTGGATCTGCTTTAAGTATCTTGCATGCTTCCCTAATTGCCAGTATTTCAGCTTGAAATACACTAGCGAAATTCGGTAGCCGAAATGACTTAGAGATGTTGAGAGACTCAGAGAAGACTCCTGAGCCAACACCGCACTCCATCTTTGAGCCATCATTATAGATAGTTGTGTCGAAGCCTCTCGTCACGGTGCGGCGTCATCATCCAAGTCCCCTCTGGATGAGAATAAAACTTTAAAATCTTTACTGAGGCTCATTGTAGGAGTGCGGTAGTCATTGGGAGTCGAAAATATATTAGTGGAAATCAAATTTGTGATACTGCTGTGACCATAAGGTTTAGCAACCCAAGAATTTGATAAGAGTTTTTTAGTACTTTCTAAATTAGTTTAAGAAAAAAATTTACATTTATGAAAGAATAACGGTACCTTCCATACAAAAGTTAAAAAACTGCAAAGGAAAATATTGTTTTGCTTAAAAACGACTCCTACGATTTTGATTAAACTTTTTTCTTATACTAAAATTAATACGATCTACTACTAAAATTAATAAAATTTTACACTTAGCAAGTATTAATAGTACCTGACATAGAACTATTATTTTTATTATGAATTTTCTCGTTATCGGCTAAACGGATTTAGATGAATTTCTTATATACAAACTTTAGATAAGATGAAATAGTATTGCATATCAAAATTTTCCAAAAAAAAGTTTTTGGATTTTTGAAAAAAGTTTCAAATTTTTTTTTTTGAAAATTCGATATCTCAAAAATGGGTTGAAAATTTGTTTTCTTTCAAATTTTGTTCTTATATACACAAAAATATATACGACCTTTAGTCCAATTGCGTTTCGCCCAGGCAAGACAGTTGGGCTCATCAGTCTTTATTTAATTTCAATAAAGTCCACAATAACAAAAACAAAAATAATAATTCTCTTATTGTTTGGGTTTTTCTTCTTCTTCTTTATAAATATATACAAATACATACTTTAGATTTGCATACCAAAATTTGTTCTTAAAAATTGTATAAGAATTTTATGTATACAAAATTAATATTTTAAAAAACCGCCAACGATTTTAAATTTTTTTTCCCATACAATCATATTCAATCAAGAATTAAGATGACATTTTTTTCTCACCTCAAACTGTCAAAAGAGTTGTTTTAGCCCATTTAAATGTCGAACTTCATGCTTCTCTACATTTTTCTCTCATAATTTCCATGTTTTTATATACAATTTTCTTAATTCTGCAGTGTGTTGAACATAAGAGCAAGTACGTGCGACCCAGTCGTGCATTTTATTTTTTAAGTTTTTTCAAGGGAATGAACGATTCGTGACCTTGAAAAAAATTATTTAAAAAAATCGTTTTGACCTTGAATTTTATTTTTAATTCATTAAATATTCATAAAAAAAACTATAGCTGACCAATTACTGAAAAAAGCTATCCTTTAACAACCGTGAACAGGCCTTTCAAATTGCATACTTTTTTTTAGAGGTGCCAAAAGTTTTTTCTTCAAAAATTCATAGAAAAAAATGTATGGCTGACCAATTACTGAAAATGGTTGACTTTTTATCACGATCTAGAAATCTTTCGGATGGTATACATTTTTTGCAAATTTCCCATAAATAAGGTGCCAATAATCACGCGTGACCTTGAGCGACCTTGAGAAAGTTTAAGCCGTTATTACAAGTTATCTAGGGTTGACCAACTTCTTGGACCAGTTGACCTTTTCTGACCGATTACTGACCAATAAAATGGCATTTTTTTTCAAATTTCCCTCATATGAGGTGCCAAAGGTCCAGAGCCGAATTAATAGCGAATAGCTAATTTCCTTGGGTCATATTTGTATGGGATTTTTCGTTTCGCGTGAGCAGCGTACTAGATTTTACACACTAAAGGTAGAACTATAATAGCCGGAAGGCCACTGAAGTTAATGTTAAAAACCAACGAAAAGTAGCTTTCCGTACCGCCATGTCAATGTAACTAGCATCTATCTCTTTTTGGCATTCCTTTTTCACCAATTGTCAGTATTACTTAAGTCACTTCAGTTGCCAAAGTTGAACGAAACTTGACGAAACCTTGGCTTGTTTTTTCTTCTGACCACTTAAGTGCCCCTCCGAGCATTATAATTCTAGCTTAAGGATGAAACTTTGCTTGGGAGTCATTGTTTTAATCCAATCGCTGAACGCCATTTTTAAAAATGGCGCTCTATCTGTGGAAAATGGTAAAACAAAAAAAACTTGGAACATTTCCATGGTTAAAATAACGATTGTTATCTTAAAGAATAGGTGTTAAGTAGACGCACATTTGGGTTAAATGTCAGTGTGGACGCAAAATTGGGTTAATTGTCAGTGTTGCCTGAGAACATTTCTTTCTTTAGGTCAAAAGGTGGAGCCCCCACTTTTTTGATAATTTTTAATATTTTGAACATGTAAAAAGTTGCGGAAATGCCTCCAGATGTCAAACGCATATTGAGAAGGAGCTGTTGTTGTCTTAAAATATAGGCGTTGAGTAGACGCACCTTCGGGTAAAATTTTAGTGTTACCTTTTTCCTGGATCAAATTTTGTATGTCATAGAGGTTGAACACAAAAAAAAACAAGCAACTTATTTTCTCAATTCGCTTCTGGCATTATGCTCAAAATATTAAAAATAACCAAAGAAAAATATGACATAAAAAAGTATGTTCCCAATAGTGGCAGCACTGACATTTTTATTCAAGACATATAAACTAGTTGTTTTCCCAACACGCGTTTGGCATTTGTAGGTGTTTCAGAAACTTTTTCCATGTTCCTGACCGGACTACATCTCTTTTGAGCAATCTGGCTAGTTCAAACAATCCTTACCGTCATTATCAAATTTAAAAATCACGTATTCGTAAGTACTACGAAAATATTCTCAATTCAATTCTCTTTAAGCCATTTTTCTGTGCACTATTTTCAAAGCTTTGCGAAAATAATTGATATTGAACTTCAGCGTGCTTAAACCTTTCAAGTATGCTAATCAACCATCAATATTACAAATGATATGCATATAACCCCAAAAACGTACCTATTACTGTATGTGTTTCTTCAAAACCCGCGCGTTAATTAGTTTTACTTTTGAAACGATACTCGAAACTTCTCTAAATGACAATTTTCTCGCACCCTCTTCATATCACAAGTAGAGTATAGAGTACCCTTCAAGTCGCGTGCAGCTGCTCACAGACATCACCCACAATCTTTCTGTTGTCATCTCAATCTTACTATGGGTGGAGTATTACAATTTAATTGTCTTTGTAAAAGACGTCTTCAGCTATACGTATAGGTTGGTTCGTTAAAATTAACATCCTTTATCAATTTCCTTGAAAAGAAGGCATCATAGCGACATCGAAATAAACTTAAGATAAATGATGGCATTTTATATTGAAAAATTATGATTTTATTCCATTTGTGGAACATAAAATTTACTCGCAATAGACTTATTAGCGACACCGACACAACAAAAAATAACTTTTTCTACTATTTTTGTATAAGGGTGGCATAATAACACAAGCTCATAAATCAAGCTTATTAGAAGAGAAATAAAAACAGGAGGTACATTGTATACACCCAATGGTAAGTGGGTATTGGATATTGGAGACATTTTTCAATATTTTGCTGATTTTGTGGCAATTTAGAAGCGTTAAATTGGGTGGGACTTTGTTTAGGAGATAACGTTTATGAGGATTATATTACTTAACAATATCCTCTTCAACCTTGAAACTCTGAAGAAAATAACTTTTGAAAAAAGCAAGAAAGTAGGTCTTGAAGAAGAACGCAGCCTAAGTTAATTGGTGGGAAAAAATAGGGTGGCAAGATTGATAAAACCCAAAGCATTTGATTTAAACTTCTTTAAACCCTTTAATCAGTTCAGAACTAAGAAATATTAATATCGTTTTTTTTTATTTCAGGATGAAGCCTCAATTTGAAAACTTCGAGATTTCAAAACATGGCTATGAACAAATGGATGGTGGTGAAGGCGGAGGAGGAGGAGATGGCTTGCAAGGAAAGTCCTTCGATGGTGGTGATTATCCAGAATCACCGACTTCCTTTGAAGAAATCGAACGACCGCCATTGCGTAAAATTGACAAATATTGCAAAGCAGAATGTCCTTGTCTACCAGCACGTTACACCATAGCAATGATGGCATGCTTTGGATTTATGATATCCTTTGGTATGCGTTGTAATATGTCAGCGGCGAAATTGAAGCTAGAACACAACGGGGTAAGTTTGATGCGTGGAAGCTTAATTCTGTTAATTATATAAACGTCAAGGCATTGATCTGATCAAATTAAATGTGTATGATGTCAATTAAATTTGAAATGCTCTACCACCCCATCCCCACCCCCACCTCCATCAATAATAGAGAAAATACCAAACAAATCCAGCTAGCTTTTTGGTCTCATAAAATAAAATTAGAGATCATATTTGTTTCAGAGTTGTGTCACGCTCGTTAATAATACCCTGAGGGAGTGTAAAGCCCTGAATGGAAAAACCTTTAATTCCGGCACTCTACTCCTTCATGTTGGTCGTGTCGTTGTTGTTGTTGTTGTTGACTGTAAAATGTTCTATTTTGCTTCTTTTAAGCCCGCCCTTTTATCGTTCTGTGAACACAAATTCCCTTTCCATCATCAACCCACAGAACCATTGAAATGTTTTACAATGAATTTGTTTAGGGTGCTGAAAGCTGAAACAACCGACTTTTTACAACGACTCCTTTTTGAATAAATGAATTGAAAAGCATGTGGTGGGCGGCGGTGGCGTATGTATGTACAAACTTATTTTTCAAAAATAGAAACATTTTTTTTTATTTCTCGAAAATGTATTCATTCATCGTCGTCGTCAAGTAGGATAGATTAAGGTCTCGTTCGCATTCGTTGAAGCGGGATGGGAATGCATTAAACTGAGTACTATAATGCATTGTTGAGGATGAGTTGAGGCAGAGAAAGGAGAAGGTACAAAATAAAAATGTTTTAAAAGGAGGTTTAAAAAAAAAAAACTGTATCATACATTTATATGTGAAGGAACGTCAAAGTATCGCTTTACAATAAAATACTTCGGACTTGAGATTTTCACAGAGTAAAAATATCAACTAAGGTAGGAAAGTCTTCGTTTTAAAATAATGGTTGGACTTATTTTCATAGAAGTTCTTTAACGATAATACAGTAACCTGCTAGTGTATGTGTGAAGGTACTAACCTCATTTTCTCCTGATTCTTACTTAGTTGCTAATGCCTTAGGCCTAGTTTTCAGTCCTGAGTTAACTCAGAGATTAGAATCAACTTGCAATATTTATATATGAATTCATTATTTATGCTATTTCAGCATATACCTTGCCAACTTCAAAAACATTTTCTGAAATAAATTGGGATTTAACTTGGAAATATAAATTGACTTAAAATTTTTGTAGAGATTCAATTGAGAAAAAAACTTATACTTCAGCACTGAAAAACTCTGCGTTTTGAAATGGTCGCAAGTATTTGACAGTTCCATTTGAATTAAACAAGTAGAAAAGCACGTCTCCCGAAGATCTGTTCATTTGACCCCAAAAAGTTTCCAACTTGTTTTATTTTGGGAAAGATGACCAATTGAATGTACATCATGACTTTCAAAAAAATGATTTAGAAAAATGGGTGCCTGAAGGACACAGACCCAAAAAATTTGTCCATCTTTTGTAAAACTACTGACCATGACCAATTGACCACCTCTAACTTTTGTTTGTCCATCCTAAGAATTTGTTCTATTCTTGAGTTTTGTAGTTCGATTTTTGTTTCCCTTTTTACTTACGATATTAGGCCAGTCGGAATGTATTTTTAGATTTTGTTCATTAGGAGGATTTCTAAACAGTGAAAAAAAATGCTTGCTAAAAATAATATCACACAAAGTATTCTATCCAAGGCATTTTAGGCAGTTTAACATATGATATCTTTTTTCTAACACGGGCAAAATGCAAAAGAGTTCGATGAATTCAAAAAATTCAAAAGACTTCTTCAAAATAACTCAAAAAATACAAAGAAGGCAAAAGACATCAAAAAATGCAAAGAATGCATGAAGTCTCAAAATCAGTTGATGGTGACAAAAGATTGGAAACAAAAAAAGATTACAATCTTTTTAACGAAAAAAGAATGGCGAATGCATTTTTTGAAGTCGCATTCTCAAAAAAGAATGTAAGGAATGTAATATGTTCATTGTAGTCACTAAAGATTGCATTGTAGTACCTCGTGGTATAATGGTTAGTACGTAAGACTGTCAAGCCGAAGATCTGGGTTCGATTCCCAGCCGCTGCCACCTTAAAACAAAAATGTTTTTTCCGAGCTACCGCCTCTTGCGAGGAACTGGCAAATCCTCCAAGAGTATACTTGTCATGAATAAATGCTTCTCGCATCTAGCCGTTTGGACTTGGCAAAAAACTGTAGGTCCCCTCCATTCCTGCCAACAACAAGCACACAGGAATGGTTAACAGTTGTAAGTCACTAGGCCCTGGTTCTCCACGAGCTGTTGCGCCACCAAAATTATTTTTAATGTTATGTTAAAGATTGCATTAGCAAAAGATTGCAATGTTTTATAACTCTGTCAAAAAAACACTAAGAAAATTTAAAAAAATCTTGATCCTTTAATTTTCTTGACTAGTTTAATTTTTTTCTCAAGATTGGTATCTGATGGGTTTTTGTAAAATAAAGAGGGTATTTTGCATAATCAGAGTTTGTAAGTTGGGCTTATACAAGAAAAAATCTTACTGGTGAGGGTCATATTATTCTAAGTTTTAAAAATATCTTTTAAAATCTACTTACAAAAACCAGTTTTTGATGGAGTAATTTTGAGAATGGATTTTGGTTTCAAAAAGCTATAGCATAAAATTGCAAGTATTGTCATTGTTTTTTATAATTTTAAGTCTTTTTTTTTAAACTGCGCCTACCACCTAAACGGGGGGAAAAGACTCCTTCCGATATGATTTTCGGTCAGGTATGTCTGTAGGGTTACCAGATTAAAAATGATGAAAGTGTTTTTGAAAATATAACACCAGAGTAAAAATAAGTGAAGTAAAATTGTTTAATTCGACTTTTTATTATAAAAAACAATCACAAACATAAAAAATTATTCTTATCAATTAAAATAAGTCTATAAGAGACAAAAACAACAAAAATAAATAACTTTCCGTACAAAATTTATCAAAAAAAAAAGCACAGTTTCATCAGATAGCAAGTGTTTGTGAATTCATAATATGTATATCAAGAATATGAATACTAACGAAATTCACAGTGAATCTTTTTAAAAATATTTAAACAGTTTTTAATTGAATGTTTTCTCTTTTTGAGTTTTTACTTTACAAGGGGGCAGAGGTTTGTATAGGGGGGACAAACAGCGTTTTGGTATAAAAAAGAGGGGGTAACCCTATCTGTCTGTCTGTTTGGCTACAGCCTAAGTAGCTGCGTTGATTTTCTCTATACTCGATACAAAGCGTTAATTGGTATTTTCCTCACATATTTTTTCATTTTTTAAAACATAAATTAATGGTAGCATCAGAAATTTGCTTAGCGATTTCACAAAAACGGTTCCACAACTTTTCTTTAAAAAAAAATTAAATTTTATTTTTTGCAAATGCTTCATTTGGAAGGCAAATCTAATTTCGAATATATACAATTGTCAAGAAACTTTCAAAAAAATATTTTGAATTCTTTTTTCATTAAGTTCACAAAATATATATTTTTGGAAATGTTGATTTGCAATGTTATTTATAAAAGATTTTTTTTTAGACGTCTGGTTTTCAAGAAGAAATAAAACGCATATAATTTAATGTTATGGCCAAGAATTTAACTTTATTATAAAGATAATGGATTGCAATTATGTTTTACAAATGATTTCGGGCAAGTGGCCGCTGCGGCTGGCAAGAATAAATTCCAGCTGAGATGCCCAATTTTCGACCACCAATTTTCGACGGGATGGCGGATAGACTTACTCGAGTTTTCTTCGATACTTTGCCCAGGGCCGGCCCGAGCTATATTAGGGCTCTGCGAGAGCTTCATGACTAGCGCCCCTCAATTGCGGTTTTTGGTGGAAGAAGTCATGTTCTCTTCACCCAAGCTGTCGACTTTGATATGCGATTTTTTGAACGAAGTATCCCCAAAAGACGAACGAGGTATCCCCAAGAGGTGAACAAAATCGTGCACTTTGCAAAGATTTACTTATTTTGTTTTTTTTTTTACTGTGGATGTGAAATTGTAGATATCTGTCTATAAAGTCCGAATAAGTATGGATATCAATATTGCTGTGAGCTAATAAAAGGAATTGAAAATTAAAACAGTATAGGTAGGTAGTGGTAGTGGCTTTCTTGATACTTGCTCAAGCGCCCATTGGGCTATGCGCCCTGCGCATTTGCACCGCTTCCACGTATAGTTTGTCTGGCCCTGACTCTGCCCCACAGCAGCATTAGCGTCTTCAGTGCGGACTGTACGGTGTCTCTGAGGATGTGAATTATCCACTAGAATAAACTGCTTGCGAAACCGATCCATGGTTGCTCGAGATGGTTGCTGTTTGAATAGTTTGCAAAGCGAATATGAGAAACTTAAGACAAAAGCTAAAATCTAAAATGGAATCTTTATTACTCGAGAAAAGAAAAAAAAGACCAACTTGATTAAACCACGTTTTATTTCAGAATAATGATTTTCTTCGAGAAGCTTTTGACATTTCGTTTTGTCTATGAATTTTATAACTTGTCGCAAGGTTACCACTTTTGTTTTCAATTCTAATACTTCTCAAACATTCCGCCCACCTCGTCCAGTTATTGCGACGAAACATCTGGCCGCCCACCGTGTCCATCCGCAGAGTCATTGTCGATTGGAAGCACGACCAACTTTGAGATAGCTCGTTTAATTATTGATGACTGTGTACGGATTGTTGCCACCCGCACTAGATTGTCTTCTCCAGTATGTACTTCCAAAACACGGCCCAATAGCCATTGGGTCGGCGGTGCGCGTTCATCTCTCACTAGGACCAGGTCACCCACTTTCATGTTGGTTTTTGATTTTTGCCACTTGCTTCTTACTTGTAGATCGTGCAAATATTCACAGCTCCACCTTTTCCAAAAATCCTGCTGCATCTGCTGGAACTGTTTCCAGCGTGAGAGTCTACCTGTCTTGATGTCGAGCAAATCCGGTTCCGGAGTGGCAGTGATGGGACCACCCACCAAGAAATGCCCAGGGGTCAAGGCCGCAAAATCTTCGGGATCATCGGATAAGGCTGACATTGGCCTCGAATTGAGAACAGCTTCAATCTGCTTGAGGACTGTGTAAAACTCCTCGAAAGTTAACGTTGCTTCCCCGATCGTGCGCTTAAGATGGTGCTTCATGCTCTTGACACCAGCCTCCCATATGCCTCCAAAGTTTGGAGAGCCTGGCGGAATAAAGTGCCACGATACATTGTGGCAAGAGACAGATCGTGCACCTGCTTCCAACTGCTTTCGGTAAGCCGCGAAGTCTTCCTTCAGAACTGCATTGGCACCAGCAAACGTCGTTGCACAGTCGCTATAGATGCTAGAGCTGTACCCTCGTTGAGAAAAGAATCGTCGTAAGGCTGCAAGGAATGTCTCGGTTGTCATGTCACTCACGAGCTCTAGATGAATAGCTCTAGTACTCAGACAGACAAAAAGAGCGACCCATCCCTTGTAACTACGATGACCTCGGCCTTTTGTTGTCCGAATCGCATAGGGTCCGGCATAGTCTAGTCCACAATGCTTAAACGGAGCAGCAGCTGTACACCGAGGTGTGGGAAGAATTCCCATAATTTGTGTTGTAGGTTTTGGTTTATGACGGCAGCATGTCAAGCATCGATGAATGAACTTCTGTACTGAGGAACGACAGTCGATGATCCAATAGCGCCTTCGAAGAAAGTTAATTGTCGATTGCTTGCCACCATGCATAGTGACGTTATGACCTTGATCAATAAGCAAAGAAGTTAGTTTACTTTCCTTTGGCAAAATGATGGGAAATCGTTCAGACATAGTCAACAGTGCATTCTTCAGTCTACCATTCAATCGTATGATGCCATCATCGTCAATCATTGGATTAAGTTTCATTAGCTTGCTCTTTGAGCTGACAGGTTTACCTTGAAGGAGGCAAGCAATTTCATTAGAAAAATGTATTTTTTGAACATACCTTATCCAAAACTGTAAGGCCGCTTGTCGCTCAGAAGCTGTGCACCAGGATGATGTAGCATGTGGTTGCTTTAGTTTGATTGCAATATAACGATAACACCAGCATGTTACTCCAATCAAGGTGTTGATGTCAGAGTATTTGTAGAGAAGACCGAGTGCTCCCTTATCCTCTGTTAGCATGGACGTGCCATGAGTAGCAAGAAGTGCTGTTACCTCTTGCACATCACTGAAGACACATTTTTGTTCAGGCCATTCGCTTTCATCTTTCTCTAGCCATGATGGCCCAGACCACCACAAGTCAAGACTCTGAAGCTGAGAAGGATAAACGCCACGAGAGGCTACGTCAGCTGGATTGCTCTTAGTGGGCACATACCTCCAGCAGTCAATAGTTGTTAGTTCTTGGATTTTGGTGATTCGGTTCGCCACATACTGCTTATGTTTTCCTGGGTTTGATCGAATCCAGCTGAGAGTTGTCTTCGAGTCCGACCAGCAATAGGTTGTTATAGATGGCAGCTGTAAGGTGTCGAGAACTTTGGATGCAACTTTTGAAGCGAGAAGTGCTCCATTGAGTTCCAAACATGGAACAGTGATTTTCTTCAAAGGTGCTACTTTAGTTTTCGCCATAAGAATTGACACTTTACATTCACCATCAAATGTTCTCACTCGCAGGTAAGAGACAGCAGCATAAGCAGATGTAGATGCGTCCGAAAAAACATGCAGCTGGTAGCTAGAGGCATTTGGAGACGAGAATATCCACCTAGAAACCTTGATGTCCTCTAGTGATGGGAGCTCTTCTCGGAATTGGATCCAGTTTTGCTGATGTGGTTCTGGAAGTGGATCATCCCACGAGATACCAGATAGCCAAAGTTGTTGTGACATAATTTTGCCTGTAATCACCACTGGAGCCAGTAGACAAGTTGGATCATAAATTTTGGCCACATCGGAAAGCTGTTGACGTTTTGTGATTGCTTTCAAGACTTTTGTGACGTTCACTTTGTAGCCAATGCAATCAGTTTGACAGAACCAATAGACTCCAAGCACCTTGGTTTCAGGAGCAGGAAACCTCCTCGTAGCAATAAGTTCTGTAGTTCTAACTGTAGTCGTTGAGCAGACTCCACCGAGTCAGCACCGTGGAGACAGTCATCCATGTAGAATGACTCGCGAAGTACTTTAGCAGCTTGAGGAAAGTCAGCTTCTTCATCATCGGCCAGGGTGTGGAGAACTTTGATTGTCACATACGGAGAGCAGTTTAAACCATAAGTGACAGTAAGCAATCTGAAGATAGCTGGACGTCCTTCTTCATCTTTCCATATAATTCTCTGCATGTCCGCATCATCTCGTTGCACCAGTATTTGTCGATAGCATTTCTCAATGTCTGCCATAAACCCAATTCGATGAGTACGCCATTTTAAGATAATTGCAGACAGCTCACTCTGAAGTTTGGGACCTACATGAAGACAATCATTTAATGTTTTACCTGATTTATACTTCCTGGATGCATTGAACACAATTCGCAATTTCGTTGTCGAACTGGACTCCTTGTATACACCGTGATGTGGAATGTAGCAAATCTGTTGCGGTGAAACGTCTTCATAAACAGGTTCCATATGCCCGAGTTGCAAGTATTCGGTCATAAATTCATCGTACAGTGTCCTCATTTTTGGATCCCTCTCTAGGCGATTAAGCTGATGATGAAAGAGCTTGTAGGCATCTCCTTTAGAGTCTGCCAAGGTTGTTTGGTCGATGGAATCTTTAAACGGGTACTTTATGACGTAGCGTCCAGAACAGGTCCGTTGTACCGTTTTCTTAAAGAATTCTTCGCAGTAGAGCTCATCTTGTGTCATCTTGGAAGAAGACTCAACGTCTTCGTGCTCATTAAATTTCCACATAGACTGAACTAAATTTGCGATCTCAGTCTGTGAAAATGCGCAAAAGTTTGTAGACAGATTTCTCGTTGTAGATTCGGGCAAGCGTCCGAAGATTACCCAACCTAAATGGGTGTGTTGTGCAACAGGTGCACCAGCAGACGATTGCAAAATCTCACCACATAGGAGAGAGCCATAAACATCAGCTCCCAGAATGACGTCTATGGACCCAGGTTCGCAAAAGTTTGGATCGGCCAGATCTAAATCCAAAAATTCACCAAACTGTTTAGTGTCAAGACGAAGAGTGGGCATAAGAGGACCCAAACGTGGCAAGATTAATGCTCTGCAGTTAATGTTGAAGTCGGATTCTCTGAGAGAGCTCACAGAGATTTCAACTAGACCAGTTGACTTACCAACACTTGTACCTCCTACCCCAGTCACCGGCATAAAGAGCCGTGTTCGCCGAAGGTGGAGTTGTTGTACCGCATACTCACTAATAAACGTAGCTTGGGATCCGATGTCCAAAAGAGCTCGAAGTTTTAGTTTGTGGCCAGTAGCAGATTGCACTCCAACTTGAGCTGTAGCCAGCAAAACCGGTTCTAGTTGTACCAGTGATTCATCATTGTAGTTTTCACAGAGTGAATAATCAGGGTGAGGGTTACGATTGTTGGTTGTTCGCAGATGGTTTGTGTTGACGTGGGGCTCTTGTGGATGGATGCTATTGTGCAGCATTGTGTGATGTTTTTGTTGACATCTTAAGCAGGTGTAATCCGATGGACATTGTTGTTGTGAGTGATCAGCCTTCAAGCAATTTTTGCAAAGCTTTGCTTTCATCACATATGTCAGTCTCTGTTCTGGCGTCTCTTTTCTGAAATCAGAACAAAACATAAGAACATGCTTACCGGAACACTTAGGGCATCGATTGACATTTGCTTGGTGACTGCGAACTGGTTGTGCTTTAATTGGCTTTTGTTGATTGAGTTCTTTTTGCTGTGGTCGAGAGCATGCAGCCATAGCATCAAGGCCTTGTAGTTTGTTTTCCAAAAACTTTTCCAGCTGTGCGTAAGTCGGAATGGAGTTTGGACTTTCAAGTGAAGTTTCCCAATCTCTGATGGTGACAGGGTCCAACTTTTGAGTCACATGTAGAATCAGCCAGTCATCCCACTGGTCTGTTGGCCGCTCTAGTTGTTGTAAAGCGCGAATGGCTTCGGTGATTCCATCAAGAATCTGACGTAAGACGGCAGGTGATTCGTTAGACATGGTTGGCAGATTAACAATGTCATGAAGGTACTGCTTAATCAATTTTCGCTTGTTGTCATAGCGGCCTTTCAAGATGTCCCATGCAGTTTGAAAGTTATCCTCGCTTATCCGAATGTTTTTGAGTACACTTGTAGCACTACCACGGAGGCTACAACTAAGATAGTGTAGTCGTTGCACATCGGATAGCATTTTGTCATTTATAACACAGCTGGTGAACATGTCTTTGAAGTTCAGCCACTCGTCAAACGATCCGTTGAAAGTGGGTAATTGCAGCGGTGGTAACGTTGACTTGATAGTGCTGATGCCTCCGTTCACGACAAGACGAGTCGGAGTTGAATGAGACATCGTCTCATGAGCAGTTGTAGAGAGCTCGTCGATTGCGTCATTGAGGTCCCCAAGAGCCTCACAGTAGGCAGATTCAATGTCGGTATAACGTTCATCGGAAAGAAGCCTTTGCAGATCTTTTTCGTTGGTTTCAGTTGGATCCACTGATGAGATGACGTCATGAGCCTCATTAAACCTGGTCCAGTAATCTTCTAGTAGCTTCCTCCTGCCCATGAGGTATCCTTTGGTCTTCTTTGCCTTCCCTGTCTTCTGTGTATTAGCTGAGAAGTTAGAAATTAGTTTCGCGAGAGATTCTTCTTTGGCCAGCGCCATTATTCTCAAAAGAAAAAGACTTTACAATTAAATTAATTTATTGATAAGCGCGGAAGATTAAAGTTCCCCGCAAGGGATGCCAAATGTTTGAATAGTTTGCAAAGCGAATATGAGAAACTTAAGACAAAAGCTAAAATCTAAAATGGAATCTTTATTACTCGAGAAAAGAAAAAAAAGACCAACTTGATTAAACCACGTTTTATTTCAGAATAATGATTTTCTTCGAGAAGCTTTTGACATTTCGTTTTGTCTATGAATTTTATAACTTGTCGCAAGGTTACCACTTTTGTTTTCAATTCTAATACTTCTCAAACAGTTGCAGAGTCAGTAATCTGCTGGGCGATTATGTCGACCGAATATTGGACGCAGGGCGCGATGCGTGAACCAAACTATTATTTTGGTAATAAATTTGCACGGTTTGCAAACGTTGTTCAAGAGTAAGTCTATTCATTATGAAATGGCAAACCAAACTGAGCATAAATCAAGTGACAGCTGTCAAAAAGACCAACTCCGAAAAAAGTATTTACAGATTGAAAAGCATACGTCTAAGAAACAGCCTTTACTTATTGGAAGTTTTAAGATATTTTTTTTTTAAGCGATCAACAAATAATGAAAAAAATCAAAATCAACAAAAGCATTATAGCTAAGGTATACTGTTAATAGTTGCAAAGTTTAATTTTTCTTATATTTTATAGTAAACGGTTCTTATTTAGGAACACTGAAAAAATTTATAAAAATCGTTGGAGTCGATTTTGAAAAACAAAAGAGATTTTATTAAACTACTTTTTAACTTTTATATATTTTTTAGTACAAAAGTAAAACCTTTTTATACATATAGAAAAAGTTATAAAAACCGTTAAGTACCGAGTTAAAAAAAATCAACTGAGTCTTATCCGAATTATTTGAGTTAAAAAAAAAAAAAATTATTTTAATTCAAAAATTCCTTTTCCATAAAATTTGGCACGCAATATTATTTCAACTTTTTTCTCTTTCCATAGCTTTTGCATTCACACAAATATTTTAATCAGTAACACCATTTTTAAGAAAATCGATAGTCAAGAAAATGGTTCTGTGGCAGGTACCATTTTTTTATTGTTGTGGACTGTTTTTGAGAAAAATAAGATTTTGTGTAACTTCAAAAAAAAAAAATATATGGCAAGCAACTACTAAATTTTGAAAAAATATACACTCAACAACTTTTAATACATAGTACTTATAGACCGAGAGCCCACAGCAGATTTTGGGTGTGAACGATAGCAAAAAAAAGGAGTATAGGCGTCGAAAGCTCCATTAAAGACTATTAAAAAAATCAAAGTCTTGCAGTCCACAACTGGGGCCTTTGCGAGAAACAGTGCATCGAAAAAAAATATGAATGCAACTTCGAGGAAAATCGTGTAAGCCGAAATTAGTTTTCACCCCTCCCTAGATAAGCTCCGCGGATCCCATACCACGGAATTTGAGATCATTTGAGTGTTTAGTTCGCCCTGCCAGACTGTTTAAAAAAACCGTTTTTCAATTAGAATTATGAATTTTTTAATCAGTCCGGTAGAGCGAACTATACACTCAAATGGTCTCAGATTCCATGATATGTGATCCGAGGAGCTTCTCAAGGGATGAGTGAAAACCAATCTTGGCTAACACGATTATCCTCGAAGTTGCATTCATATTTTTTTTCGATGCACTGTTTCTCACAAAGGCCCCAGTTGTGGACTGCAAGACTTTGATTTTTTTAATAGTCTTTAATGGAGCTTTCGACGCCTATACTTCTTTTTTTGCTATCGTTCACACCCAAAATCTGCTGTGGGCTCTTAGTCTATTACATCTCATAGAAAAGTTTTTTTTTTCATTATTGGCTGAATCGATTTTAATTTATCTTTTAATCCTGGTTTAAACATCCATGCGAAGTGTAGTTTTCATAGAATAAAATATTTTTTTC
This sequence comes from Dasysyrphus tricinctus, assembly GCA_963921185.1. Lineage (NCBI taxonomy): Eukaryota > Metazoa > Arthropoda > Insecta > Diptera > Syrphidae > Dasysyrphus > Dasysyrphus tricinctus. Next base: position 222,463,858 of record OY992531.1, read on the forward strand.
CTAGGCATGAAAAACTGTCAAAAACTTAATGTAATTATTTTGGAGACAAGTAGGAACAAATTTGTCTCGAAACAAATGCAACTCAATGGGCTTTTTGTAACCAAATACTATGACGAAAATTATTTCTTTGAAAACCTTTTGGTTCATTAATTACACAGGTTAACAAATGTCGGTTAACTTTTCGATACGTTAAAGTAAGAGTCGTTCTAAAAGTATATTTTAATGCTGAACTCAAATCCGTTGTCCGTTTTTCGTTATCAGCTCTAGTTTTCGATATATTGCCGTTAGAAAGTACAAAAAAAAAACTTTTCGCCATTTTTGGGGTTATGTAACTATGGGAATTGATTTTCATTTTTTTATTGTACAGATTTCTTTAATCGTCCCAATATCTCTTTTACTTTTTGAGAAATATTAATTAGTTATTAGTCCTCATCTGACTTCATATAATTTTAAAAATGCTTTCTCTTTGGCTTACGTCGCTTTTGACAGGAGCAGATAAAATATGTTTAAAAAAAGTTATTTGTGTAGATTTCAAATCTGAAATCCATTTTTTGCTATCGGCTCAACTTTTGGAAGTAAATTAAAAAATCACCCGTTTTTGACAATATATTTTTTTTAATTAGAAATAACTCTTACAAATTAAAACAAAGTGTAATGGAACTGCACGGTTTATATAAATTTTTGGTCCGTTTCACGTTCAAGAGACCAACCATACCATCATCCCAAAAACATTTGTATTTTTTTTCCATTCTTTCTATATCTTGGGGAAGTCGCTCTCATTGCTCAGTACAATATATTGAAAAATGCATCTAAGAATTTCTCAAAAAGTAAAAGAGATATTGGGACGATTAAGGCTTAATTTTGAAGATTAAGATTAGTACTTTCAGAAATCTGTACAATTAAAAAAATAAAAATCAATTCGCATAGTTACATAACCCCAAAAATGGCGAAAAAGGGGTATTTTTGTCCTTTCTAACGGTTATATCTCAAAAACCAGAGCTGATAGCGAAAAACGGATTACGGATATGAGCTCAGCACTAAAAAATTACCCTTATATCGACTCTTACTTAGTCGTGTCGAAAACCTTGTAAACCTGTGTTATTGATGTTTCATTTCAAATTATATTATGTACAAATTTCAAAGTAAGTTGAAAAGTATTGCATATCATAATCTTCAAAAAAAATTGTTTTGAATTTTTGAGAAAGGTTACAAATTTCTTTTTTTTAATTTGATATCTCAAAAATGGGTGGACAGTTTTTTTCTTGGCATTCTATTCTGTTTTGCATTTGTAGGTTTCTAATAAGTACAAAATGTACATACCTTAAATTTTCCTTAAAAATGCTTTAAGAATTTTTATATACGACCCGTTATTAGTTTATTAAAACAATTTCCTTACGGATCTTAACCATTAATCAGAACTCAATTCAAGCGGAAGTTCTCTAAATAACCCTCATTCTACAAAATGTATCCATAAAAGTCATTGTAATCATTTTGACTGAATCCATTTATCAAAATCTGTTTTTTTTTTTGTTCTTTAAATAATCCATCTCACTCCTTATTTTATTTTTATTTTTGCAGACTGCCTTTCTTAACTGGACAGTGGCTATTGAAAGTCACGTCGATTCATCATTTTTCTGGGGCTATTTGGTGACACAGATTCCGGGTGGTTTCATTGCGTCTAAATTTCCGGCAAATCAAATATTTGGACTGGCCATTGCTAGTTCGGCTTCTTTACATTTGTTTGTACCGTTTGCGATGACATTGATGCGTGGAAAAGTTGTGATATGTGTTCGAGTATTGCAAGGACTCTTTGAGGTAAGAAAACGAATCATTATACTTTTTCCCCCTACACTCAACAGCACCCTTTCCTGGATAGAGCATTAAAAATGTAAGAAAAAAAACTAAAGGATGCATCTCAAAGATACAAGGGTTCCACTATTTCGCTATAAGAAGTCAGATATTTATTGAAGCGAACAAAAGCACACATATATAAATTTTTTACAGAAAGGAATCGAAATGAATTCCCCTGTGGTGAGATACAAAAACATGACTTAATCTTTAGAAATCCTTTTTTTTCGATTGGAAAAAAAATTGAAATCTTAAATCAACACAATGGAATAAACATAATCCCTGTAAAACACACATATAAGCTTTCACCACATACAACAATATTGTACTCCCTTTTTGACTTTAGGGTGTAACATATCCTGCCTGTCATGGAATCTGGAGATTCTGGGCACCGCCAATGGAGCGTTCACGTCTAGCAACCTTAGCGTTCAGTGGTTCATATGCTGGAGTCGTATTTGGTCTACCACTGTCTGGCATCCTGGCGGATGTTGTGGGCTATCAGGCGCCTTTCTATGCGTATGGTATATTTGGGATAACATGGTAATTCAGATTATCCATTATGGTTGAAGTCAATATGTCATCTATGCTTAATTCCAAATTCATCAGGTACATCTTCTGGCTATGGTTGTGCTTTGAGAATCCTCGGAAACATCCAGCGATAAGCATACCCGAGTTGAAGTATATTGAAAAATCTCTCGGAGAGAGTTCTGTCCAGCCTTCGATGCCTTCCCTGAAAACAACTCCTTGGCATGCTATTATGCGTTCGATGCCAGTCTACGCAATCATTGTTGCCAACTTCTGTCGGTCGTGGAATTTCTATTTGCTCGTTCTGTATCAGAGTTCATTTCTGAAACATAAGTTCGACTTTAAAATTGAAGAAGCTGGTCTAGTGGGCTCTTTGCCGCATTTGATTATGACAACAATTGTACCTTTTGGTGGAATGCTTGCAGATTATTTGAGGAAAAATGGAATTATGTCCACGACGAATGTGAGGAAATTGTTTAACTGTGGCGGATTCGGAATGGAAGGACTGTTTTTCTTGTTCGTGGCACATTCAGACAGTTCGGTAAGTTTGATGTTTTTAATTGAAAGAAATTTTTTGACAGTAATGGTCTGGCCGGGAAACCGAATCCTGTGTGCTTTTTGGCGGGAACCTTTTTTTATGATTGAAATTCATTCCCTTAAGGGTGGAGTTTAGCTTTGGAGTCATCTTTGTAATCATGTCGCTTGGACGCCATTTTGAAAATTGGCACCCAATCTGTAGTCCAGCCAGCAAACTAAAACCCCTGCGCATTTTGTGGAGGAAGATTTGTCTTTAATTTATTTTTGACATGCTGAAGATGGAAGTTAGCTGTTTTAATACTGTCGCTTAGACGCCATTTTTAAAAATTGCACCTAATCTGCGGCAAATGGTACCATAAAAAAACTCGTAAATTACATGGAAAATGTTCATGACCAAAATAACGATTTACGTCTTTAAAGATAGTCGTTGAGTAGACGCACCTTCAGTTTTCAGTGTTGCCACTTTTCGGGAACTTCCCCTTTTTTGATAATTTTGAATATTTTTAACATTGAAAAAATTGCGGAAACGCCTTCAGATGTCAAACGTGTGTTGGAAAATTTTCGGGTAAAATTTTAGTAATGCCACTTGTCGGGAACATACTTTTTTTTATGCCAAAGAGTATGGGACATCCACTTTTTTTAATATTTTGAACATGAAAAAAGTTAGGAAAACACCTCCAGATGCTAAGCGCGCACTGGGAAAATAACGGGTGATATCTTAAAAGATAGGTGTTGAATAGAAGCACCTTTAGTTAAAATGTCAATGTTTCAACTTTTGGGAACATGCATGTCAAAAGGTGGGACCTGAACAACTTTTTAATTTATAATATTTTAAACATGAGAAAAGTTTTACGGAAACGCTTCCAGATGCCAAACGCGTCTTGGACAGATAAGTTACCAGTTTTTTGTGTTTAGAATATTAAAAAAAAAATTACTAACAAAATTGACATAAAAAAGGAATGTTCCCGAAAAATGGCAGCATTGACATTTTGACGAAAGATACTTGTACCCAATACCTATCTTTTAAGATGTCAACTGTTATTTTTACAACACATGTTTGGCATCTGGATGCGTGTCTGCAGCTTTGTTCATGTCCAAAATATAATAGTCAAGTCTTCTTATTAAAATCAGCCAAATTACGGAATAAATGGCGGAAAGCTGAATTTTAGTATATAGCCTCCTCATGGTATTTTAAGGAAACTGTATAAAGTTCCCATCGATATGAGTGCCGCTAAAAATTTTAAGGAGGGTCAAAGGCCCCCCAAATGGTTTTTTAGAAATATCTCCCGAACCATTTCTCTTACAGAAAAAATGTCAGTGACTTGGTTGTAGCTTAAAAAATTTCCAACAAAAAATGTTGGGTATCATTTTTTCATAAGAGTAACCGTTTTCGAGATAATTCAATCCGTAGAGTTACAGATTTTATGTTTCTGTATAATATGTTCTCTTTTACACCATCTTTGAGGTTGAGAACCAAGTAAGTTTTTCTAACGTGGTATCCCCCAGGAAAATTAGCAAACAGTTCAAAAAAATATATACAGGGATTTATTAAAAGACTTTGCGAAAGTTCCCCATCGATTCGGAGTCCACTTTATTAATCATACGGGGTCAAAGGTCACAAAACATGGTATTACGTTTATACAGGGTGATTCGTATAAAATGTGACAAAAAGCTAGAACAACATTGTGTTCGACATTTTTTTTCTGTAAGAGTTACCGTTCGGGAGATATTTTAAAAACCCTCCGTAAAATTGTTAGCGGTGCTCATATATCGAAGGGGACTTTTTACAGCTTCCTTAGAATGCTATGAGGAGGCTATATACCAAAATTCAGCTTTCCGCCATTTTTTTCTAAGCAAAAGGCTTAAATGACTGGACTATACAAAATCATCAAAAAAAGGGGAAGCCCCATCTTTTGACACAAATAAAAGTATGTTGTTGGAAAGTGGCAACATTGACAGTTTAATGAATAGTGCGTTTACTCAATAACTATCTTGAAAGACATTAATCGTTATTTTAATCATGGAAATTTTCCAAGTGATTTGCGAGTATTTTTTTTGTTTTACAACTTTCCACAGATTGGGCGCCATTTTTGAAAATGGGGTTCAACTGAGAGGCTTACAACAATAACTCCAAAGCTAAATTACATTCTAAGCATGTTAAAAATTATTAACAAACATTAAAATAATATACCCCACCACAAAAAGCGCGGAGATTTCTGTTTCCTACAAATTTGGACGCCATTTTTCAACATGGCGTCAAGGTGACAGGTTAATAAAAATGACTCCCAACCTAAATTTAATTCATAATTTGTAAGGAATAAATTCTGAACTCCTATCATAAAAAAGGTTCCACAAAAAGCTCACGGGATTCTGTTTCCTGACAAGGCTATTGCATTTATAATTTTTGTATTAAACCTTTTGTTTTTTTTTTTCTTTTAATCAGACTGGTGCAATGTTTGCTCTAACATGTGGTGTAGCGTTCAGTGGATTTGCAATCTCAGGATACAATGTTAACCATTTAGATATTGCTCCTAGATATGCTAGTATCCTGATGGGTCTTTCCAATGGTATTGGAACGCTAGCAGGAGTCATTGTTCCCTATGCGATTGAAGGATTAATAAAAAAAGATGTAAGTATTGTAAAAATTGTATTTTTCTTATGAATAAAAATGAGTTTAATTGTTCATCTGAAATTCTCATGGCAATCGTGGCTAGTTTTGGTTCCCTAAGCCCTTGGAAACGCCTTTCATTATAAAGAGTTTAGCTTCTGTGCTAAATTGCATGAAAATCTGTTTTCCCGTTCAATCCGAAGGGCAGCTATCGATCAAAATAAAATTATAATGTTGATAATTTGTTTAAATTTCTAGCCCCGAGGGTGTTGGACGACTGTTTTTACAATAGCAGCAACTGTGCATTTAATTGGATGTTCGTTTTATGGGTGCTTTGCATCAGGAGAACTACAACCATGGGCGGAACCAGTTGTTGAGGAGCAAAAAGTCTGGACTGAACCACAAGGAGCAATAACTGGAGGATATGTTCGTGAAACTACTTTCGTGAGTATATAAATGAGTAAAAATGTAAAATAAAGATTTTTTCAAATCATACGAATAATATTTTAAATTTTTCTTAAACTAATTTAATAATCTGAATTTTTTTTTTTTATTTAAAGGGTGACGAAGATAATGAACACACTCAAATGCAACAATCCAACGCTATTAATTATGGTGCGACAGGACATGTACCCAATAATCCATTTGCTGTACCAAGTACAATAGCAGAAGAACCTGTACAACCTGATACACCAGGTGGATATGACTATACCCAATAAGATAAAATGTGATAAAAACAAACTATTAAAACATAAAAACAACAACAAAATATTTCCCATACATTACCTCTACCATCGAAATATCAATACGTATAGTTATATATTTTAGCTAGTTTAAATTTTCATATTAATAATTTATTTATTAATTTATTTATTTTTCTCTATATCAAATTTTATTTAAAAAAAGATTTAAATTATTTTGTATGCGAATATATTTATTTATTATTTATATACAAATATTAGTTAAAAGAGCAATTTTTAATAAGTGAATTTATGTTAAAGAAAATATTAAGTTAAAAAATGTAACGATGTAAAAATGATGACAGATGTAAAAGCGATCGATTAAATAAAGTACCTAAGAACAAAGAATAAGTTAATTGGAGAAGCTATTACTATAAAAGAACATTAAATATTTTATTTAAACAAAATAACATTAAAAAAAACACTAAAAACAATGAAAAACTTTCTAAATAACAACCATTTATTTATAAACCTCAGTAAAAATAATTAAAAATTAAATAAATTATGTCCAAAATTGTTAATTTACAATTAATCGTTAATCATTATTTATAAAACAAACAACAACAAACAAAAATCTATATTATACATAAATAACTGTTTAGTAAAATAAAAAAATGGTACCTATCTAGATTGCAAAATAAAAAGAAGCTAATTTTAACACTAAGCTCTTATGTATATGTTATTTTTCAAAGATTTATATAAAAATATTAATATAAATATTATATATGTTGTATTATTATTATGTATATTACCAAAACTCAACGAGATACAAAATTTATTTAATTAATTCTCGTCGTATATATCTATATGTTTATTTTTAAGATGTTATACAAATTTAATAAACCATACATATTATATCTAGTCATACAATCAACAACAACAAAAAAAAAATAGCATTAATATTAAATTTGTATATAAATTTGTATAGCAATAACTAATAACAAAGTTAAGAAAAAAGAACATCAATATAATTTATGTAAAGTGAAAAAAAATCTATATATTAAAAATAAGAATAAATTATTTACCTTATGATTTGCAGTTTATTATAAATTAGTTTACTTATAATTTATTTAAACAAACACTATGAGCGAATATGAATTATCTTATAGTTAATATTTGCATAGAATACGTTTCCAAATAACTCAAACTTGTTTATAAATCTTTTATTTATTCATTGTTTTGATTCTTTGAGTTTATTAAAAAATGCTATTTAATGAATTAGCGCTCGTTAATAATCTTGTTTTTTATTGGCATTTCTAAATAGCTATAATTTCTTTTTTATTTTCGTTAGTTATGGAAGTAGTCATGGTCAAAGAGATCATTTTATTGTAGATATATGTGTTTTCAAAACCATATTTTTGTTTGGTTTGATAGATATTAGCAAATATGGAAAAGAAATTTGAAAAGACATCAAACGGTAGCCTATTTCCATTTTTAATTTAAAAAAATTGAATCGATAGCTCAAAAATATTGTTCACGTTTCTGTCGATAATAAAATTAACTAATTATTAGTTTGCATTAGCTGCACTTTTAAACCCCCAAAAATTTGGCACGTATTAGCTATGGTTGTAGTGAATCAATTTTTCAATTTTCTCGAGCTTTTTAAATAATAAATACAAAATATAAATAAATATATTTGCAAAGGTCTAGTGACTTACAAGTTACAACTCTCAACCCTTCCTGTCTCCGTGATGTCTTTAAAAATGAAGGGGACCTACAGTTTTCTGTCAATTCCGAACAGTTAAGATATGAGAATGGTCTATTTAGCCCAGTTTCAGATTTTTATTTTTAAATCGTTAGTGGGATTCAAAAAGGTCTTAAAAAAATTTCTTAGCCTTTTCGCGCTGGTTACCATATTGAATTTATGGATTTCATTATAAGGCACCAGTTATTGCTTAGCAGTGTTCCCAGATTAGTGGTTTTTCAAACAAAAACGGTTGGAAAAAATCCCTTTGGTGCGAAAAATGGTGGGAAAATATTCATAGTGGGATTTATGGTGGGAACATTTTTCAATAGTCTCTTTTTTGGTGGGAAAAATTATTATAACCACAACCGCAATTTACTATACCTGATGTTTATCTTCAAATTTTTCTATAACGATTTGGCACAAAAATCATTCCTGACCTTGAAAAAACAGAGACTGTAAACATTTTTTTTTTGTGAATATCACACGAATACCAAAAATCGCTGACCTTGAAAAAAAAAATAATTAAAAATTCATTAAAATCTATTACTGACCAATAACTGAAATAAGCTGACCTTTTATGACCGTTAAGTGACATTTCAATTAGCACACTTTCTTTTTTAAATGACGCAAATGAGGTGTCAACATCTTTTCTTGTGACTTTGGAACGAACTTTAAAAATTCATAAGAAAATCTATGGCTTACCAATTACTGAAAATATTTGGCCTTTGATCACGTTCTGGTGATCTCTTGGATCGTTATGCATTTTTTGTGAATATTCCACAAATGAGGTGGCAAAACTCGTGCGTGACCTTGTAAAACTTTAAGTCCTGATTAAAAGTTTTCTACGGCTGACCAATTTCTAGGACAAGTTGACATCTTTGACCAATTACTAACCAATAAGATGAAATACTTTTTTGCGAATATGAAGTGCCAAGAGTGCAGAGCCAACTTTCTTCTTTTTTTTAGGAAAAAGTTATGGTGGTTTTTTTTCTTCCAGTACAAAAATAGTGGAATTTTTTTTTGTCATCTGGTGGAATTCTATAAATCTCATCTGGCATCACTGTTGCTTAGCTATATCATTGAAACTCATAGATGATTTCCCTGAAGGGAGATATCGAAAAAAACAGTTGACCTTTAATTTCAATTGCTTTCTCACTGAGAGATATTTAATTCATCAAATTTCATTTTGGTTTCGGTCTGAGATTTATTTTTTTAAATTTATTTTTAGGTCTTTTGGTGAGATTTATCATTTAACTTTCAGAATAACTCTTATCTATTGACTATTTTTCTAAAAATTAAACTGTTTCCATGGAAAATAAATTAAAAATGGTCTTTTCTCTCTAAAAAAAAAAGTAGATATAAAATCTGTGTTGTTTGAAATATTTCAGGTAATTCAGATCTCAGTAGACTTAAATCGTCATCAACATTTATAAAAGAAGAGGTATTACGATAACGACGCCGTAGATAGCGTTTAAACGTGGCTTTCAGTGCCATTGTGGTCATTGTGTTAATCTCGCTTTTGTCTCGCAGTGCCCGTTTATGGCTATCTGGGTCATGGTTTTCTCGCTATGGCCTCGGTTTGGTCTCACCGTGATATTTACACGTGGCTTTTGGCATGTAGAATGTTTTTCCATCATCTCGCTATAGTTTCGCCAAAGCTTTTTTTTACTACTTGTCAAATAGCTGACAATAAGCTAAAACCATGAAAAAAAATCCAAAGGTGGTTTTATGTTTTATTTACATGGCTAGCTGTATCGTGGATTTCTCGCAATAATCTCGCTATAGTCACGCCGTGACATTTACACTTGGTTTTTGTCATTGTTCACGTCCTATCATCGTCTCGCAGATGTGGTCTCGATTTTATGTTACCAATTACAGTTTCATTTTAGCTACATTTTTCAAGCTGCTGACAACGTTTCCGACTGGCAAAAAAGAAAACTGTTAACAATGACAATTGACACCTTACTACCTACTGAGCATACATACTCTAAGTGGGTCAACGAAGTTAAGTGAGTGGCACAGAGGCCCCAAAGAAGGGATACAAATCCAGATGAGAACCCGTTGGCCAGCCAACGCCCAATCGTTCAAGAAACTGTTGTCTAACCTTAAAAAGATCTCTCTAAGCTATTTTTTCAAATAACAGCATAACGAGATGAAATTGTTATAACCATAAGCGAGAAAACCTCGTGTACGTTTACCTAAATGCATATACGGCGAGAAGATTATGAACACTATAGCTACAAATGAAAAAACAACTTGTAAACGGCCATGGCGAGACGTATGCAATGGGACAATAATACAAAACACTACGTGTAAACGCAATCGGCAACATGACGCCAAGAAATCGTCACTATCACCATCGTGCAATCTTTGTTGTCGTTATTGTTTCCGTCATCGTTGGTGACGTTGTATTTCGACTTGCGTGATTTTAAGGTGCGAGATTTTGACCACAACCCTCATAGACGTGTATCAGCTCAAAGACCAAAAAGAGTCAATAATGATCAGCACTTCCACTAAACTTTTATTGAAGAGTATTAAACAATGAATTACCGAAAAATTCTTTGAAAATCCAAAAGCAGAGCTCAACAAAACAAAATAAAAATCTCCAAACCTCTCAGCGATAAGTGGTCAGTGGTTAACCGAAACCTAAAAAAATAAAAATAAAAGTTTCTCACTAAGAGAAACCGAAAAAGTTCTTTTTAAGTTAAATGGTTATTAAGTGGCCATTTTTAAAAATCTCGGCAGGCAAGAGAAAGTTTAGAGACTTTTCAAAAGGTTGAGTTTTATTTTTGACCTCTACCTGAAGTTGATGAGGAACAACATTCACAGCGACTCCTCAAAACATAGGGCAATCACTAAGGGCGCTCTCATTTGTGATCCAGTGGACCAGATAAGGTGTAACATTTTATGCTCTGAAAAAAATCAAAATTGAAGAGAAAAGTAAGGTGCATGGAGAGAAGAAGGTACAAATCAAGAAGAAAAGATTAAAGATGGTGCCTTGCCACATTATCTTCTGGATCTTGGTATCCAATCTAGCCCCAAAGTTCAAAGTACTCTCAAACATGATCAAACAGAAGAGCAAGGAAAAGGCTGGTAAATGGTATGTTAAAATACCAAAAGTTCGTCCACAGTCTGACGCTGAAGTATTCAAGGTGTCAAAAATTGGCAAGACCAAGGGCAGAGCGTGGAAACGAATGTTGTTGTTGGATTCACAAGAAAGTCTCCGAATTAAGAACGTTTCGTGCGTCGAATAGCCTTGCGTTTTGCGTATGAAAAAGGCACATAGTCATACAACCTGAACTGAAGGCAACATTCCACATACCAATCATTGTAGTCAAAAAGAATCCTAGCTCCTTGATGTTCACACAACTTGATGCCAAGAATACTGGGCGTTATCAATGCAGCTCTCTTAGTTTTAGATTCTTTTCTATTATATAATTGTGACAAGTTGTTATATCGCTCCCTTGCTTGAGAAAACTTGGCTTTACGCTGAGGTTTTCAACTTCTACATGATTCCCCTTATTATTAGTAAACGAAGTGAGAATAGTCTAGTCATGAAGATGGCCTACCCAAGGTCTACGAAATGAATACGTTCCATGTGCCAAGATTAATGGATTCCAGATTTTCTCTTTTGATTATTGTAATTTGAGATTATCCTTTCATTTCAAGACTTTTTAAATTTATAGATTTTTGCTTCGAAATTTTTACTTTGTAGATTTTTTTCTCTCTTAAGATTATTGTTTTTGGTGGTCCCGTGGGAAAAGTATATTGCATGGCATAAGCATTATATTTCTTTTTGTAAGAATATCATATAGGTACTAACATAATTATTTTAATTTTTTTAAATTGTAAAATCGGACAAAGTCGCGGGCATCAGCTAGTTCTGAATAAAAGGAGAAAAGGACAAAACGGTCTAAAAGACCAATAAAGACTACAATAGTTAGTAAGCAAATTTCAAATCACTGTGTGAAAAAACTTTTATCATATATCGTATATCATATACCGTATATCGTTGTTTTTGATGCCTAGACCAGCTTCCATAAATTTTTGCCGATTGTCCTTTATTTTATTTGATAAAAGTTAGTTATAGTTTAACTATTTGCAACTTTGAAGACAGTTTCTTGTCAACGTTCAATAGTTTTCGGTTTAATCTGATATAAGATAGTGATCCTAAGGTTCTCGTTTGTTTAAGTTAAAAGCATCAACCAGCATTTTTGAAATACTAACCAAATGAACGGGTACATCATTTTAATTTGTAAGATTACGTGACACCAAAAGGAGTCAAAATTAAAGCTTTCAACCGCCATGCCGCTTAAAGTTGGGCGCCATCGTGAATTTAAACCAAATTCATTTGTGATATAAGTAAAATGTTTGCTTTCAACTCTTCACAAAAAAAATAGTAAAGAAAAGTAATTTTTGACTTAGAACGCATTTGCAATATCAGTGAAGTCAATCATCACCCCGGTTTCAATTTAGTTTTTTCATTAATTTCCAAAAAAAAATCGATCACAAGTTTATTTTCCAGATTAAGTAGAAAAAATATAACTTAATTGAAGACAAAACTGACATGATTAGAGTTGTAGAAAATGACGAGGATTTTTATAATAAAAATTTTAAAGGAGACAAGCAATTTAATAAAAATTCTTTTTCCTTAAATTCAAGATGGTGTTCAACGCAAAAGAGCTAGTGGGCTAAACATTTTATTCAAAACTCTTTATGAATTCTTCTAACGATCAAAATAAAAACCTACCTTATTTTGACATACTTTGTTTGTTCATTCAGACTGGGCTATTCCACTTCACTCCCAGCAAAAATGCGCTACCCCTGAAAAAGAACAAACTAGTTTTTAGCTTGCAGATGCTTTGAATTTAAAGCCAGATATTTATTACTTTAAACACTTCAATTAAAAAATTGTTTTAGTTGACTTTACTTTGAGATTTTGACTTCAAATTCTGCATTCAACATTCATTTGACATTAAAAAGAATACAAATGCAATCAAATGAGTGCAATATTTTGATAATTTTTGTAATCTTTTGCACTCTTTGCTTTCTCTTGTTATCTTTTTAATCGTATTAAATTTTGGTTCCTTTACCAAGCATTTAATATGGTTTTTTAATTTTAATGTGAAAATGAAAGGTTTTTAAATAATAGGAAGGGTCAGTTTACAGAATTTGAAAATTAAAATCCTGCTCTGTGTGATTTCATGTTTGCAGTTTTGCAAAATATAAAGAATACTCAAAAGATTGCATTCAATTAACTGCTATAAAAGAATATGAGGAAAAATATCATTATTATGTACATTCATTTTTACGAAGAATGAATGGTGGTTACAAAATTTGAAGTTAGTGTCTCAAAATGAAATCAATGCATGCAATCTTTTAACTGAATTCAATAAATAATTATTAAAAATTGCATTCTCTTGTAACTCTTTTGGCGATGGCGATGGCGATTCAACCAACTAATTAAAAATGCACGGCGTTCTTTTGTTGGCAATTTACTAACTTTTAATTTAAAAAATCTTAATCTCTTGAACGTAAGAAAAAAAGGAACGTGTGACCCAGTATGCATTCAATTTTTAAATTCAATGAAAACGCTATGTCTGTTGTTTAAAGCTTTCCCACACTATATATTGGCAGCTCCACAAATTTCTACTTGAAATGCTCTTCGCTTTGAAATCTTAAGGCCTTCTTGTAGTCTGTAAATGTTACAGAAACGTTGAGTAATATCTTTATAACTATGAGGTCTTGTATTCTAAATTAATTAAAAATTTTATTATCTCAACCCCATAATTTTATTTTGTTAAAAAAACATAAAACAAATTTGTTCAATATAAACGTTATTTACTTAAAACTATTTTTATTTAACAAATTATTATTTTTTATTTAAATTGTGTCTTAATTTAATTTTTCTTTCAATTTTAGATTTTAACCAATAGTTGATAGCTAATAAATCTGTTTTTGTTTTTCTGAAAAAAGATATCACAAGTCCTAACTAAAACCAAAATATTTAATCAAGGTATTCTTGAATATCTACATACAAACAAAAAAATTATTATTATTAAATCAAAACTAAACTATTAAAATTGTTATCCCTGTTATTGAGCTGTATATTATGTATCTATATCATATTATATAATAATATACATATAATTAGCATTTGTTAAAATTCGCACTTCATATTTAATATCATAACATAGATTTAAGATTTTAGAATAAATAATATAATATCTTTTGTGTTTTTCTTTAAATCTTAAACTCATTTCTATGTATTTTAAATGCCACCTAAACTTATGTAATTGCGTTTAATTATTGATTTTGTATTTCTAAAATAGAAAATGATGATCTAAAATTATGGTTAACTTTATTAAGGATTAAGCATTGAATAAAGCTAACAAAAAAAATTTATACATCTGACAACTATAATCCTATGAAAGTTATAACCTTTTAGACAACATCCACATTATGAATAAAAAAAAACAATTGACTAAACATTTTCTTCGTGATTAAAAAAATATTTAAACTTATTCTGGTATTAAATGCTTCACATCTATGTGTGTTAACACATTTTGTTGTCTATCTCCATATTCTCAGCCTTCATTTTCAAATTAATATTTGTTTTTAATATGTTTTGTTCGAATAAATAATTACACAAAAATAAAAGTAATATTAAATTAAATTTAAAAGTTTTTCTAATATAAAATCATTATTCATATACATGTGATATATAACCTCAAACATCATACAATATTTTATATTTAATAATTATTATTCGTACTCATAGCTTAAATTTAATTTATTATAAATTAAAAGAAAACAAATATTTAATAAAATGAAAAACAAAAAAAAAATGTTTACAAACAAAAATGTACGCAATTTCTAAACTAAAAGAGTCAATTCTTATTCTATAAATGTAGAGAAATTGAAAATTTGTATAATACAAACAAAAAATATACAGTGTAAATGTGAAATATTCAAAAATTTCTAAAGTGTTTATATATATAGAATTGTAGTTTTTAAATATTTCCCCTAAAAAAAATATAAATACCTTCATATATAAAGTGTATTTATTATTATATTTAATTAAATGGTTTTGAATTTTTAAACTCTTATTATTTTAGCTAATATTTTACAAAATTTTAGTTGTTTTTGATTTGTAGATTTGTATTCAAAAACAAAACCCCAATTCTTAATTAATCCAAATATTTATAAAAAAAAATGTATC
Source organism: Dasysyrphus tricinctus (assembly GCA_963921185.1). Lineage (NCBI taxonomy): Eukaryota > Metazoa > Arthropoda > Insecta > Diptera > Syrphidae > Dasysyrphus > Dasysyrphus tricinctus. Next base: position 222,479,025 of record OY992531.1, read on the forward strand.
ACATAAAGTACATAATACTGCTTGTTGATCTTATAAAACATTTTTATTTTCTTTTACTGTAAACTTAAAAATGAAAATCTTTTTAATTTCTATTCTACAAAAAAATACATCTCTGAAATTAAAATATACTTTTCTATTTTATACTAATATTTGTAAATAAGAGCAAAAAATATATTTTCGAGTTTTATTTCATTTAGTAAATTTTAAATAATTATTATATATTAAATTACAAAATAAAATAATTTCTAGAGAAAAAAATATTGAGAGTTCTCACTCTCAAGGCTGTGTTGACAATAAAAAATTAAATATTTAAACTTGAATATTTAAATTAATTTAAGAAGAAAAATTATATAATAAATAGAAGCATAAAATAAACAATATACCTATATAGTTAATTTATTAAAAGCTTGATTTCAGTTTTGAATGTAAATAATAGATAAATGTATTTTTAAGAAGTAGTAAAAACTAATTTATTATTTGGATGTAGTTATGTATTAATAGTTATTATTAGTATTAAATAAAAAAAAAGAAAATGACTATTGCTAATGGTTTGTGTTAAACTTACTATGAAATATATGCAATAAAAGATGTTATAATAAAATAAAACCACGCTGTGAGCGACAATATTAGAATAATTTCAAAATTAGATATAAGTGTTAGATATTCAAATAAAATATTTAAAATTTATATTAATGCAAATATTTTGTACATAAATAAATAGAATTTGCATTTTTAATTGTATATGTATATGTATAATGTTTTAGTTTTCATCTTTTTCATTTTAATTTTAATATTGTACCAAAAGCTAGAGAGAATTATTTTAGGGTAAAATTTAAAAAAAAAATCAAATATTAAATATTAGTAGGTTTATGTTTTAATATTAGTCTGAAAAATTGAAAATAAAACAAGCATTATTATGTACTTTTATGAATAAAAATATAAACAATTATTTTGAATAAAATATTTGAATACCCAATTTTAGTTGAAAAAAAGCTTTGAAATTCTTTAACTGATTATTATTTATTTAATGGTATTATTTGTCTTCAGCAGTTGCATTTATAAAGTGAGCATAATATCTTATAATGTAATTATGTACTCAACATTATTAATTGAGACTATTTAAATATTAATCTTAGAACTTAAAGCTTTTTGGCTGAGTTTTAAGCTTATTCTTAAATTTTTGAAAATTATTATAAAATAAAGCACTGTTAATTGAATAATAATCCCCGCTTGGTTTCTTTTTTTGTAATTTAATTATTAAGAAGAAAATATCTTGAAAATTAATAAATTAAATACATAAATAGATATCCCTTATTAACCCCCTCCTGATGTATTTAAATAAATCTTAAATGTGAATTTTTGTTATGTATGTATGTATGTATGTATTATAACTTATTAAAAATATATCCTAAAATGTTTTTATAAAGAAAAAGATAACAAAGCGCTGTATTTAAAATATATCAATTCATAAAATTTTAACACTACAAACAATTTAAAGTAAGATTCTATTTTAATTTTATTGTTTGTTTCATAGATAAAAATATATTTTAGTTTAATATTTTAGTTTTTCATTGAAAACGTTGTTACATATGAATCGTACATTCATCATTCATTCTTTTTTTGATTTCTTTTAACAGGCATACATTATAAGTATATTCAAACAAATTTAATAGATATGTTATGCATAAAAATTCATTAAACAATAATGTATTCCATAAAATAAAATAGTAAAATCTTCAAAAATCAAAAACACAAGAATTAAACCAGAGCCAACAGGGTTGAATAAATAGAAAAACAAAAAACATGAGCACAAACACAAAAATAAAATTAAAATACTAAAACAAAAAATAATGTGTAAATTTTAAAATAATTTTAAATTAAATATAAATTAAAAAAAGTAAAAATATGTATATTTATCGCAAATATATAAACTCATTTAAGTTTAAATGAAATTATAGTAATAAAAAAATAATAAACACAACAGTATAATAGTATGTATGAAAAGTATTATCCTCATAGTCATTTATTTATTAATTAAAATCATTACAATAATAAAATAATCATGACTGTTCAAACCTATAAGGCTATGTTATTATGTAAAAAAAAAAAGAAACTAATATTTTTCATTTTCCAAAAAAAAAAGAAATTGTTTAATTTAAATTTTCTTGCTTCGTCAGTAATCAAAAAAACAATACAAAAAAAAGAGTAAAATATATTAATTCATTTGACCGGGCGTGTTCGTTTAAAAAATGAAGAAAAAAAATAGTTTTCATCTGGAAATACAAATTATACAACAAAAAAAATATAATAATGTAACATGAATTTAATAAAGCAGAATAAAAAAATATGATATGTTCAAATTGATAATGATAATAAAATACTTAAATTGTTTTATTAAATATAACAACTTTTCATGATGAAGGAGAAAAAAGCTGACCTAGAAAACTGATTTTATTCCAGTTGTTTGAGACCTAACCCTGTGCGTTTACATGATATTTGTACTTACTTCCCATAGGAATTTATTATTAAATTGGTTCATTTATTATGCTAGAATTCATTTCATTAAAACAGCTGTTTATTTTCTTCGCATAATCACGACGTACCTAATGAAAGATTTATTAGAATATAAAAAGTGATCAACTAACAGATTTTTTTTTTAATACAAAAATTGAAAAAAAGTTTAACTTGAGAACAAACAATGATACTGGCTCAGGGCTAATTTAATTTTGCCATACAATGCTGTACTAAGAATTTAAAAAAACGTTTTAGACATACAAAAAATCTAAACCAAAATGCAGCTTTATTCAATTTGTTTTTTTTTTTGATAATCTAAAGTATCTGGTGGAGGAACGATAGCCCGAAATAGTGCATTATTCTGGAACCCGGGGAACCTGCTCCGATTTTGATGATTTATTTTTAAAATGTAGGAAATTAAAATTAGAAAAAAGTTTACAATTCAAAAATCGACGCTCTCAACAGGAATTTTTTTAAAAATTGAAAAACCAATTTTTTTTCAACAACAAAATAGTTGTTCCTGAATTTGCTTCGAACAATTTATTTTACTTATAAAAAAATATCCAAGAGTTTACAAAAACGTTTAACATAATTTTACTAAATATGAAAAAATTTCCTACAGATATTTGAGGTGAAAAAAGGATTATAAAAAATTGGCCTCAAACCAGTGACGCGCAGTGTATAATGAGACTTAACGATTCCATGCCGGATCGAATTTATGAAGCTATTATGAAAAAGCTTTTTATTCCTTCTGGTTTATTTTTCCACCGTCACCAACAAACAAAAAGCATCATCAAATGATACATTAATGCACAATATTTGGAAAAAAAAAGACAAAGCACATTTGAACAATTGTGTGTCTATTCGCTTGAAGTGGAGTGTATATAAATATAAATATAAATACAGTCGGCTCCCTCTAAGTCGAACTCCCTCTAAGTCGAATTTCCCTCTAACTCGAACTTTTTCGCCCTAATTTTTATTCCCCTCAAATTTTAAACCATATAATATTTCTCTCTAACTCGAATTTTTGCAAAACTCTCTCTAACTCGAACTGATTTTGATATCCCGTGAAAATTCGACTTAGAGGGAGTCGACTGTATAAATATAAATATAAATATAAATATAAATATAAATATAAATATAAATATAAATATAAATATAAATATAAATATAAATATAAATATAAATATAAATATAAATATAAATATAAATATAAATATAAATATAAATATAAATATAAATATAAATATAAATATAAATATAAATATAAATATAAATATAAATATAAATATAAATATAAATATAAATATAAATATAAATATAAATATAAATATAAATATAAATATAAATATAAATATAAATATAAATATAAATATAAATATAAATATAAATATAAATATAAATATAAATATAAATATAAATATAAATATAAATATAAATATAAATATAAATATAAATATAAATATAAATATAAATATAAATATAAATATAAATATAAATATAAATATAAATATAAATATAAATATAAATATAAATATAAATATAAATATAAATATAAATATAAATATAAATATAAATATAAATATAAATATAAATATAAATATAAATATAAATATAAATATAAATATAAATATAAATATAAATATAAATATAAATATAAATATAAATATAAATATAAATATAAATATAAATATAAATATAAATATAAATATAAATATAAATATAAATATAAATATAAATATAAATATAAATATAAATATAAATATAAATATAAATATAAATATAAATATAAATATAAATATTAAATGTTTGGTCGCACATAACTCGTGTTTTTGCTTGCATGTAGTAAGTGAGTAAATTGGGAATGCCAGCCCCAATCGTTCGATGCATGATGCCTTTAATATAGAACTTCAGCGCGAGCAAGATTTCAATTGAGACGTTTTGAAGTTCACACAAACGTCCCGCTACTCAATCCCCAGCAAAAGAACGTATCAGTGGAACTAGCAAAACATTCCTCATTTCGTTGCGTTTGGCCTTAATTGAGTCAATATCCGACATTACGCTTGCAGTTGCTACTTCTGGCCACTAGGCTACGATTTTAAAAGGTGGTTGGACCATCAAGGAACTTTGCCATGCAGCAGGTGCTCAAAACTTGCAAAATTATCATCTGGGATGCTTAGGCATGCACAAACGAGCATTGTTGATTAAAAAAATAAAAGATTTGTGGAAAAACGTGAGATGCTTCGGAAATGTAATTATATAGTGGGGCTGGTAGTGAGACCAACCTTTCATTTTGACCTGACGGGTCGAGCTTTAGTAAACTAATAGTTCATGTCCTAACTTCACTTTTAAGAAGTGTTGCCAAGGTGGCAACGGAGATGACTTGGTAGGGAGTATACACCAACTTATCTCCTAAATTTGGTCGGATGAAAGTATGTCTGATGAATGGAACCTCGGTATGGTGTGCCCCATCCACAAGAAAGGAGATGCTCTGACTTGAGTCTTCGAATCTACCCCTGATGGTCTACGCAGCAGAGGAAGACCCCACTATAGGTGGCGCACACAAGTGGAGAACAACCTCAACCAACTGGAGTGCGTAACTGGAGGCAGCTGGCTGGACAGCCTTGTTGGTTAAGGCCGTAGTCCACCCTCAACTATAAGCGCCATCTAAAGTAAAGTAAGTATCCGAGCTGACGGCAAAACCAAACATTTTAAATTCATTATATAAAACGATGTATAAAGAAAAAAATCAAGCAATAAAATGAATTACTTACTTACTTGTATACCTAACGGTATGATAATTTTTATTTAGTGCATATAAATTCAATTTACTATTTCCTTTTGGACTTATACTTACGTTCGATTTATTTGATAATTTATATGACAGAACAAACTTTGCCGGGTCAGCTAGTATCAATATAAAAAACTCAATTTTTAGAGGGAATAATATTTTAGGGGCATCTACCTTCATTTTGAGACCAATCTCTAAAATCAAGATTTCAATTTGTTGGCACAGTCTAATTATATACAAATACATACATTATTTAAAAATCGAGTTTGAAAAAATCATCAAATATTTTTGATAATACATATTGTAATATTTTCTCAGGTTCGTTGCCATGACAAATTCAATATTTTTGGTGAATTTCAAAAGTGTAAGAGTTTTTTCGTGGGTGTTATGGTAAAAATTCTACACTTGCCCCTCCCCTTTAAAAAAGCGCCCTTTCACCATGGATATTTTTCTTGATTCTTAGTTCATATGACAAATGGAACATTTATTCCAAGTTTCATTAACATACCTTTATTTTCAAATGGTTTTCGGTAATATTTTACCTGTTGTACCTCAAAAAAAGTCATCATTACATAAAAAGGACTATAACCTTTTTTTGGGTGGTTGTATCATTTTAAATTTAGTTTCATTAGATTCAGCGTTAAAAACTACCCTTAAAACATGAATGATATGGTTAGGTTGTACCAAAACAAATATTTTAGTTTGATAGACCTCCAAATTCTCCCCGTCTGCACCTCTTGAAATGCACCTACACAACCTACGGGGATTTTGGGGGACTTTTTATATGTTATAGAGGTTGCAATTCTTCGTCGATTCCAATTTTAATATTTCATGAATTAATTTTTTCAAGGTTCCCTATACGATTTGTGCTATTTTTCCTGGTCTATTTATACTTGTTTGACAAACTCTGGAAATTAGTAGAAGGTTCTGGTCACTGCTTTCAGAGCTTTCTGAAGGGGAAATTTCCCAATAATTTCCCTTCCAAAGCTTTTATTTGACAGCTGGATTCCTGCTATAATCCGGCAGATGGCACTTCTTTCGTATGAGAGTCGCTAACTGCGACCGTAAGCTTTATTGTGTCCGTTTGGTTGCTTTTCTTTTCGGAGTCGTTATAGTTCAAATATGGCAAGTCATTACAATATTAAATTTCCCAAAAAAAAAAAATTGAATGTTTCTATAAGAACTAAAAATAAATTTTTTTAGAAGAGGTATGTAGATACCTACCTATTGCATACAAGACTTGAATAATAAAATGGACCCGTTAATACGAAAGTCAAAAATCAGAAACATGGCAGTTTTTTGTAAAAAGAAAAACAAATTGCTGTTTTTGAGATAAATAAGTTATTCCTCACCAGCTGTATTTCAAGTATCAATAATTAACAAAAAACTAAAACTTCAGAATTTGACAGTCACTTATGGTTATGGGCAATGAGCATGGCCTTATTCCAAGTGTTTTCGAAAAAAGTCGATACGAAATTTTCTTAATAGCACTGAAATTTTGTTCAAATATTTCAAATTTTTAAATGAACATTATAAGGTTGTTCTTAAATTGAATATCGTTTTGGATAGCCCTCATTCGGTTCGAAATACTGAAAGACATTTCCCCATTTTTTTATATTTATTTTACCCCTATTTTTACGTTAGCTTGTAGTGAAAAAGGTCACCTAAACAAAGAACTTATACAATTGAAAATATAAACTTAAAAACAACGGCAACACTTATACTATTATTAAATAGTTCTTTGGAAGGCCATTCTTATTTTTAATTTTAGTTATAGTTTTTTCGAATTTGAATAAAATAAATTAAAAACCAAATTAGTAATTAATAACCGAAAATGTTGTATATGTTGTTTTAAATATTTTTTTTAGTTTTTTTTATTTCGAGTTTGAAAACCTTATAGTTGGCCGAAACTACTAATTAAATGAGTTTGACCTGAACATAAAACATAAAAATGGATTTTGGCTTTATATTAAGAAACTATGTAAATACATATATTAAATATAGATGTTTCCGTTGTTTAAATTTTTTTTTTTTCATTTAAAGCTTTTTTTTGAAAATTGCCTCTCCCGCATAAGCCGAAGGAAATAGTAAACTTTTCTTGTCTGGCTCTAATCAATATCTATGCTTTGATATTTGTTCACGTTTGTTTGAATTTGAACCCTGTACTTAAAGTTATTTTATGTTAAAATAGGGAGACGAAAAGGGTGAAATAAAAATCAGGAAACATTATAATTTTGTTCAATTTAGGGCCTTTTGATGCCTATCAAAATTAATTTTTAGAGAAAAAAAAATTATTTAAGAGCCACCCTTACGTAGATACTTGTACCTACAAACATAATGTTGATACCGATAATTGATTTTAAGATTATTTTGAATAGATTCGCAATAGTCTTTCACTGGTCTAGATAAACGACCAATTTCAAAAGAAATAAAAATAAGCATTTTACTATGCAATAATTTATTTGTTAATATTCAATTCAGATAAAACCTAAAAATGTTTAGAAATAAATAAAATAAAAGTTTTTGAATTATAACTATCTGATTAACATATCTTTTTTGCCATGACATGAATAGACTTATCTTATTGTGAATGAATGAATTTAAATATATAAACTATAATCATAACATAATATAGTTAATTTTTTTTGTATAAATATCTACAAATTTTTCACACAATGAAAATAAAGAATATAATCATTAAGTCACAACCTTTTTTTTTTGTTGAAAAAAGGAAGTGAGTATTATAATTTTCTTAAAATATAGAATAGCAAATTAAGAGGGATAAGCTCATATAGACCCAATTATATAAAATATTAATAAGTTCTAGATTTAAGTACATATTACTTTTGATTACTGTCTTATCCTTGCTCAATTAAATTAAACATCAACTTATATAATAACATTGTTAAACTAAATAGCTTGAAACTACATTTATTTATTCATAAACAAGCAAAGGTAATTTAAGCCTATAACCAGTTGATAGAGTCCTTAAGTAGGAGTACTTAATACTTCCTCTTTATACGATTCATGGACTTTTCATATTTCAAATTCACACATATTCAATTAAAATATTTATTCTATGATTAAAACTCGGATTAAGAATCATATTTCTTTGATAAGTTGATAAGACTATACTCTGTCCACAGCATGTTATTTTTATTCAATTCTTTATCACCTTACACCATGATAGTCACGACCGAATAAGGATCTTCCTTTTTTCGGGAAACCACGAGCATAAGGTGGATTAGGGTTAGTTGTCACATAATATACACCTCTGGCTCTAAAAACGAATCCAAATTTATTTCAATTTTTAGCAAAAATTTAGAAATTATTCATACTCTTGTGAAACGTGCTCTCCCATGAGCACAAAGTCAGTATCCTTCGGTTCACACCATCCTATAAGGTATGTTAGTAAATTCGGACACGGGCCTGCATAAAAACCACGTTTCGATGTTATTGATTCGATAAAATATGGCGTCACCTTAGTGTGGTCACATGCAAGAGTTTCTAGAAAAAATAAAAATACAAGTTAAATTTAAATCTAGTTGTAAGACGAAAAAAAGAATTCTTACGAAAAATCGTTGACGAAGCACATCCTGGCTGACTGGTTCCTCCATTCACATAGAAATCAGCATGTCCACTGCTATGCCATTGGCCTAAAATTCCTGCTCCAGTATGTAGAACATCTACAAAATTCGCATCACTCGGATCAAGATCTCGAGAATTATTAGTTCCAGCATAGAAGAAAATCGTTGGATCCAATCCAGTGATACGGCCGAGTTTTCCCTCGTCTGGGGTTATATAATTGGCAACGAGGCCTGCCATATGTGCTCCCACACTGTATCCAATGAAATGGATATCATCCGGACGAACACCTCTCGGATGTCGAGCTAAATACTTTACCAATTGGGCAATGCATAAGCTCCCAAAACGAGGTGCCCATTCCATTTGGCTGAGGCAAGGCTCTTTTACGGCATTTCCATAGTCTACGATAATTATGTTGTAGTCTCCAATGCTAAAGTAAGCCTCTCGTAGGTCAGGACTTGGTGAGTTATTTCGTCCTCCACCAAATCCATGAATAATAATTTTTGTCGGATGTTTCGGATTGAAATGGCTGTAGTAGAAGGAATCATCATCCAAGACATTTAGTAGATCCGGGGTGTCTTGAGTTCGTCGGGTGTAGAGATAAAATTGAATTTTCGGATGTGGACAGCGAAATGGTTTTTCTAAACAGGAACTAGTTACGTAAACTTCTTTGCTTTTATTTCCTTCTGCAGCAGCTGGAAATACAAAAATTAAATAAGTGTTAAACTAGAAAAGCAACTTTGACGAATCGGAAATTGAATAGGTGGATAATTTGCCTTCAATTTGTTGAAATAATTTCGAATTTGTTGTTCAATGATTTCTATGTTTTGTTGGGGTGCTTTGCTCACTTGACACAACTCGAAAAGTGTGGAAAAGTTCGTATTCTTAATGCTATTTGGCTTAAAAATTAGTCATTAAACTTGACATTCACAGAAAACAAAGCACACAAAAATACATAGAAAACATCGCATTACACAACTAATTAACGACTTATGAATGGCAAATTATTAAGCAATAAAATATTAGGTTTTGGAAGTTTTAACCACTTTTCGAAAAAAAACATAGAAAACATAGAATGAAAAATTCGAAATTGTCACAACTATTCAACGGTAAATAAATGGTAAATTTTTTACCAGTTTTTACCCCATTTAGATGTAATACAATGCCAAAGAACCCAAAAAAAAACATGGAAAACACAGCACTACAAATACAAAATTGTCACAACTGCTTGAAGACTGGTCATGGTCAGTGGCAAATTTGTAAGCCAAAAACTATTCGGTACTGGCAGCTTCAACCCTTTTTTGAGGTGGTGCTTTGTTAGCTTGATATCAAGCTAACCAAGAACTATACAAAAACATAGAAAACATTGCATGTTTGAATTCAATTTTCCACAACTAATTAATCACTGATTAATGGCAAATTATTAAGCCATAACACATTAAGTATAAGAAGTTTTGCACGCATTTCGAGCTGTGTCAAGTTAGAAAAACACGCAAAAAACATAGAAAACATAGAACAAAAAAATCGAAATTGTCACAAATTATCAACGGTAGATTAATGGTAAGTTATTAAGCCATAAACAATCTGGTATAAGCAGTTTTTACCACATTTGAAAGTGATACTATGCCAAAGAACCCAAAAAAAAAACATAGAAAACACTGCACGACAAATTCAAAATTGTCACAACTGATTGAAGACTGGTCAATGGCAAATTATTGAGCCATAAACTATTCGGTACTGACAGTTTTAACCCTTTTTTGAGTTGGTGCTTTGTTAACCAAAGAACTAAAAAAAAACATAGAAAACATTGCATGTTTGAATTCAATTTTCCACAACTAATTTATCACTAATTAATGGCAAATTATTAAGCCATAAGATATTAAGTATAAGAAGTTTTGCGCGCATTTCGAGTTGTGTCAAGTTAGAAAAACACCCAAAAAACATAGAACGAAAAATTTTAAACTGTAACAACTTACTAACGGTATATTAATGGTAACTTATTAAGGCATAAACCATCTGGTATAAGCAGTTCTTACCCTATTTTGAGGTGATACTATTTCATAGAACCTAAAAAAAACATAGAAAACATTGCATGACAAATTCAAAATTATCACAACTAATTGAAGACTTGTTAGTACCAAATTATTAAACCATAAACTCTTCGGTACAAACAATTTTAACCCTTTCTTAAGGTTGTGCTTTGCTAACTTGATATCAACCAAACGAAGAACTAATACAAATCATAGAAAACATTGCATGATTGAATTCAATTTTTCATAACTAATCAATCACTTAATCACAGCAAATTATGAAGCCATAACTGATGAAGTATAATAACTTTTGCACGCATTTTGAGCTGTGCAAGTTAGAAAAGCACCCAAAAAAACATAGAAAATACTGAATTATTTGAATTTGAATAACAAATTCGAAATTGTTGCAACTAATTAATTGGAAATTATCCACCTTCCCATTTTTTAATTTATGAAAGTTGCTTTGCTAACTTGACGCCTGTAGAAAACAAATTCCCCAAAAAATATAGAAAACATCGCACGACAAAATTGAATTTTACACAATTAACTAATGAAAAATTATTGAGCATTAAAATATTGAATTTTAGAAGTTTTTACGACTTTTTGAAAAAAAAAACATAGAAAACATAGAACGACAAATTTGAAATTATTCCAACTAACCAACGACTATTAAACAGCAACTTATCCAACTCTTCATTTTCTGATTCATCAAAGTTGCTTGGCTAACTTGATACTCATTCAAATGAAACGGAAATCAAATTTAGTTTTTCACAAAAACGTTTCAGTGAGTTTAAACAATAAATAGAAGAACCTTTTCTCCAACCCTTAAGCTCTTATCGATAAATCTAGATTGAAAGCACCCCAACATAAGATATTAAGTATAAGAAGTTTTGCGCGCATTTCGAGTTGTGTCAAGTTAGAAAAACACCCAAAAAACATAGAACGAAAAATTTTAAACTGTAACAACTTACTAACGGTATATTAATGGTAACTTATTAAGGCATAAACCATCTGGTATAAGCAGTTCTTACCCTATTTTGAGGTGATACTATTTCATAGAACCTAAAAAAAACATAGAAAACATTGCATGACAAATTCAAAATTATCACAACTAATTGAAGACTTGTTAGTACCAAATTATTAAACCATAAACTCTTCGGTACAAACAATTTTAACCCTTTCTTAAGGTTGTGCTTTGCTAACTTGATATCAACCAAACGAAGAACTAATACAAATCATAGAAAACATTGCATGATTGAATTCAATTTTTCATAACTAATCAATCACTTAATCACAGCAAATTATGAAGCCATAACTGATGAAGTATAATAACTTTTGCACGCATTTTGAGCTGTGCAAGTTAGAAAAGCACCCAAAAAAACATAGAAAATACTGAATTATTTGAATTTGAATAACAAATTCGAAATTGTTGCAACTAATTAATTGGAAATTATCCACCTTCCCATTTTTTAATTTATGAAAGTTGCTTTGCTAACTTGACGCCTGTAGAAAACAAATTCCCCAAAAAATATAGAAAACATCGCACGACAAAATTGAATTTTACACAATTAACTAATGAAAAATTATTGAGCATTAAAATATTGAATTTTAGAAGTTTTTACGACTTTTTGAAAAAAAAAACATAGAAAACATAGAACGACAAATTTGAAATTATTCCAACTAACCAACGACTATTAAACAGCAACTTATCCAACTCTTCATTTTCTGATTCATCAAAGTTGCTTGGCTAACTTGATACTCATTCAAATGAAACGGAAATCAAATTTAGTTTTTCACAAAAACGTTTCAGTGAGTTTAAACAATAAATAGAAGAACCTTTTCTCCAACCCTTAAGCTCTTATTGATAAATCTAGATTGACTTCTATTTAAATATTAAAGATGTGTCATACTATTCGAATGTGGGAAAGATTGTCGTTAGATCAAACATTTTTCTTCAACTGAAATAATTAAACAAAATTTAACAGCCTCATCAAGAATATTAATTTTCACAGTAACAAAGTAATTAAATTAATTTTATTATCGAATACATTTATTCCTCAAAAAACTATTTCTGCTCTTATCTATTCTAACAACAACGTATAAATTGTTGTATTTTTAAATTCAATAACTCACTGAATCATATTCCATTACGCTCTTTGAATAGTAATTAGCTGTTAATGGTCTCCAAAATGGTTGATCTTCTACATTGAATGATAATAAAGTCGTTGGCTCATTGGTTTTTCTTATAATAAAAAATGAGCCAAAATTTTTGTTGTTATTTTTGTGCTTAATAAATCGAAGGATGTACTTATACCGCACACGCGATATATAATGACAACCTACCGCTATTTTTTATTTGAAGGTTGATTTAGGCCTTAGCTTAAACACCACATTGAATTCTTTAGTGTGACATGTACTTGGTGTCTTGATTAATTTATTATAAAATTAACTTATCCATCAATTATTTCATTTGACTTGGGTGACTCGATAATTATTCGGCTTTTTATTTAGCATTGCGCTTTTTTTTAAATATAGGTATAGTAGTTAAGGGCAGTATTCTTTATTCAAGTCAAGGTGAGGCTATAAAGTTAGTAGTTAGCATCCAAATGAAATAAAGACATTGAACTTGGTATAGAGACTTATGTACTAATGCATGTAGGTATGAACCTGCCATATTGCTAGCTATGATAATTACTAGGTTATGTACTGATTTAAAATTCCGAATCATTATGAACAGAGTTTTTTACTAAGTGCTTCCTGTCTTTAAATTTAAACACGACAAAGTGTGTATTTTTCGTTTGAAAGGCCTATCGATGTCAATATGTATGAAATATAACATCGTTCAAATATCCACGGTGGCTTCTCTGGGTGGCGCGCATCAGAAATGTCCAATTTTCCATAACTCTGGCATCTGACACATAAATCAGGCTGAATTTAACCGATGGCATGGCCTATGCATCTTTAGAAAGCCCCACAAGAAAAATTCTAACGGGGCCAAATCGCACGATTTTGATGGCCAGTTCAAATCAACCCCAAGTGCGATGACCATCATGCCCTCGAATCGCTCCTGCAGAATTTCCAATGTGGCTTTGAGCTGTATGGCAAGGCCGTCTTGTTAGAACCACATGCCGTTGGTGTCTACGTCATCCAATTCAGGCCAGGCAGAGCTGCTCGCGAGCTCTATGAGAAGAAGAGAAGAGCCGAACACAAGCTTCTAAGAAGGAAAAAGAAAGAGCATGAGAAGAGTGCGATAGAAGAAATAGATGGAATGAAGCTCAGACCTCAGAGTTTTAATAAAAAGTAAAAAGAACTTCCCAGGGTTACAAGGCCCGAACCGATTCCTGCAAGGACGTTTAAGAGAACATCGTTGTAGAATCGTAGTTGGTGCTGACGCTGAGGATATGTAAAAATCATTTCTGCAAATTGCATAACGGCGATGACGAACAAAATTTCTCTGCAATGCAGATTGCACCATTCAACCTGGACGAACAACGCACCGACCGACGACGCACACAACGACACGCGCCTCACAATGGTTCAAGATGTATGGAGAGGCGGTCTTAAAGCTATTAAATCTGCAGCAGCTACTTGATTAAGATGAAATTTTCAGGAATGATAAATGATATTGTAAGACATCATCAGAGAAAATTTCCGCCGACTGACACGCCCACTTTTTAAAACAGATCACCAAATCGTCAAAACTTGAAGTAAAAAATGAGGTTTGTATTCTTTAGTAAAGTTGTAGATAATGTAATTTATAATAACTCTCCCATACAAAATATTTCGGGCACGCCCACTTTTGGGGGCGTTTTTGACAAAATATTTCTTTTTTGAGTAATTGAAAATAAATCGAATTGCCTTAATAACAGGTTAAGAACAAAAAATGATGCAAAATGTTTGCCCCGCCCACTTTTAAAGGCGTTTTTGACTAAATTTCCTTTTTAATCGTTTTCTAAAAAAAATGTGAGAAAAGCTATATAGGATAAAATGTGTAGATATTTGAGTTTTTTAAAAATTAGCCCAAGTATTTGAAATCTAATAAAAAAGCGTTATTCAAGAATTTTTTATTTTCAGTGGTCTTTAGACATAAAATAGGTGCTTTTGAAGGTTTGCAGGTATTAGCAGCTAATTCTTTTTGTATTCAACACATCATGGTTTAGTGTATAATATGTACTATAAGTCCGACTGGGGTAGACCAGGGAAACTGTTTTCATTACAAATATCCTGATCATAAGCCTCAATTATTACTTAATCAAACTTCAATGTCAAAAATCTAAATATTTAATAGTCGATTAAATGATTTTTGTCCGCCCTGAACCACAGTGCGCCGTAGATCAACAATTCCGTGCACCCGATCTCGATGAAATGAAGAAAGATATTGTCTAAACTTAAGACCAATAAAGCAGCTGGAGCTGATAGCCTTACGGCTGAGCTTTTCAAAGCAGCTGACTATGAATTCGTTACAGGATTATGCACCAGCTCATCTGTAAAATATAGTCGGAGGAAAGCATGCTCGATGAATGGAACCTCAGCATTGTTTGCCTGATTCTCAAGAAAAGTGATCCTCTGGCAAGCACCAACTACAAAGGCATAAGTCTTCTTAATATCACCTACAAAATCTTCCCTACCGTACTTTGTGATCACCTGAAAGAGACGAGTTTGTCTAGTTTTGGTATCCCTCTCAAACTCGTCCGTTTGTAGTGGATGATGATTGAGAGTGCACGCTACTTGAACAAGGTCGGCAAAGACTTTACCAATGGCGTCAAGGTGACAGGTTAACAAAAATGTCTCCCAAGCTTAATTTAATCCTTAGTGTGTTAAAGAATAAATCATAAAAAAATCCCCCAAAAAGCTCACGGGATTCTGTTTCCTAACAAGACTATTACATTTTTTAATTTTGTATTAATCCTTTTGTTTTTTTTTCTTTTAATCAGACTGGTGCAATGTTTGCCCTAACATGTGGTGTAGCGTTCAGTGGATTTGCAATTTCGGGATACAATGTTAACCATTTAGATATTGCTCCTAGATATGCCAGTATTCTGATGGGTCTTTCCAATGGTATTGGAACGCTAGCAGGAGTCATTGTTCCCTATGCGATTGAAGGATTAATAAAAAAAGATGTAAGTATTGTACAAATTTTATTTTTCTTATGAATAAAAATGAGTTTAATTGTTCATCTGAAAATCTCATGGCAATCCTGGCTAGTTTTGGTTCCCTAAGCCCTTGGAAACGCCTTTCATTATAAAGAGTCTTATTAAACATATGATTTCAGCTTCTGTGCCAAATTGCATTAAAATCTGTTTTCCCGTTCAAACAGAAGGGCAGCTATGGATCAAAATAAAATTATAAAATTGATAATTTGTATAAATTTCTAGCCCCGAGGATGTTGGACGACTGTTTTTACAATAGCAGCAACTGTGCATTTGATTGGATGTTCGTTTTATGGATGTTTTGCGTCAGGAGAACTACAACCATGGGCGGAACCAGTTGTTGAGGAGCAAAAAGTCTGGACTGAACCACAAGGAGCAATAACTGGAGGATATGTTCGTGAAACTACTTTCGTGAGTATAAATGAGTAAAAATGTAAAATAAAGATTTTTTCAAATCATACGAATAATATTTTAAATTTTCCTTAAACTAATTTAATATTTTGACAATTTATTTTTTTATTTAAAGGGTGACGAAGATAATGAACACACACAAATGCAACAATCCAATGCCATTAATTATGGTGCGACAGGACATGTACCCAATAATCCATTTGCTGTACCAAGTACAATAGCAGAAGAACCTGTACAACCTGATACACCAGGTGGATACGACTATACCCAATAAGATAAAATGTGATAAAAACAAACTATTAAAACATAAAAACAACAAAAAAAAATATTTCCCATACATTACCTCTACCATCGAAATATCAATACGTATAGTTATATATTTTAGCTAGTTTAAATTTTCATATTAATAATTTATTTATTAATTTATTTATTTTTCTCTATATCAAATTTTATTTAAAAAAAGATTTAAATTATTTTGTATGCGAATATATTTATTTATTATTTATGTACAAATATTAGTTAAAAGAGCAATTTTTAATAAGTGAATTTATGTTAAAGAAAATATTAAGTTAAAAAATGTAAAAATGATGACACATGTAAAAGCGATCGATTAAATAAAGTACCTAAGAACAAAGAATAAGTTAATTGGAGAAGCTATTACTATATAAGAACATTAAATATTTTATTTAAACAAAAAAACATTAAAAAACACTAAAAACAATGAAAAACTTTCTAAATAACAACCATTTATTTATAAACCTCAGTAAAAATAATTAAAAATTAAATAAATTATGTCCGAAATTGTTAATTTAAAATTTATCGTTAATCATTATTTATAAAACAAATAACAACAAACAAAAATCTATTATACATAAATAACTTTTTAGTGAAATAAAAAAATGGTACCTATCTAGATTGCAAAATATAAAGAAGATAATTTTAACACTAAGCTCTTATGTATATGTTATTTTTCAAAGATTTATATAAAAATATTAATATTAAAAATATTATATATGTTGTATTATTATTATGTATATTACCAAAACTCAACGAGATACAAAATTTATTTAATTAATTCTCGTCGTATATATATCTATATGTTTATTTTTAAGATGTTATACAAATTTAATAAACCATACATATTATATCTAGTCATACAATCAACAACAAAAAATAGTATTTAAAATAAATTTGTACATAAATTTGTATAGCAATAACTAATAACAAAGTTAAAACAAAAAAAAAAACATCAAGATAATTTATGTATTTTTACTCATAGTATTTTCGCCAGAAAAAAATTTATATATTAAAAATAAGAATAAATTATTAACCTTATGATTTGCAGTTTATTATAAATTAGTTTACTTATAATTTATTTAAACAAACACTATGAGCGAATATGAATTATCTTATAGTTAATATTTGCATAGAATATGTTTCCAAATAACTCAAACCTGTTTATAAATCTTTTATTTATTCATTGTTTTGATTCTTTGAGTTTATTCAAAAATGCTATTTAATGAATTAGCGCTTGTTAATAATCTTTTTTTTATTGGCATTTCTCGATAGCTATAATTTCTTTTTTATTTTCGTTAGTTATGGAAGTAGTCATGGTCAAAGAGATCATTTTATTGTAGATATATGTGTTTTCAAAACCATAATTTTTGTATGGTTTGATAGATATTAGCAAATATGCAAAAGAAAGTTAAAAAGGCAACAAACGGTCGCCTATTTCCATTTTTAATTTAAAAAAATTGAATCCATAGCTCAAAAATATTATTCACGTTTCTGTCGTGAATTAACTAATAATTAGTTTGCATTAGCTGCATTTTTAAACCCCCAAAAATTGTGCTAAAAAATATAAGTAAATACATTTGGTGACATGACAGCCAGCACCCGGGGTAAGGGTCTATTGACTTAGAAATCTCAACCATTCCTGTGTGCATGATGTCGGTAGTAAGGAAGGGGACCTTCAGTTTTCTGTCGAGTCGGAACCGTTAAGCTATGAGAGTGGTCATTTTAGTCGAGTTTCGGAACTTTTTTTTAAATCGTGTAAGGGGGATTCAAAAGTCATACAAAAAGATTTCTTAGCCATTTTGCGTTGGCCACCATATTGAATTTTTGGATTTCATTATAAGGGACCAGTTATAGCTATCATTGAAACTCATAAATGATTTCCCTGAAGGTGATGAAGAACCAAAATTTACAGCGATTACTCCTGAACATAAGGCCCTCTCTTTGGTGGTCCAGCGAACCAGATAAGGTGTTACATTTTATACTTTGAAAAAATTCAAATTGAAAATAAAACTAAGATGCATGAAGAGAAGAAGAACAAGAAGAAAATATTAAAGATGGTACCTTGCCCTATTATCTTCTGGATCGTGGTATCTTATCCAGCTCCAAAGTACTCTCAAACATGATCAAACATCAGAAGAGGAAAAAAAAGGCTGGAAAATTGGATGTTAAGAAACCAAAAGTTCGTGCGCCCAGTTTGGCACTGAAGTATTCAAGGTACCAAAAATTGGCAAGATCAAGCGCAAAACGTGGAAACGAATTATAACTAAAGTCATACAATTGGCCTAAAAATAAAGCCTCCGAATTAAGAAAGTTTTGTACGTCCAATGGCCTTGATAATAAAAAAGGCAGATAGTCGTGAACTGAGGGCAACATTTGTAACGAGGTGTTACAAGCTTACCACTTCCAAGGGCTTCGATACCTGTGATCTACAAGTGCGTAAGCCTAGCTTATATTGCCGCTAGGGGCATATACCAGGGCTTTATATATACGATCTTGGCACCAGGGGCGTATACCTGTGATCTTGCCACCAGGGGCGTATACCTCCGATCTTGCCATCACGGGTGTATACCTGTGATCTTGCAACCAAGGGCTTATGCCTGTGATCTTGCCAACAGGGGCGTATATCTGCGATCTTCCCACCAGGGGCTTATGCCTGTGATCTTGCCACCAGGGGCGGATACCTGCGATCTTGCCACCAGGGGCTTATACCTGTGATCTTGCCACCACGGGTGTATACCTGCGATCTTGCAACCAGGGGCGTAGATATACCTGTGCTCTTGTCACCTGGGGCTTATACGTGCGATCTTGCCACCAAGGGCATATACATATATATGATGTTTGGTTTCACATTTTCACAGAACGGGAATCGGAATTAGTGTGAAAGCGTGAAAAGTTTTTCGATTCACTTTTTCACTGAACCAGAATTGGCCCCCTGGATAATTAATTGTATGCCAAATAAGAGTGTAGACTTCTCCAAAAAATATGCAACAATTTTTAATTTCGATCATCGAACAGCGTACTGCATAACGAAAAGTAAAACTTAATTTTTCGTTTATGATTTGGTTGTGTCATTTTTGTATGGGATTTTTCGTTTCGCAACAACAGCGGACTAGGATTTAATAAGTCGGTCTTTCTTTGGTGTATAACTACTATATGAATTTGTATGCCATATTTCGTTTCTAATAAGGAATTTGTTATAAGGTTATAAAATCTTTCCCATTGAAGTTTAGTGATTTTCTTCAAAACCAACCCTAGTAAACCGGGCAGCAAAATCTCGGCTGGAAAACAAAAAGCTCATCACATATTCGACAAACCCATCTTTGGAATTGAAAAGAATCCTAGCTCCTTGATGTTAACCCAACTTGTTTTTTTTTTTTTATAATTATGCGCGCACTCACGGGGTTGTGACTACCCTTAAAGTGCCAAACAGCGTTGCCGCGAAGAAAAAAGCAGTGAGGGCCTTTTCGAAATTTTATGGGGGCCATTTGACAAAAGCTGGGGCCAAATATTTTACAAAAAAATCCTTCATTAAAAAATAACTCATTATGAAATATTTTTACTAATTTATTGATATTATTTATTTAATTGATGCATTAAATAAAAAGTTTGAGAAAACAAAAATAACAGATGCTTCAAATTTGTTATTATTTAAAGATTTCTTTCGACTTAGAGCCATTTCGATAAAATAACTTTAAAATTTGGAGAAAAAAAATTCAGTAAGCACTATTATAGGTGTTCTTCTTTTTTAGTTCTGTTTCTTTTTTTAGCTCCAAGTGTTCAGAGCTAAAAATATGTTTCTTTTTTCGTTCTGAACGTGTTCAGAGCGCGCTCCATGAGCTCACAATAAAATAATTGAACAGACGCACAGTGGTCGGAAATCAACATTTAGCGCGAACTAAATAAAAAACTGAAGGTGCAAATCACCATGACAAATTTTATCTATCGTGCGTAGAATACATCCGCGCACCCACTGTTGACCTAGGTTTTTTATTTAAGGTAGAAGATTATACTAAAAGACCCGTTAGTTGAACGATTCAACCAATATTCGGAGCATGCAGTTCTCTTAAGATTCTATTATATTATACAAATGTGGCAAGTTCGCATTAACTAGCATTTTTGAAATAGTAACAAAATGAACGGGTATATCATATTAGTTTCTAAGATTGAGAGATAGAGTCAAAATTAAAGTTTTCAATCCCCATGCGGCTTAACTTTGGGTGCCATCGTGAATTTAAACCAAATTCGTTTGTCATAAATAAATCGCTAACTTTCAACTCTTCACTAAAAATTAGTAAAGATGAGTGATTTGTCTGGGGAACTGAGGTCTTAACAATTTTTGACTAAAAACGCATTTGTGATTTCACTGAAGTCAATGATCATGTTGTTTTTTCATTAATTTACAAAAAAAAAAAATCGATCACAAGTTTACTTTCCAGATTAAGTAGAAAAAATATACCTAATTGAAGATAAGAATGACGTGATAAGAGTTGTAGGAAATTAAACTGGATATAAATTTTGTGACGAGAGTTCTCATAACAAAAATTGCAAAGGAGACAAAAATTAGTTTTCCTTAAATTCAAGATGGCAGTCAACGCAAAAGAGTAGGTAAAACATTTTATTCAAAATTCTTTATGAATTCTTCTTACGATCAAAATAAAAACCTACCTATTTTTTTTTTATTTTTACGTGCAAAAAGGCAGAACCCCTGGAAAAAAAACTGGCTTTTAGTTTGCAGATGCTTTGAGTTTAAAGCCAGATATTTATTACTTTAAACACTTCAATTAAAAAATTATATTACATCGTTGACTTTACTTTGAGATTTTGGCTTCTAATTCGACATTCCACATTCATTTGACATTAAAAAGAATACAAATGCAATCAAATGAGTGCAATCTTTTGATGATTTTTGCACTCTTTGCTTTCTCTTGTTATCTTTTGAATCGTATTAAATTTTGTTTCCTTTACCAATCGTTTATTAGTTGAGTGATGATAAATGTTTTATAAGCATAAATTTAGGGAAGCTGGATTAAGCTGAAGCAACACTTACAGAAACGTTAATAGAGAGTATCTTAAATGCCATGGGCACACACACTACAAGTGATTTGTTACTTAAGATGGGGTCTTTATCTCTTATACAAAAAAGAACTAAAAGGGTAAAAAAATTGTTAGAAAACAATGGAAAAACTTACAACAAGGTATTATAGATTTAAAGATAGAAATCTGTTCTTTTATTTCAGTTTTGCAAAATATAAAGAATACTCAAAAGATTGCTTTCAATCCACTGCTGAATAAATAATTATTAAAAATTGCATTCTTTTGTAACTCTTTTGTGGCTGGCGGTGGCGATTCAACCAACTAATTAAAAATGCACGGGGCTCTTTTCTTGACAATGTACTTATTTTTAATTTAAAAAATATAAAGCTCTTGGACATAATGTAAGAAAAAATAGGAACGTGTGTCCCAGAATGCATTAAATTTTTAAATTCAATGCAAACAAAAATGCTTTGACTTTTTTTGAAAGCTTTTCCACACTATGTATTGGCATCCCTACAAATTTCTATTTGAAATGCTGTTCGCTTTGAAATCTTAAAGCATTCTTGTAGTCTGTAGATCTTACAAAAACGTTGAGTAATATCTTTATGACTATGAGGTCTTGTATTCTTAATTAATTAAAAATTTTAATTTTCTTAACTCAATTATTTTATTTTGTTCAAAAACATAAAACAAATGTTGTTCAATATTAAGGTTATTTGCTTAAAACTATTTTTTATTTAATAATTTATTATTTTAACTATGTCTTAATTTAATTTTTCTTTCAATTTTAGATTTTAACCAATAGTTGATAGCTAATAAATCTGTTTTTTTTCTGAAAAAAGATATCACAAGTCCTAACTAAAACCAAAATATTTAATCAAGGTATTCTTGAATATCTACATACAAACAAAAAAATTATTATTATTAAATCAAAACTAAACTATTAAAATTGTTATCCCTGTTATTGAGCTGTATATTATGTATCTATATCATATTATATAATAATATACATATAATTAGCATTTGTTAAAATTCGCACTTCATATTTAATATCATAACATAGATTTAAGATTTTAGAATAAATAATATAATATCTTTTGTGTTTTTCTTTAAATCTTAAACTCATTTCTATGTATTTTAAATGCCACCTAAACTTATGTAATTGCGTTTAATTATTGATTTTGTATTTCTAAAATAGAAAATGATGATCTAAAATTATGGTTAACTTTATTAAGGATTAAGCATTGAATAAAGCTAACAAAAAAAATTTATACATCTGACAACTATAATCCTATGAAAGTTATAACCTTTTAGACAACATCCACATTATGAATAAAAAAAAACAATTGACTAAACATTTTCTTCGTGATTAAAAAAATATTTAAACTTATTCTGGTATTAAATGCTTCAC
The DNA here is from genome assembly GCA_963921185.1 of Dasysyrphus tricinctus. Lineage (NCBI taxonomy): Eukaryota > Metazoa > Arthropoda > Insecta > Diptera > Syrphidae > Dasysyrphus > Dasysyrphus tricinctus. The sequence continues at coordinate 222,502,248 of OY992531.1, forward strand.
ATCTATGTGTGTTAACACATTTTGTTGTCTATCTCCATATTCTCAGCCTTCATTTTCAAATTAATATTTGTTTTTAATATGTTTTGTTCGAATAAATAATTACACAAAAATAAAAGTAATATTAAATTAAATTTAAAAGTTTTTCTAATATAAAATCATTATTCATATACATGTGATATATAACCTCAAACATCATACAATATTTTATATTTAATAATTATTATTCGTACTCATAGCTTAAATTTAATTTATTATAAATTAAAAGAAAACAAATATTTAATAAAATGAAAAACAAAAAAAAAATGTTTACAAACAAAAATGTACGCAATTTCTAAACTAAAAGAGTCAATTCTTATTCTATAAATGTAGAGAAATTGAAAATTTGTATAATACAAACAAAAAATATACAGTGTAAATGTGAAATATTCAAAAATTTCTAAAGTGTTTATATATATAGAATTGTAGTTTTTAAATATTTCCCCTAAAAAAAATATAAATACCTTCATATATAAAGTGTATTTATTATTATATTTAATTAAATGGTTTTGAATTTTTAAACTCTTATTATTTTAGCTAATATTTTACAAAATTTTAGTTGTTTTTGATTTGTAGATTTGTATTCAAAAACAAAACCCCAATTCTTAATTAATCCAAATATTTATAAAAAAAAATGTATCACATAAAGTACATAATACTGCTTGTTGATCTTATAAAACATTTTTATTTTCTTTTACTGTAAACTTAAAAATGAAAATCTTTTTAATTTCTATTCTACAAAAAAATACATCTCTGAAATTAAAATATACTTTTCTATTTTATACTAATATTTGTAAATAAGAGCAAAAAATATATTTTCGAGTTTTATTTCATTTAGTAAATTTTAAATAATTATTATATATTAAATTACAAAATAAAATAATTTCTAGAGAAAAAAATATTGAGAGTTCTCACTCTCAAGGCTGTGTTGACAATAAAAAATTAAATATTTAAACTTGAATATTTAAATTAATTTAAGAAGAAAAATTATATAATAAATAGAAGCATAAAATAAACAATATACCTATATAGTTAATTTATTAAAAGCTTGATTTCAGTTTTGAATGTAAATAATAGATAAATGTATTTTTAAGAAGTAGTAAAAACTAATTTATTATTTGGATGTAGTTATGTATTAATAGTTATTATTAGTATTAAATAAAAAAAAAGAAAATGACTATTGCTAATGGTTTGTGTTAAACTTACTATGAAATATATGCAATAAAAGATGTTATAATAAAATAAAACCACGCTGTGAGCGACAATATTAGAATAATTTCAAAATTAGATATAAGTGTTAGATATTCAAATAAAATATTTAAAATTTATATTAATGCAAATATTTTGTACATAAATAAATAGAATTTGCATTTTTAATTGTATATGTATATGTATAATGTTTTAGTTTTCATCTTTTTCATTTTAATTTTAATATTGTACCAAAAGCTAGAGAGAATTATTTTAGGGTAAAATTTAAAAAAAAAATCAAATATTAAATATTAGTAGGTTTATGTTTTAATATTAGTCTGAAAAATTGAAAATAAAACAAGCATTATTATGTACTTTTATGAATAAAAATATAAACAATTATTTTGAATAAAATATTTGAATACCCAATTTTAGTTGAAAAAAAGCTTTGAAATTCTTTAACTGATTATTATTTATTTAATGGTATTATTTGTCTTCAGCAGTTGCATTTATAAAGTGAGCATAATATCTTATAATGTAATTATGTACTCAACATTATTAATTGAGACTATTTAAATATTAATCTTAGAACTTAAAGCTTTTTGGCTGAGTTTTAAGCTTATTCTTAAATTTTTGAAAATTATTATAAAATAAAGCACTGTTAATTGAATAATAATCCCCGCTTGGTTTCTTTTTTTGTAATTTAATTATTAAGAAGAAAATATCTTGAAAATTAATAAATTAAATACATAAATAGATATCCCTTATTAACCCCCTCCTGATGTATTTAAATAAATCTTAAATGTGAATTTTTGTTATGTATGTATGTATGTATGTATTATAACTTATTAAAAATATATCCTAAAATGTTTTTATAAAGAAAAAGATAACAAAGCGCTGTATTTAAAATATATCAATTCATAAAATTTTAACACTACAAACAATTTAAAGTAAGATTCTATTTTAATTTTATTGTTTGTTTCATAGATAAAAATATATTTTAGTTTAATATTTTAGTTTTTCATTGAAAACGTTGTTACATATGAATCGTACATTCATCATTCATTCTTTTTTTGATTTCTTTTAACAGGCATACATTATAAGTATATTCAAACAAATTTAATAGATATGTTATGCATAAAAATTCATTAAACAATAATGTATTCCATAAAATAAAATAGTAAAATCTTCAAAAATCAAAAACACAAGAATTAAACCAGAGCCAACAGGGTTGAATAAATAGAAAAACAAAAAACATGAGCACAAACACAAAAATAAAATTAAAATACTAAAACAAAAAATAATGTGTAAATTTTAAAATAATTTTAAATTAAATATAAATTAAAAAAAGTAAAAATATGTATATTTATCGCAAATATATAAACTCATTTAAGTTTAAATGAAATTATAGTAATAAAAAAATAATAAACACAACAGTATAATAGTATGTATGAAAAGTATTATCCTCATAGTCATTTATTTATTAATTAAAATCATTACAATAATAAAATAATCATGACTGTTCAAACCTATAAGGCTATGTTATTATGTAAAAAAAAAAGAAACTAATATTTTTCATTTTCCAAAAAAAAAAGAAATTGTTTAATTTAAATTTTCTTGCTTCGTCAGTAATCAAAAAAACAATACAAAAAAAAGAGTAAAATATATTAATTCATTTGACCGGGCGTGTTCGTTTAAAAAATGAAGAAAAAAAATAGTTTTCATCTGGAAATACAAATTATACAACAAAAAAAATATAATAATGTAACATGAATTTAATAAAGCAGAATAAAAAAATATGATATGTTCAAATTGATAATGATAATAAAATACTTAAATTGTTTTATTAAATATAACAACTTTTCATGATGAAGGAGAAAAAAGCTGACCTAGAAAACTGATTTTATTCCAGTTGTTTGAGACCTAACCCTGTGCGTTTACATGATATTTGTACTTACTTCCCATAGGAATTTATTATTAAATTGGTTCATTTATTATGCTAGAATTCATTTCATTAAAACAGCTGTTTATTTTCTTCGCATAATCACGACGTACCTAATGAAAGATTTATTAGAATATAAAAAGTGATCAACTAACAGATTTTTTTTTTAATACAAAAATTGAAAAAAAGTTTAACTTGAGAACAAACAATGATACTGGCTCAGGGCTAATTTAATTTTGCCATACAATGCTGTACTAAGAATTTAAAAAAACGTTTTAGACATACAAAAAATCTAAACCAAAATGCAGCTTTATTCAATTTGTTTTTTTTTTTTGATAATCTAAAGTATCTGGTGGAGGAACGATAGCCCGAAATAGTGCATTATTCTGGAACCCGGGGAACCTGCTCCGATTTTGATGATTTATTTTTAAAATGTAGGAAATTAAAATTAGAAAAAAGTTTACAATTCAAAAATCGACGCTCTCAACAGGAATTTTTTTAAAAATTGAAAAACCAATTTTTTTTCAACAACAAAATAGTTGTTCCTGAATTTGCTTCGAACAATTTATTTTACTTATAAAAAAATATCCAAGAGTTTACAAAAACGTTTAACATAATTTTACTAAATATGAAAAAATTTCCTACAGATATTTGAGGTGAAAAAAGGATTATAAAAAAGTGGCCTCAAACCAGTGACGCGCAGTGTATAATGAGACTTAACGATTCCATGCCGGATCGAATTTATGAAGCTATTATGAAAAAGCTTTTTATTCCTTCTGGTTTATTTTTCCACCGTCACCAACAAACAAAAAGCATCATCAAATGATACATTAATGCACAATATTTGGAAAAAAAAAGACAAAGCACATTTGAACAATTGTGTGTCTATTCGCTTGAAGTGGAGTGTATATAAATATAAATATAAATACAGTCGGCTCCCTCTAAGTCGAACTCCCTCTAAGTCGAATTTCCCTCTAACTCGAACTTTTTCGCCCTAATTTTTATTCCCCTCAAATTTTAAACCATATAATATTTCTCTCTAACTCGAATTTTTGCAAAACTCTCTCTAACTCGAACTGATTTTGATATCCCGTGAAAATTCGACTTAGAGGGAGTCGACTGTATAAATATAAATATAAATATAAATATAAATATAAATATAAATATAAATATAAATATAAATATAAATATAAATATAAATATAAATATAAATATAAATATAAATATAAATATAAATATAAATATAAATATAAATATAAATATAAATATAAATATAAATATAAATATAAATATAAATATAAATATAAATATAAATATAAATATAAATATAAATATAAATATAAATATAAATATAAATATAAATATAAATATAAATATAAATATAAATATAAATATAAATATAAATATAAATATAAATATAAATATAAATATAAATATAAATATAAATATAAATATAAATATAAATATAAATATAAATATAAATATAAATATAAATATAAATATAAATATAAATATAAATATAAATATAAATATAAATATAAATATAAATATAAATATAAATATAAATATAAATATAAATATAAATATAAATATAAATATAAATATAAATATAAATATAAATATAAATATAAATATAAATATAAATATAAATATAAATATAAATATAAATATAAATATAAATATAAATATAAATATAAATATAAATATAAATATAAATATAAATATAAATATAAATATAAATATAAATATAAATATAAATATAAATATAAATATAAATATAAATATAAATATAAATATAAATATAAATATAAATATAAATATAAATATAAATATAAATATTAAATGTTTGGTCGCACATAACTCGTGTTTTTGCTTGCATGTAGTAAGTGAGTAAATTGGGAATGCCAGCCCCAATCGTTCGATGCATGATGCCTTTAATATAGAACTTCAGCGTGAGCAAGATTTCAATTGAGACATTTTGAAGTTCACACAAACGTCCCGCTACTCAATCCCCAGCAAAAGAACGTGTCGGTGGAACTAGCAAAAAATTCCTCATTTCGTTGCGTTTGGCCTTAATTGAGTCAATATCCGACATTACGCTTGCAGCTGCTACTTCTGGCCACTAGGCTACGTTTTTTATAGGTGGTTGGACCATGAATAGCGAACTAAATGTAGCATTTCAAGGAACTTTGCCATGCAACAGGTGTTCAAAACTTGCAAAATTATCATCTGGGATGCATAGGCACGCACAAACGAGCATTGTTGATTAAAAAAATAAAAGATTTGCGGAAAAACGTGAGATGCTTCGGAAATGTAATTATATAGTGGAGCAGGTAGTGAGACCAACCTTTCATTTTGATCTGACGGGTCGAGCTTTTGAAAACTAATAGTTCATGTCCTAACTTCACTTTAAAGAAGTGTTGCCAAGGTGACAACACTGTCAGAAAGACAAGGAAAGGGTTGCCACTTACCATAGTTTAAATCCCGAAATGTTGCTTATAAATCGAAGAGAGAGCATGCGAAGCGGGCGGTCGAGTCTATTGAGGACTGTTGCGGTAGGGGGAATGATCGAAAGTTCTACCGAAGGGTGAGGCCATCTACCCAGGGCTATAAGGCTAGAACGGAAGCCTGCCGAGACGAGAGTTGGAATATTGTAATAGACACACAGTTGGTGCTGAGGATCTGGAAACAGCACTTTTCTAGACTGCTAAACGGCGAAGATGAACAAAATTCCGCTGTTAGACAGAATAATCCATTCAACCTGGACGATGATGGTCAAAATTTCCGTCCACCCGACCTAAATGAAGTGCGGTTAGCGATAGCCAAGCTTAAAGCATACATGGCTGCTGGTGCAGGTGGCCGTCCAGCCGACCTATTCAAAGCAGGCGGAGATGACTTGGTAGGGAGTATACACCAACTTATCTCCAAAATTTGGTCGGATGAAAGTATGTCTGATGAATGGAACCTCGGTATGGTGTGCCCCATCCACAAGAAAGGAGATGCTCTGACTTGTGCCAACTACAGAGGTATAAACAAGAAAGGAGATGCTCTGACTTGTGCCAACTACAGAGGTATAAGTCTCCTCAACATCGCATACAAAATCCTGTCATCTGTACTGTGTGATCGCTTAAAACCGTTTGTCAACGACCTGATCGGCCCTTATCAGTGTGGTTTAAGGCCCGGCAAATCAACCGTCGATCAAATGTTCACACTCCGACAGATTCTGGAAAAAAAAAACAGGAGTTTCAAATCGATACACACCATCTCTTTGTCGATTTCAAAGTCGCGTATGATAGCGTAGACTGAGACGAGCTAAAGAGCCATGTTGCATCTTGGCGTCCCTGCCAAAATCGTCCGCTTGTGGACGGATGACGATGGAGAAATCTCGCTGCTCTGTCAAAGTCGGCAAGAACACAACCGAACCATTTGATGTCAAGAAAGATTTAAGGCAAGGCGATGCGTTATCATGCAACCTCTTTAACATCGTACTCGCAAGTCAACAACAGAGGTACAATTTATCAAAAATCAGTTCAACTACTTGCTTATGCAGATGATATATTAACATCATTGGGAGAACGAAGCGAGCTGTTACCGGCGCGTTTGCAAGTATTGAATCGGACGCCTCGAAAATGGGTTTGGCCGCTAATGAGGACAAGACGAAGAGGAATCTCAACATCGTCGACTCCTGCAAAACGATACAATATTGTTATACAACGATATAACAACTTCGAAGTCTTCAACGACTTTGTCTACCTGGGCTCCACTATTACATCGCAAAATGACATCATTGCAGAGATCAAACGAAGAATTACTCTTGCCAACCGCTGTTTCTTCGGGCTAAGAAGGCATTTGAGTAGTAAAGCCCTCTCTCAATGAACCAAGGAGACCCTTTAATAATACCCTCATCATCCCGGTTCTGCTATATGGGGCAGAAGCATGGACCCTGTCAAAAACGGATGAGAATCGCTTAGGTGCTTTGAAAGGAATATTCTTCGGGTGATCTTCGGTTCAGTATGTATCGATGGAGTATGGAGGAGAAGATTTAACAACGAGCTTTATGGGCTTTTCAGCGACGTCCACCTAGTAAAAAAGCTGAAAATACAGCGGCTGAGATGGCTGGGGCACGTGGAGCGTATGGACACCGATGTACTAGCCCGACGAGTCTTCGAATCTACCCCTGATGGTCTACGCAGCAGAGGAAGACCCCACTTTAGGTGGCGCACACAAGTGGAGAACAACCTCAACCAACTTGGAGTGCGTAACTGGAGGCAGCTGGCTGGACAGGCTTGTTGGTTAAGGCCGTAGTCCACCCTCAACTATAAGCGCCATCTAAATTAAAGTAAGTATCCGAGCTGACGGCAAAACCAAAGCTTTTAAATTCATTATATATATAAAACGATGAATAAAGAAACAAATCAAGCAATAAAATGAATTACTTACTTACTTGTATACCTAACGGTATGATAATTTTTATTTAGTGCATATAAATTCAATTTACTATTTCCTTTTGGACTTAAACTTACGTTCGATTTATTTGATAATTTATATGGCAGAACAAACTTTGCCGGGTCAGCTAGTATCAATATAAAAACTCCATTTTTAGAGGGAATAATATTTTAGGGGCATCTACCTTCATTTTGAGACCAATCATTAAAATAAGATTTCAATTTGTTGGCACAGTCTAATTATGTACAAATACATTATTTAAAAATCGAGTTTGAAAAAATCATCAAATATTTTTGATAATACATATTGTAATATTTTCTCAGGTTCGTTGCCATGACAAATTCAATATTTTTGGTGAATTTCAAAAGTGTAAGAGTTTTTTCGTGGGTGTTATGGTAAAAATTCTACACTTGCCCCTCCCCTTTAAAAAAGCGCCCTTTCACCATGGATATTTTTCTTGATTCTTAGTTCATATGACAAATGGAACATTTATTCCAAGTTTCATTAACATACCTTTATTTTCAAATGGTTTTCGGTAATATTTTACCTGTTGTACCTCAAAAAAAGTCATCATTACATAAAAAGGACTATAACCTTTTTTTGGGTGGTTGTATCATTTTAAATTTAGTTTCATTAGATTCAGCGTTAAAAACTACCCTTAAAACATGAATGATATGGTTAGGTTGTACCAAAACAAATATTTTAGTTTGATAGACCTCCAAATTCTCCCCGTCTGCACCTCTTGAAATGCACCTACACAACCTACGGGGATTTTGGGGGACTTTTTATATGTTATAGAGGTTGCAATTCTTCGTCGATTCCAATTTTAATATTTCATGAATTAATTTTTTCAAGGTTCCCTATACGATTTGTGCTATTTTTCCTGGTCTATTTATACTTGTTTGACAAACTCTGGAAATTAGTAGAAGGTTCTGGTCACTGCTTTCAGAGCTTTCTGAAGGGGAAATTTCCCAATAATTTCCCTTCCAAAGCTTTTATTTGACAGCTGGATTCCTGCTATAATCCGGCAGATGGCACTTCTTTCGTATGAGAGTCGCTAACTGCGACCGTAAGCTTTATTGTGTCCGTTTGGTTGCTTTTCTTTTCGGAGTCGTTATAGTTCAAATATGGCAAGTCATTACAATATTAAATTTCCCAAAAAAAAAAAATTGAATGTTTCTATAAGAACTAAAAATAAATTTTTTTAGAAGAGGTATGTAGATACCTACCTATTGCATACAAGACTTGAATAATAAAATGGACCCGTTAATACGAAAGTCAAAAATCAGAAACATGGCAGTTTTTTGTAAAAAGAAAAACAAATTGCTGTTTTTGAGATAAATAAGTTATTCCTCACCAGCTGTATTTCAAGTATCAATAATTAACAAAAAACTAAAACTTCAGAATTTGACAGTCACTTATGGTTATGGGCAATGAGCATGGCCTTATTCCAAGTGTTTTCGAAAAAAGTCGATACGAAATTTTCTTAATAGCACTGAAATTTTGTTCAAATATTTCAAATTTTTAAATGAACATTATAAGGTTGTTCTTAAATTGAATATCGTTTTGGATAGCCCTCATTCGGTTCGAAATACTGAAAGACATTTCCCCATTTTTTTATATTTATTTTACCCCTATTTTTACGTTAGCTTGTAGTGAAAAAGGTCACCTAAACAAAGAACTTATACAATTGAAAATATAAACTTAAAAACAACGGCAACACTTATACTATTATTAAATAGTTCTTTGGAAGGCCATTCTTATTTTTAATTTTAGTTATAGTTTTTTCGAATTTGAATAAAATAAATTAAAAACCAAATTAGTAATTAATAACCGAAAATGTTGTATATGTTGTTTTAAATATTTTTTTTAGTTTTTTTTATTTCGAGTTTGAAAACCTTATAGTTGGCCGAAACTACTAATTAAATGAGTTTGACCTGAACATAAAACATAAAAATGGATTTTGGCTTTATATTAAGAAACTATGTAAATACATATATTAAATATAGATGTTTCCGTTGTTTAAATTTTTTTTTTTTCATTTAAAGCTTTTTTTTGAAAATTGCCTCTCCCGCATAAGCCGAAGGAAATAGTAAACTTTTCTTGTCTGGCTCTAATCAATATCTATGCTTTGATATTTGTTCACGTTTGTTTGAATTTGAACCCTGTACTTAAAGTTATTTTATGTTAAAATAGGGAGACGAAAAGGGTGAAATAAAAATCAGGAAACATTATAATTTTGTTCAATTTAGGGCCTTTTGATGCCTATCAAAATTAATTTTTAGAGAAAAAAAAATTATTTAAGAGCCACCCTTACGTAGATACTTGTACCTACAAACATAATGTTGATACCGATAATTGATTTTAAGATTATTTTGAATAGATTCGCAATAGTCTTTCACTGGTCTAGATAAACGACCAATTTCAAAAGAAATAAAAATAAGCATTTTACTATGCAATAATTTATTTGTTAATATTCAATTCAGATAAAACCTAAAAATGTTTAGAAATAAATAAAATAAAAGTTTTTGAATTATAACTATCTGATTAACATATCTTTTTTGCCATGACATGAATAGACTTATCTTATTGTGAATGAATGAATTTAAATATATAAACTATAATCATAACATAATATAGTTAATTTTTTTTGTATAAATATCTACAAATTTTTCACACAATGAAAATAAAGAATATAATCATTAAGTCACAACCTTTTTTTTTTGTTGAAAAAAGGAAGTGAGTATTATAATTTTCTTAAAATATAGAATAGCAAATTAAGAGGGATAAGCTCATATAGACCCAATTATATAAAATATTAATAAGTTCTAGATTTAAGTACATATTACTTTTGATTACTGTCTTATCCTTGCTCAATTAAATTAAACATCAACTTATATAATAACATTGTTAAACTAAATAGCTTGAAACTACATTTATTTATTCATAAACAAGCAAAGGTAATTTAAGCCTATAACCAGTTGATAGAGTCCTTAAGTAGGAGTACTTAATACTTCCTCTTTATACGATTCATGGACTTTTCATATTTCAAATTCACACATATTCAATTAAAATATTTATTCTATGATTAAAACTCGGATTAAGAATCATATTTCTTTGATAAGTTGATAAGACTATACTCTGTCCACAGCATGTTATTTTTATTCAATTCTTTATCACCTTACACCATGATAGTCACGACCGAATAAGGATCTTCCTTTTTTCGGGAAACCACGAGCATAAGGTGGATTAGGGTTAGTTGTCACATAATATACACCTCTGGCTCTAAAAACGAATCCAAATTTATTTCAATTTTTAGCAAAAATTTAGAAATTATTCATACTCTTGTGAAACGTGCTCTCCCATGAGCACAAAGTCAGTATCCTTCGGTTCACACCATCCTATAAGGTATGTTAGTAAATTCGGACACGGGCCTGCATAAAAACCACGTTTCGATGTTATTGATTCGATAAAATATGGCGTCACCTTAGTGTGGTCACATGCAAGAGTTTCTAGAAAAAATAAAAATACAAGTTAAATTTAAATCTAGTTGTAAGACGAAAAAAAGAATTCTTACGAAAAATCGTTGACGAAGCACATCCTGGCTGACTGGTTCCTCCATTCACATAGAAATCAGCATGTCCACTGCTATGCCATTGGCCTAAAATTCCTGCTCCAGTATGTAGAACATCTACAAAATTCGCATCACTCGGATCAAGATCTCGAGAATTATTAGTTCCAGCATAGAAGAAAATCGTTGGATCCAATCCAGTGATACGGCCGAGTTTTCCCTCGTCTGGGGTTATATAATTGGCAACGAGGCCTGCCATATGTGCTCCCACACTGTATCCAATGAAATGGATATCATCCGGACGAACACCTCTCGGATGTCGAGCTAAATACTTTACCAATTGGGCAATGCATAAGCTCCCAAAACGAGGTGCCCATTCCATTTGGCTGAGGCAAGGCTCTTTTACGGCATTTCCATAGTCTACGATAATTATGTTGTAGTCTCCAATGCTAAAGTAAGCCTCTCGTAGGTCAGGACTTGGTGAGTTATTTCGTCCTCCACCAAATCCATGAATAATAATTTTTGTCGGATGTTTCGGATTGAAATGGCTGTAGTAGAAGGAATCATCATCCAAGACATTTAGTAGATCCGGGGTGTCTTGAGTTCGTCGGGTGTAGAGATAAAATTGAATTTTCGGATGTGGACAGCGAAATGGTTTTTCTAAACAGGAACTAGTTACGTAAACTTCTTTGCTTTTATTTCCTTCTGCAGCAGCTGGAAATACAAAAATTAAATAAGTGTTAAACTAGAAAAGCAACTTTGACGAATCGGAAATTGAATAGGTGGATAATTTGCCTTCAATTTGTTGAAATAATTTCGAATTTGTTGTTCAATGATTTCTATGTTTTGTTGGGGTGCTTTGCTCACTTGACACAACTCGAAAAGTGTGGAAAAGTTCGTATTCTTAATGCTATTTGGCTTAAAAATTAGTCATTAAACTTGACATTCACAGAAAACAAAGCACACAAAAATACATAGAAAACATCGCATTACACAACTAATTAACGACTTATGAATGGCAAATTATTAAGCAATAAAATATTAGGTTTTGGAAGTTTTAACCACTTTTCGAAAAAAAACATAGAAAACATAGAATGAAAAATTCGAAATTGTCACAACTATTCAACGGTAAATAAATGGTAAATTTTTTACCAGTTTTTACCCCATTTAGATGTAATACAATGCCAAAGAACCCAAAAAAAAACATGGAAAACACAGCACTACAAATACAAAATTGTCACAACTGCTTGAAGACTGGTCATGGTCAGTGGCAAATTTGTAAGCCAAAAACTATTCGGTACTGGCAGCTTCAACCCTTTTTTGAGGTGGTGCTTTGTTAGCTTGATATCAAGCTAACCAAGAACTATACAAAAACATAGAAAACATTGCATGTTTGAATTCAATTTTCCACAACTAATTAATCACTGATTAATGGCAAATTATTAAGCCATAACACATTAAGTATAAGAAGTTTTGCACGCATTTCGAGCTGTGTCAAGTTAGAAAAACACGCAAAAAACATAGAAAACATAGAACAAAAAAATCGAAATTGTCACAAATTATCAACGGTAGATTAATGGTAAGTTATTAAGCCATAAACAATCTGGTATAAGCAGTTTTTACCACATTTGAAAGTGATACTATGCCAAAGAACCCAAAAAAAAAACATAGAAAACACTGCACGACAAATTCAAAATTGTCACAACTGATTGAAGACTGGTCAATGGCAAATTATTGAGCCATAAACTATTCGGTACTGACAGTTTTAACCCTTTTTTGAGTTGGTGCTTTGTTAACCAAAGAACTAAAAAAAAACATAGAAAACATTGCATGTTTGAATTCAATTTTCCACAACTAATTTATCACTAATTAATGGCAAATTATTAAGCCATAAGATATTAAGTATAAGAAGTTTTGCGCGCATTTCGAGTTGTGTCAAGTTAGAAAAACACCCAAAAAACATAGAACGAAAAATTTTAAACTGTAACAACTTACTAACGGTATATTAATGGTAACTTATTAAGGCATAAACCATCTGGTATAAGCAGTTCTTACCCTATTTTGAGGTGATACTATTTCATAGAACCTAAAAAAAACATAGAAAACATTGCATGACAAATTCAAAATTATCACAACTAATTGAAGACTTGTTAGTACCAAATTATTAAACCATAAACTCTTCGGTACAAACAATTTTAACCCTTTCTTAAGGTTGTGCTTTGCTAACTTGATATCAACCAAACGAAGAACTAATACAAATCATAGAAAACATTGCATGATTGAATTCAATTTTTCATAACTAATCAATCACTTAATCACAGCAAATTATGAAGCCATAACTGATGAAGTATAATAACTTTTGCACGCATTTTGAGCTGTGCAAGTTAGAAAAGCACCCAAAAAAACATAGAAAATACTGAATTATTTGAATTTGAATAACAAATTCGAAATTGTTGCAACTAATTAATTGGAAATTATCCACCTTCCCATTTTTTAATTTATGAAAGTTGCTTTGCTAACTTGACGCCTGTAGAAAACAAATTCCCCAAAAAATATAGAAAACATCGCACGACAAAATTGAATTTTACACAATTAACTAATGAAAAATTATTGAGCATTAAAATATTGAATTTTAGAAGTTTTTACGACTTTTTGAAAAAAAAAACATAGAAAACATAGAACGACAAATTTGAAATTATTCCAACTAACCAACGACTATTAAACAGCAACTTATCCAACTCTTCATTTTCTGATTCATCAAAGTTGCTTGGCTAACTTGATACTCATTCAAATGAAACGGAAATCAAATTTAGTTTTTCACAAAAACGTTTCAGTGAGTTTAAACAATAAATAGAAGAACCTTTTCTCCAACCCTTAAGCTCTTATCGATAAATCTAGATTGAAAGCACCCCAACATAAGATATTAAGTATAAGAAGTTTTGCGCGCATTTCGAGTTGTGTCAAGTTAGAAAAACACCCAAAAAACATAGAACGAAAAATTTTAAACTGTAACAACTTACTAACGGTATATTAATGGTAACTTATTAAGGCATAAACCATCTGGTATAAGCAGTTCTTACCCTATTTTGAGGTGATACTATTTCATAGAACCTAAAAAAAACATAGAAAACATTGCATGACAAATTCAAAATTATCACAACTAATTGAAGACTTGTTAGTACCAAATTATTAAACCATAAACTCTTCGGTACAAACAATTTTAACCCTTTCTTAAGGTTGTGCTTTGCTAACTTGATATCAACCAAACGAAGAACTAATACAAATCATAGAAAACATTGCATGATTGAATTCAATTTTTCATAACTAATCAATCACTTAATCACAGCAAATTATGAAGCCATAACTGATGAAGTATAATAACTTTTGCACGCATTTTGAGCTGTGCAAGTTAGAAAAGCACCCAAAAAAACATAGAAAATACTGAATTATTTGAATTTGAATAACAAATTCGAAATTGTTGCAACTAATTAATTGGAAATTATCCACCTTCCCATTTTTTAATTTATGAAAGTTGCTTTGCTAACTTGACGCCTGTAGAAAACAAATTCCCCAAAAAATATAGAAAACATCGCACGACAAAATTGAATTTTACACAATTAACTAATGAAAAATTATTGAGCATTAAAATATTGAATTTTAGAAGTTTTTACGACTTTTTGAAAAAAAAAACATAGAAAACATAGAACGACAAATTTGAAATTATTCCAACTAACCAACGACTATTAAACAGCAACTTATCCAACTCTTCATTTTCTGATTCATCAAAGTTGCTTGGCTAACTTGATACTCATTCAAATGAAACGGAAATCAAATTTAGTTTTTCACAAAAACGTTTCAGTGAGTTTAAACAATAAATAGAAGAACCTTTTCTCCAACCCTTAAGCTCTTATTGATAAATCTAGATTGACTTCTATTTAAATATTAAAGATGTGTCATACTATTCGAATGTGGGAAAGATTGTCGTTAGATCAAACATTTTTCTTCAACTGAAATAATTAAACAAAATTTAACAGCCTCATCAAGAATATTAATTTTCACAGTAACAAAGTAATTAAATTAATTTTATTATCGAATACATTTATTCCTCAAAAAACTATTTCTGCTCTTATCTATTCTAACAACAACGTATAAATTGTTGTATTTTTAAATTCAATAACTCACTGAATCATATTCCATTACGCTCTTTGAATAGTAATTAGCTGTTAATGGTCTCCAAAATGGTTGATCTTCTACATTGAATGATAATAAAGTCGTTGGCTCATTGGTTTTTCTTATAATAAAAAATGAGCCAAAATTTTTGTTGTTATTTTTGTGCTTAATAAATCGAAGGATGTACTTATACCGCACACGCGATATATAATGACAACCTACCGCTATTTTTTATTTGAAGGTTGATTTAGGCCTTAGCTTAAACACCACATTGAATTCTTTAGTGTGACATGTACTTGGTGTCTTGATTAATTTATTATAAAATTAACTTATCCATCAATTATTTCATTTGACTTGGGTGACTCGATAATTATTCGGCTTTTTATTTAGCATTGCGCTTTTTTTTTAAATATAGGTATAGTAGTTAAGGGCAGTATTCTTTATTCAAGTCAAGGTGAGGCTATAAAGTTAGTAGTTAGCATCCAAATGAAATAAAGACATTGAACTTGGTATAGAGACTTATGTACTAATGCATGTAGGTATGAACCTGCCATATTGCTAGCTATGATAATTACTAGGTTATGTACTGATTTAAAATTCCGAATCATTATGAACAGAGTTTTTTACTAAGTGCTTCCTGTCTTTAAATTTAAACACGACAAAGTGTGTATTTTTCGTTTGAAAGGCCTATCGATGTCAATATGTATGAAATATAACATCGTTCAAATATCCACGGTGGCTTCTCTGGGTGGCGCGCATCAGAAATGTCCAATTTTCCATAACTCTGGCATCTGACACATAAATCAGGCTGAATTTAACCGATGGCATGGCCTATGCATCTTTAGAAAGCCCCACAAGAAAAATTCTAACGGGGCCAAATCGCACGATTTTGATGGCCAGTTCAAATCAACCCCAAGTGCGATGACCATCATGCCCTCGAATCGCTCCTGCAGAATTTCCAATGTGGCTTTGAGCTGTATGGCAAGGCCGTCTTGTTAGAACCACATGCCGTTGGTGTCTACGTCATCCAATTCAGGCCAGGCAGAGCTGCTCGCGAGCTCTATGAGAAGAAGAGAAGAGCCGAACACAAGCTTCTAAGAAGGAAAAAGAAAGAGCATGAGAAGAGTGCGATAGAAGAAATAGATGGAATGAAGCTCAGACCTCAGAGTTTTAATAAAAAGTAAAAAGAACTTCCCAGGGTTACAAGGCCCGAACCGATTCCTGCAAGGACGTTTAAGAGAACATCGTTGTAGAATCGTAGTTGGTGCTGACGCTGAGGATATGTAAAAATCATTTCTGCAAATTGCATAACGGCGATGACGAACAAAATTTCTCTGCAATGCAGATTGCACCATTCAACCTGGACGAACAACGCACCGACCGACGACGCACACAACGACACGCGCCTCACAATGGTTCAAGATGTATGGAGAGGCGGTCTTAAAGCTATTAAATCTGCAGCAGCTACTTGATTAAGATGAAATTTTCAGGAATGATAAATGATATTGTAAGACATCATCAGAGAAAATTTCCGCCGACTGACACGCCCACTTTTTAAAACAGATCACCAAATCGTCAAAACTTGAAGTAAAAAATGAGGTTTGTATTCTTTAGTAAAGTTGTAGATAATGTAATTTATAATAACTCTCCCATACAAAATATTTCGGGCACGCCCACTTTTGGGGGCGTTTTTGACAAAATATTTCTTTTTTGAGTAATTGAAAATAAATCGAATTGCCTTAATAACAGGTTAAGAACAAAAAATGATGCAAAATGTTTGCCCCGCCCACTTTTAAAGGCGTTTTTGACTAAATTTCCTTTTTAATCGTTTTCTAAAAAAAATGTGAGAAAAGCTATATAGGATAAAATGTGTAGATATTTGAGTTTTTTAAAAATTAGCCCAAGTATTTGAAATCTAATAAAAAAGCGTTATTCAAGAATTTTTTATTTTCAGTGGTCTTTAGACATAAAATAGATGCTTTTGAAGGTTTGCAGGTATTAGCAGCTAATTCTTTTTGTATTCAACACATCATGGTTTAGTGTATAATATGTACTATAAGTCCGACTGGGGTAGACCAGGGAAACTGTTTTCATTACAAATATCCTGATCATAAGCCTCAATTATTACTTAATCAAACTTCAATGTCAAAAATCTAAATATTTAATAGTCGATTAAATGATTTTTGTCCGCCCTGAACCACAGTGCGCCGTAGATCAACAATTCCGTGCACCCGATCTCGATGAAATGAAGAAAGATATTGTCTAAACTTAAGACCAATAAAGCAGCTGGAGCTGATAGCCTTACGGCTGAGCTTTTCAAAGCAGCTGACTATGAATTCGTTACAGGATTATGCACCAGCTCATCTGTAAAATATAGTCGGAGGAAAGCATGCTCGATGAATGGAACCTCAGCATTGTTTGCCTGATTCTCAAGAAAAGTGATCCTCTGGCAAGCACCAACTACAAAGGCATAAGTCTTCTTAATATCACCTACAAAATCTTCCCTACCGTACTTTGTGATCACCTGAAAGAGACGAGTTTGTCTAGTTTTGGTATCCCTCTCAAACTCGTCCGTTTGTAGTGGATGATGATTGAGAGTGCACGCTACTTGAACAAGGTCGGCAAAGACTTTACCAATACCTTTGATGTCAAAAAAGCTTTTGGACAAGGTGACTCACGTGCTTTCATGTGATTTCTTCAATATCTTTCTTGAAATAATAGTAAAAAGTCTCACGTCAACACTAGAGGCACAATCTTTCAAAATTCCGTCCAATTACTCGCTTACGCTGATGATATTGACATAAAGGGACGAATAAAGCATGGTGCTTTCGTGAGTATTGAGGAGGAAGCCAAGAAGATGGGATATGCTATCAACAAGAAAGGACACCCAACACTGACGTGGATGACTCGGAAAGAACGTCACTATAGACAGCTATAATTTCAAGGTGGTCAGAGACTTTGTCTACCTAAGCTCCGCTACCAACTTATACCAAACGATACCAGTGCTGGCATCAAACGAAAAATTACTTTTGCCAATTGCTGTTTCTTTCGGTTAAGAAAGCAATTGAGAAGCAAAGCCTTCACTCGAGCACCTAAAGTGCCCCTGTATAGGGCGCTTACCATCCCGGTCGGTCCTGATGTAAGGTACAGAAGCATGGTCACTATAAACGGTGGATGAGATCGCTTAAGGTTGTTTTGAGGGGAAAATTCTCTGGGTGACTCTTGGTCTCGTCTGCATAGAATGGGGAAGAAGATACGCAATAATCATCATCGTGTCCTGTAACCCCGGCTGGGGCATAGGGCGTCAACGAAACATCTCCATCCTTCACGGTCTGCTGCAAGGTACTTTAGCTGTGGCCACGTCTTTCTCTGGGATTCTGCTTCCGCTAAGACAGTTGGTTTCCATGTTGTTCTTGGTATTCCAACCCGCCGTGCACCCTGAGGATTCCATTCAAATGACTGCTTTGCAATTTCATCGTTTCTTATGACAACGTCCAACCGCTCTTGACTTGTCCTGCGCCACAGTACCTCATTTGATATTATTTGTGGCCAGCGAATCTTTAGGATGTGGCGAAGACAGCGATTCACAAAAGCCTGCAATTTCTTCGAAATGGTAGACGTGCCTTTCCAGGAACAACAATAAACTGTACGGGAAAAGGAGTGACACCGACCTAGCCACAAAATTGAAAAGCCAACGACCGAGATAGCTGGGCCAACAAAGTGAATGAACATCAATGCTCCGGACCAGAAAGTCTTTGAATCCAACCTCGTGACGGCGGCGGCGGTGCGGTGGCGCAGTAGAGCAAAACAGGTGGCACACGCAAGTGGAAGAGGACCCCAACCAACTTGGAGTGCGAAACCTTAGACAGCTAGGTAGAAACCGAGCCGGGTGGAAGAAGCTTATTGGTTGAGGCCCTGGTCCACCCCAGATTGTAGTGCAACCGTTAGTAAGTAAGGACGCTCTTGGATCTCTTGTGGATTGGTGTCGTTCTGAATTCGATAATTTTGTTTACTCATCCAGAAATGGGCTTCCTCAAATCAAATGATTATGCGTTAATTTAACAACACTTTGACTTGTTGCTCGCAAAACATTTGACTCCAAATTGGTTATTTCTTCTTCAAAATGCCATTGTTTCTGCCAAACATATTGAAGCCATTTTTTGTCATAATACTGGTGTATTGTTAGTCGCATAAATCCAGTTTAGTTCTTTATCTATGTATTATGTATGTACCTTGTACCTACAACATAAATATCAGGGTACAATGATGATGATGATTTGACACATTGAAAAAGTGGAATTTTTTTCCACCACCTTATAGTTATAAGAATAAGTTGTGTAAGCTCAGTCTTGGGAAATTTAGGAAAAATTTCAAGTTACCAAATAGGCATAGAGTAAAAAACTAATTAGATTGACATACAAGTTAGTGTTTTTCCCGCTCGTCTATTGGTTCGTAAATGTACATATTACCATCATTTGTGAGTGCTAATGGTGCGGTGGGTGTTAACTTGTTTGTGGACTTGTACCTAGTCCAATTTAGGTAAACATCATGTTTATATGTAACACACGGTGGCGCGTGGAATTTATTTAAATAATAATAAACATCTAACTTTCAATTCACCGTGCCAATAAATTAGCCTAAAAATGTCAGACCAACAGTAGCTATATTTCAATATAAAACATTAAATATACATAAATACATAACATAATATTCTGGTTTTTTTTCTGGCTGCTTCATACATATATGTACATATATATCTAACAAGAAATAAATAAATCTAAAAAAAAGGAATATAATTATGTGATTGTTTTTCAATATCTAAAAACGATTGATTTATTGTAAGGCCTAAATTTATGCTTGCGATTATGTAAAGATAGGAACTAGTATATGGCAAGCTATTATAGGGAAAGTTGGTCTCGCAATTCTGTCTGACTTTTTGATTGCAGCCTAAATATTTGTTTATTTCTTGAAATTGATCTAACTTATTATTGCGTTTCGGTTTGCACTAAGGTGAAACTTATAGTTGATTTAATTAGCTAAAGAAATCAACCCGTTTTTGGAATATTAAATTTTTGAAAAAAAAATTGATTGTTTTTTTGAAAAATCAAAAAAACTTTGTTATTCAAAATTTTGATATTCAATTAGCCTAAAATTAAAAATTTGATGAATATCTCTCAGTGGTTAAAGCTATAAGGTCCAGGTATAGACATCCAGTCAATCAGACATCACAAATGGAATTGCGGTCCCCTGTCTTTTGGCTTCTATATTATCGTAATATCAATTTTGATTAAAGTCT
The DNA here is from genome assembly GCA_963921185.1 of Dasysyrphus tricinctus. Classification (NCBI taxonomy): domain Eukaryota; kingdom Metazoa; phylum Arthropoda; class Insecta; order Diptera; family Syrphidae; genus Dasysyrphus; species Dasysyrphus tricinctus. The sequence goes on from OY992531.1 coordinate 222,522,897, forward strand.
CCAGTTTTATTTTTGCACAGATCCAAAACTTATCCTAGTAGCCACATAGTATGTACAAGTACATATATATGTATGTACTGTACATTGTACATAAAATATTTGTATCACAACAAAAACATACATTTTAAAAAAAGATCAAGTTCTTATATGTAGAAGAAACGTGTGCGTAAAAAGTCAACCAAAAAAAGTAATGAGATCTAAAATATATGCCAAGTTTTAAGTTCAGGAAGTTTGACATCAAATATCTGAATTAGAGTAATATCGGAACAACTCCTAATTATGACCGAAATTTGGTATTTAATGATGACTGATTAGAATTTGGTGGGTTCACTGGTCAAGTTTTCATACATTTTAAATTCGTGATTAAAGTAATTAAGAAAAAACTTGCCAAGTAAATCCACCAAATTTTAATCAGTCATCATTAAATACCAAATTTCTGTCATAATTAGGAGTTGTTCCGATATTACTCTAATTCAGATATTTTATATTAAACTTCCTGAACTTAAAACTTGGCATATATTTTAGATCTCATTACTTTTTTTGGTTGACTTTTTACGCACACGTTTCTTCTACATCTACATATAAGACCTTGGCTCTTTTTTTAACATTTATGTTTTTGTTGTGATTTCACTCCTTTTTGCAAAGATTTTATTTTGCCATGGGAAAATCAAGCCCTTCCGCTGTACAAAGTTTAATAACTCTACGACAGCCGAAAGTGCTCCATATGAAAAATAGCAATTCTGAAAAAGTGGGTGGATGCCACGCCCTCTCAATGGAAGATCTCAGTTTTTATTTTTAACTTTGTATGTTTCTTAAGTCATACCGTTCTACCAATTTTCATCGTTCTTCAACAATCGGAAGTGCTTCATATAATTTATAAGAATTTTTAAGAATGTGGGTGGATGCCACGCCCCCTGAATGGGAAATTTCAATTTTTTAATTTTTTTCTTTCTAAGTACTTTAAGTCTTACCGATCTACCAATTTTCATCGTTCTACAACAATCGGAAGTGCTCCATATAATTTACAAGAATTTTTAAGAAAGTGGGTGGATGCCACGCCCCCTGAAGAGAAAATTGCAGATTTTCAATTTTTTCCTGTGTATGCACTACAAGGCCTACCGTTGTGCAAAATTTCAAGTTTCTACGATGTCGGGAAGTGCTCCATAATTTTGATGATCTGGCAGTGAGTCAGTGAGTGAGTCAGTCAGTTACGGTTTTTGCGATTTTTGAAGTCCTATATCTTAGGAACTACTAATGTTAAGGAGTTGAAATTTGGTGAGCCAACTGTGTTTGATCAGCTCAGCAAATACTGCGAATCTGAAGTTTCTAACTTAATTGGTACTGAAGTTAGAGGGGGGTTGAAAATCGCCTGAGTTTGTTCCTGTAGAAAGGGTGTAGTGCTGCGAACTTGGCTGGGCACAACCGTGCCCTTTGATAGTAAGCAAAAATAGCCCTTATAACATCGGGAGAAAAGAATAAATTCGTATTTCGAGCATCACTGTTTGAATTTATTATTTATTTATTTTAAAAAATATTTTGTTTGCAATATAAAATAACCAAAAATATTTACTAAAATGTGAACACATTAACAAAAAAGCCATCAGTCTAAACCTAAAGGTTCTTAAATTATAAAGCTTAAGTTATCATCTTCAAAGATGTTATGAATCATGGCATCATTGGAAGTGGGACAGATGTCTTTTATTCATCATCATTCATTCTCGAAAAAGCCTTCACTTAATTGTTCGCTTAATCACACATAATATTACATTTCCAACCACAATAACTAAGTCGTTTTTAATGTTAAGGAATTTCAAACAAATTGCAAGCAAAACTCAATTACACGAACAATGAAGAACGTACTTGTGAACTTGGTTCAAGGCAAAAATATAGTAAGACATTGAAGATATATTATTAATACAACAATAACATCACTCGCAGAAAAGTGTGAAAAGTTTATAAAGCTTCCTAGATAGACAAGCGCCTAGAGAGTTCTAAACATGCTATGTTCTATTTAATAAAAAGATGAATATTTTGGCAAGGTTTGGTATCTAGGTTAGACAGCTGGTAAGCAACAATTAAAAATGTTTATTCATAATTTTTTTTTGACTTTGATGGATGATGATGGATAAATTTGGACAAAGTTTATGGAGCGCAAAAAATATATCTTTTCTTTGAATTTTGTATTTAAAAACAAAATCTGTGTCCAAAACTTAAAAATCATAGCCCGACAATAATTACCTCAAAAAATTCATCGTGATTTTAATGAAAACGGTTCAAATATCGAATAACATTCATTTTGCATCATTTAAAATATATCAACATTTAAATTAGAGCAGAAAAAGCCATAAAATCAAGGTCGTATGTAAAAATTTGAATCAATTTTTAATTTAAGGTCATATAAATGTAAATGAAAAATAATTTTGTTTACCAATATCTAGCTTTTGTTTTGTTATTTTTATTTCGATTTTAGTTCGTTATTCAATAAGTTAATTATATGCAATGTCTTAGTAACATTTTATTTTATATTATCAACAGAAACGTTGATATTGTTTAGAAAAAAAAATGCAACAAAACTAACCACATTTTTACTTGCAAAACAAAATTTGAAATAACAATCAAACATGAAACTACGATGATAGAGAACACCAATAAAGTGTTTTGCACAATTCTATCTATCTGAATGTCTGTCTGGGGCCTATAACACAATACATAAAGTGCTTGTGGAACAAGTGAAATTCAACAACTTTTTAAAATTTGTGTAACACGGAACAACAAGCTTTGGAGTACTTTAACAATTGTTTTCTTTCAGCAAGTGGAAAATTTCATAAACTCACCGTTTCTGTAACTCGAATCAACAAAAGTTCAAAAAATGGTGAAAAAACTTGTTGAGTAGTTGATAAATTTCAACCGACGATTGCGGACTTGTTCGAAGTCAACAAGTTAGAAATAAACACTAGCAGTAGTGCTTATCAAGTGATGGAATCGGGAAGATTGCTTAGAATTTATTAAGTGGTAAAGAATTTGGTTTACAAAATGTATTAATTTTTTAGTCAAAATCGAACAGTGGTAATGAGATTTAGAAAAAGATAAATATATTCAAAGAAAAAATTACTTTGAAATAGAGCCACATAATGTTGCCTGTGTGTGGTGTACAAAATATTGATTATCTTACCTCCTACAGATAATGCCCTCCCACTAATAAAAGCAATGAGATAATGGTTTTTTTTTCGGAAACTTCACGTCTCATTGTGTACGAATTACTTGTTGAACTGCTCAAACAAGTCGAGGGAAATTTTTTCAGTTGACAATTGTTACGGTTTTTATTGAGTTACAGAAATGATTTTCAATTGTTGAACAAACATAATTGAACAAGTAATTGTTGACTAGTTGACGTGTTGTTCTGTGTTATAGGCCCCTGTTTGTCTACAGCCTAAGCGGCTGGATTAATTTTCTTCAAACTTGGAACATAGTGGTGTTTGGTGATTATACCCACATGGTTTTTTATTTTTTTTTTTAGAATTAAAAACAATGGTATACAAATGCCATACAATTTTCTTTAGCAATTTTAAATAATCATATTTTTTCTCAAAAACGTCTCCAAAAATTTTCTCAAAAATTCAATAAATTAATTTATATCGAGGCTTACTGTGAGTGTAAACCATTTTTTAAAAAATGGTTATTAATGGTACCTCACAAGGAACCACTTTTTTTAATTTTTGATTTTCTTCAAAAAAGCTTTATTGATTTCAATAATTTTTTTAAAAACAAAAACTCCCAAAAAAGTATAAATAGTCTTGTGTACTATAATTTAAAAAAAAAAAATATTTTTTGGATTTTTAAAAAATGTTTCAAATTTTGTTTTGAAAATAAAATATTTCGAAAACGATGATCGATTTTTTTGAAACTCGATATTTAAAAGTTTTTAAGTACTCTCTTAAATATTTTCAGAAAAAAATTACATTTATAAAAAAATAAAGGTACCTTCCATACAAAAGTTAAAAAGCCGCAAAGGAAAATATTTTTTTTTTCTCAAAAACGACCCCTACGATTTTGATTAAACTTTTTTCATATACTAAAATTAGATCGTACCAATTACGTTATACCAAAAATTATAAAATTTTGCACTTAGGAACTATTTCAGATAAGATTTAATAATATTGCATTTCAAAATTTTCAAAAAAAAAGGTTTTGAATTTAAAAAAAATAAGTTTCAATTTATTTTTTTTGAAAATTCTATACTCAAAAAAGGGTTGACAATTTTTTTTATTAATTTTGTTTTTATCTGCACATAAATATATACTTTAGATTTCTTGCATTCCAAAATTTGTCCTTAAAAATGTTTTAAGAATTTTATACATACAAATTTTGTTTGAAAAAAAACAGCTCCAAGAATTCTAAACTTTTTTTTTCCATACAATCATATTCAATCAAGAATTAAGATGGCATTTTTTTCACCTCAAACTATCAAAGAAGTAGTTTTAGCTAATTAAATGTCGTATTTCATGCTTCTCTACACTTTCTCCAATAATTGGATTATCTTGAACATAAGAGCAAGTACGTGCGACCCAGTCATGCATTTTATTATATTAGCTTCAGCTGTGTAGTGGAGAGGATAGTTTCCCAATGGAAGATCATAATTCAGACGATTCTCGATTTTTTCAAAACCTTTGAGCTTTCTTTATAATTAGGTATATATTATTATTATTATCTATTATCTTTTAGGTCCGTAAACTTAGTTCCCAGAAAATAAGGCCCGGTGCAAAAACCAGATAACTGGACAGTTTTAAATATTGAGAAAAAGACAAAAACTCTTTTAAAAATAAGAAAACAATATTTTTATCAAAACCTAATTTTTCTAGGAAGGACATACAAAAACACGTTCATTACGTTCACATTTTCTTTAAAAAAGTGAATTTTTCACTAAAAAATAAATTTGTTTTCGGAGTTGTCTAGGTTTTGCTCTGGTTTTTCGCAAAAATAAATGGAGGCGTGCAAAAATAAGATAACTCCGGTACAAAATTATCTTTTTTTTAATTTAGAGTCAACGTAGCTATGTTTTAAGTACACCAAATGTTACAGGATTTTTTGTTTGATATCTCTGCATTAAAAAACATATTTCGTAAGAAAGTGGAGTTACCTATCTGGTGTGCTTGACCTGTGGCCTATTTCACCAACTTACAAATTGTAATTTACAAGTGATTTTTTAAAAAATTTGTAGAAAAATCGATTTATTCGGTTTTACAAAATGTTTTTTTTACAAAATTGCAAGTGTAATTTACAAAGGGAAATTCTTAAGAATATGCTAATTTCTGTTTCACCAAAAAAAATTTTATTTGTAATTTACAAGTTACAAATTTGTGGAATCTCACGTTTTTTGTAATTTTCTGTTTCACCAAACTAAATGACATTACAAATTTGTTCAGTTCTTGAAAAAATCTAACAAGAGAAAGATCATTTGTAATTTCATCTACAATTTTGTAATTTGCCGATAAAATTTTCTTTTTATTCTGAAAATGTCTCTAAGGCCGGTGCGATAGTGATGCAAGTGATCATCTTGTGACAAATAATAGGAAAACAAATTACGAAATTTCAGAATTGTTCGCTTTTAACGAAAAGTTTCGCATAAACGTGCAAAGCAGATGCAAATTCATAGATTACTTTCCATCCATCGAGTCTGTGCAGTGATTAAAGATATTTTTTTTAATCACTCTGCACTGGCCAGAGGAACATGAAAACATTTGCGAACGGTTCTATAATATTGCCGGTAAAACATCAACTACAAATAAATATGAGTTATTTATTATATGAAATGCGTGCAATGATGGAGCACTTATTAAAATTATTTCACATAAAAAGTTTAAATCAGCGTATTTCGTTAGACACGGCATCTTGAAAAAGAGGGTGAAAAAGGGCTTGCATTATATCTGGAGATACAATCAATTTGATCAAAAACTAAACTTGAACTTTGTAGAAAATTAATTTCGTTACAACTTATGTCTATGTTTTTTTTACCGTAAATTTGTCTCGATAAAATTAATTGAAAACAAAATATAACGCTTTAATAATATTATTTTCGAAAACGTTCGTCTCTTTTCAACTGTAACTTCTTTATTTTCAATTTAACAGTAAAAAGTATCTTTACATAAACTGTAGATAATTTAATTTTCTATAAAAAAGGATCATTTTCTTAGACTAACGGTTCTTAAGATATCTTGGGAATACTTTCATCCCTATTTTTCAAAATTGTTACCAAATGGGGGAGCTTTCAACCTCGAAAATCGGGTTTATACTCACACTGACCCACTTTATACATAGCAAAAGCCTTGTCCTACCCAAAGGGTGGAATGCGAATATCTCATTTTTTAGATATTGCTAGCTTTCATATGCAAAATTAACTTGAGATAAATCTTTTTGAAAAGAGGTTCTCTCAATTTAGAGATCTTTCTCATTTGAGATATTTCCATATGCAAAAAAAGCCAAGTCTCATTTTAATGAGATAAAGCTATCAAAATGTTGAGACGGGAACTTAGCTGTCTCGGGAAGTACAATGTATACCTTAATCTACTTCTAAAGCCTAGGCCACTGAAGCGATTTTTTTAAAATTTTGGCATTAAAGTTTCTTGGTAATTTTCTAGAGGAGAAACTGATTCTTTTTAGCTACAAAAATAACGGTATTTTCCATACAACCGCTAGAGAAAAGTTTATTTACATCAAAAACGGCTCCAACGATTTATATTAACAAATCCGTGAATTACTGTAAAAAATTGGTAGGTACTTATTGATAATCTTCGTTTTTACAAGAAACTGCTATTAACGGTACCTGTCATAGAACGCTTTTTCATTTTGATTTTCTCATCAACGGCCTATGATTTCTATAAAAATTTAAATACAAAAGCTTTTTTTTAAATGTTATTAGAATGGCATTTCAATTTTTTTTTTTGAAAATTCAATATTTCAAAATCTGGATGATGAATTATTTTCAAATTTCAGTTTTCAAGAAAAATTATAAATTCTCAAAACGCATACGACTTTTTTTTTAAACGTTAAGAAGATTTTTTTTAATACGATTTTAGTGCTTTTTTCAAAATTTAATTTCCCATGGTTTTAGTATTTTTGTTACGGTTTTATTTATGTCACACTTATTTTTAGCTTAGTTTTAATATTAGCTATTTTCTTTGAAATCTATGGTATTTCTATAGTTTTTTAAATTTTGAAATAAGAACAAATTTTTTCTTTATAAAGCCCTCAGTTTTTTTTGGAGGAGCTACCAATTTCACTGCTTTCATTACAATACATTTTTCCAATGAATGTTTTTTTTTTATTTGAGACTGAGATTATGATATGAGACACGTTTTTTGCATACCAAATTAAGATTTGTTTCATTGTAAATGCTCAATCTCATTATCTATAGCTCGTTTTTACAGCTCACCCAGAATGCAAGGTTCAGCCGAAGTTTTGTTATATTTCAATGGGCTTCAATGGATAGATACGTTAATTGGCCTGGAAGTGTTCACGATTCACGGGTATTGAGAATGAGTCTGTTATTTCTGAAATTTGAAAACTTTTGACTTACCGTTTTTAACCTTTTTAGATTTTGCCTAACAACATCTCGAAGTTACATACATACTTCCAAGTTCCAATTCTTTTCAGTTAGGCCCTGTATCAATTGCGTTAAAAGTATGGTTTTTGATCCCATGACAAAATTTTGACATTACTGAGGTGAACAAAGATGTTAAAATCAAACTTGCTCAGGAGCTAGTTAAAATTTTAGCCAATGGCTAATTTTTGACATGTCTATGTTCATGAAGGAGTAAGTGAGATATATGTAGATAAATATTTTATTTTGCTGTCGTGAAGTCAAAATAAAATAAAAGTCAAATGAAAATATTAAGGAATATAGGCAAAAGCCTTATATATTAGTATCAACTCAATTATTTTAATTTGTATAGGGTATTAAAAAGCATCAATTTTTAGGTGTAGGTAAATGTTTGTGGCACTTCGACTGATCTTCTTTTAAAATTTTGAATTTCTCTTCGCCTTTTCTTTGAATTACCTGTGGCAAATTCTGGATAATGCAAAAAAACGTATTAAAAATATTTTTCAGATGATCATTAATTTTGAAAGTTAAATTATTTGTTTGGCGTACTGTCAAATGCAACCACAAAACTAATGGGAAATATATGGTTTGAAAAATCCCATTTCATTCAATTGACACAGCAAAAACCTTAAATTTTATTCCACGAATGAAAACGGATCAAATTTAACCAAAATTTTAACGCAATTGACACATGGCCTTATAATACCATAAGATTTGAAAGTTCCATAAACTGTTTGTTACTCCATTAATTTGGCATTATGTGAGCTTCCCAAACAATACTTTTTCTTTATCCCGAATTAAACTCGCGATGAAAAATGCATTTTGCACATTCATTGGCATTTTCCTCTTTGCATTACCTCTCAGTTGCAGCAGTTTACAAATTTGTAAACAAAAAATTGTAGTTTACAAGTCTTGCTAATAAGTGGTGAGACGGAATTTTTTTGTAGTTGTAAACTACATCTACAATTTCCCAACTTGTTTTGCTCTTTGTTACAAATTTGTTGGAATTTTGTTTGTAGCTGGTGAAACAGAAATTCGATTTACAAATTTGTAATTGTAGCTTACAATTACAAATTTGTGATTGTAATTGTAATTTGGTGAAATAGGCCACTGGATGCTTCAATTGTAGGAACTCAATACAATTGAAGTAGTTAGACAGTAAAGGGTGTTCTGTTATACAGCTTGGGGTGTTATTTCCCGTCGAAAATAAACTTTAATAGGAAAAAAGAAATTGAGGTATTAAAAAAAAAAGATAAAACAAGTTTCAGCTTCATTTCGTTTATGCTTTTGAGACTTGTTTTATTTTGTTGAGGCCTTATTTCATTGGGGCATAGTTTCACTATGAAAAATATTGACCTTATTTTAATTTTTCCTTTTAGGGCCTTATTTCACGGCGAAAAATTTTTTTTGTTAGTAACCCAATAACATGTTTCGACTGAATATATATGAAAAAGCAGCCTTACTGTCTGAACAGAATGAGTGCAGCAACTGAAACTGGGGCTGCAGCTGGAACAGCTGTCAAAAAATGTCGTACGTGATTTTTTTAACGCACCCAAAATGCAGTTGTACAGCTTTCTGACATTTCAGTATCGAAAATAAAAATAAAAACAAAAATAAAAATGGAAAATGGTGAAATGGAAATTATTTTACGTATTTATAAGAAATGGAAAAGAGTTTGAAAATCATTTCAATACACATGAAAACACTCGCAATTTTGAAATGACAAAAAAGCTGCAAGAAAAAATTAAAAGTTGGCCAACTTATCCTATGCCATTTGCAACTGCGCCGCGTGTTGTGTTCGTGTAAGGAAATGTGAAATGTGGAAAATGCCTTGTGAAATTTTGGAAAGTTGTTGTAGAAAGTTTTGCCTAATTTTAAACTACGCCTATATGAACAAAATTAAGTATTCCTTTAATGTTGTATCTTTAAAACTACATTCATTTTATAATAAATAAAATATGTAAATATTTAAAAAAAATTAAAAATACTGTAGTATTCGGACTCATTTACATACAAAAATAAAAAGGAAAACGCTTATTTTAAAAAATTACTCTTGTTCTCTGATGTTACGTAAACAATTTTTTGCATATTTAACTTAGAAAAGGCTTAATAGAAAAAGATCGTGTATGCATAATTATTGCTATTTACTAAAAGTATCTCCTGAAGAAAAAAAGAGAAATTAGAAATTTCGTGACACACCTACAATGCCCTTTAATGACCTTATGATAAAACATTTTTATATATTTTAAAATATTAAACAAAAAAAATTCTTTCCATAAACCATAAATGTGTAATATTCTATACTTTGCATTAGATCTAATTTGCTCTGCCTCAAGACAAATAATTCGGTGTAGAAATTTAGATACTCCCCAAAGTAACTTGTCAAGATGGTGCCCATTGAAATGATCATCAGTGACCATATCAACAAAGATCTTATCAAACTTAAAGCTGTCCGGTTGAAAATCATTTTCAAAAACACAACACTACCTAATTGACTATATCAAAAACAAAACCCCCAAAGGAAAAGTATCACCTCACCAAAACCGCAAACCAAACCCATATAACCTAAAAAAAAAGAGGTTAGTGCGAGCTAAAGATTCAAATTAAGATATCAAATTTAAAAGCAAAATCACGTTTATTACAAGTGCATCTCACATTCATATAATTTATTTTACTCTCACAGGATTTCAGAAATTATAAAATAAACAATAAAGAAAAAAACCTTAGTAAAAAAGTTGTAAGTTTAACCAGAAGATTTTGCAATTACTACAAGCTAAAAGCATTCATTGCCCCTTGAACGAGTTTTTAAACCATAAACTTTACATCCAATCCAACCCAGAAAGATAATATTGCGGAAGGAAGGTGAAAAGTTTAAAATTGCAAGCAAACAACATGAGTGTGGAAAAAATATCTGAATCTACATATCACATAACATTTATACTAAGTGAAGTTGTAAATCGACTTGTAAAAATGCAGGTGTTTTACTTGTTTTTTTAATTGCAACGAATAACAAAGTAACGAACTTTAAAGTGGATTTTTCAAATAACTTATAAATAGATATAAAAAAACCTTGCAAAGTCCAAGCACCGAACTGAATTATATAATAATTATTTATCTAATGGCAGTTTTCTTTTCGTATCCGATAACTACTTGTACTATGGATCAATAGCAGCAGATTGTTATGTATGCATCCGTGGGTAGAGGCAAGGTATGGATATAGAAATCGTAACCCAAAAGTCCTCTCACTTTTATGTCAAGTTATGTTTATTAATATGCGATTTCATCGTTATATTTTTATTCAGATCATAAAATTTAAATGCCAAATCAAAAATTTTAACGATGATATTACAAATATGTATAAATAAATAACTAACCTGCACATCTTAGATAGATGATGAGTAATCCAAATTTCGCCAAAACTTGCAACATATTATTCGTGAAACATTCCAGATCTCCCAGTGTTACTACGACAAGTCGAGTGTGATGTTTTCCACCCAAAAATTACATAACTTCTTGAATTTTTTTTTTTTTTGTTTTGTCAAATTGCACTCATTTTAACTTCATACAAATGTGAGCTTGATGTACTTCTGTTTAAGATTGGAAACCGTTTCACTTTTTTGTTGTTGTTGAGTAATCTAAACAAACTATAAACTGGCGCCCGACTTGTAACGTGGTATGATTGTTTACAAGTAATTGTAGGTTCAAGGAATTGTTAATCTTATTCTTTGCTTATTCTTTTTTTTTAACAATAATTATTTTGTATGCTTCACTTGTAATAATTGGTATCTATTAATATTTTTGCAAATCCAATTTATTTCCGTTCACGCTATACCTACAACCACTCAGAGATCCAACACAATTCGATATGTACTGTCTTTATGGTTTGAAAATTGTATCTACACTCGTTCGTAGTACGGCTTGGCTTCGGCTGGTGGCAGAGACAAACTCCATACCCACAAGTGGTTTTGGCCGAAAGTGAGAGTAGTCATGAATCCCCACTTTTGAATTTTGACTTTTAAACCAAATAACTTGCATGGGATTTTGTTGTTGAGATATACGAAGATAATGTTTCATGCGATTTAACATACATAAGCTTGGATTTCCCGAAGACTGGATTTATGAGTGTTGAAGCTCCATATTGAAATTATGTAGGTATCATAGATATTTCATTATGATAACGAGTATCTGATGTTTACCGGGTTATACCTACCCATCATTTATGTCAATCACTCAGAGAATCAATCTTTTTCTTATGATTGTAGCATGCATTACACTATCTTGATGCCCATGGGCTCAACCACCAGCCAACCGTTAACAATTTAAATTCACTACTCGGTCGTACATAGTTGCTTTTCTGGGAACAAAGAGTTCATACGTTTCAGCTTCGTTTCGCGTTATGTTTGTTTTGGATTTCGAGTTTTGCTTAATTTTTGTTTCATTTTTGTATTCATTTGATTAGACAAACATATCGATTTCAAATTTTCATTTCGCATATTAAATTTTGTATTTTGTTTGATTGATACATATTTTGATGACTGGGAATTTAACGTTCGGAATTTTACGTTCTGAGTGTAATAGTACGCATACGCCACAGTGTACCATTTAAATAAAGTTTTTCTTATAGGAAAAAACACGTTAGTTTAAATGTATGTTATTCATCTTCATATTGAACAAAATTGAATTAACAACAACAAGTTGTGGATGCTACCACCAATTTTAATGGTTGGAGTTATAGCAATTTCTCTAGTGCCACTGCCTCGATCTTGAGACTCCTTAAGTGGTGCTTAGTCTGGTTGTGTCATCTTTGGTTTTTTCCATTTAAAAGCTCTGCTTTTGGAATGTCAAAGAATTGTTCTGTCACTCATTAGGCATGTTTTGTTGGAAAAATTATAGCTAGCACAATAAAACTTTCTTCAGTGAACAATAGCAAACCCAAAAGTATCGATAAATAAGGCAGTAAAAGTGGATTTAAATGTTGACATAAAGTTTCCTAAAATTGAAACCAAGGTGGCGCTGAACTAGGTTTTAAGAAAATTATTAAATTATTCGTTACTGAAGGTTGGTAGCCTTTGCTTTTCCGTAAAGAATAATTTGAGTTTTTAATGGCGAATACTGAATACTTTTGACATTAGTGGCATGCCTATCAAAGCTGTGATAAAAAACAGAGTGAATATAAAAATAAAAGTGAGTATATTTCTATTGATACTTCCCTTGGGCGTGGTAAAGTACTCATGAGTAGATGAAAACTATAATCTAGTATTCTTCCGCTTCCTCACAAACATGAACGCGAGTAGATGAACAGAGTAGTAACGAAACTTAAATCCCCCAGAGGGCATCTGATTAAGTTAAG